>OZ026620.1:43747843-44347843 GCA_964020975.1 Hermodice carunculata | reverse complement strand
CCCCCCCCCCCAAATACAACACTTGCCAATACATTGTACCGCTGTCGAGGTACCTGTGTGACTGCGGTATCTGATGACGACGGCTTTACATTCACTTGCCCATAATCACCTGACAGTTTCTTTACGTAATTTGGCATCTTCTACTTTTAGTTTCCTCCTGTGCTCCCACAGGGTCCTTGTGGAACATGCAAGCACATGATGATGTGTATCTGTGGTCCTGCCTTTGTATATTGCAAGCCATTTCACCCTGTACAGGTGAATCTCAACGAGCTCACTGATTTCCTTTGCAGCTTTGCAATATACATGTATTTTATTCTATGTTTATGGGTGAATTATCATTTTCCAGAATAAAATTCAAAAGCAGTAACTCACTGTAGATCACGACCTAAACATTGTTACAAGTAAACTGTGATGCATCAGTGACCTGATGCATTGACATTTAGACAAAATCAAATGTGCACAAGCGATGTTTGATTATATGTCACACGTGATGCGGAATCTCTTACAGACCTAAACAAACACGGCACACCAGGTCGGCATTCAAAGTAGGCCAAGGGCATACTTTTTGCGATGAATACCCAATCAAACATAGTATAAAGAAAATCTTAGAAGGCTGGAGATTGAGTGAGTTATTATTTTTCTCTCACTCAGGATTGTTGTTGCTGTGGAAAATCACTTGTGACCTGTGGTCACTCGTGATTTACCCCACCAATATCGATCCCTCATGAGAGAAAAACAATAACTCACTATCAGTCATGTAAGATTCTCTATATCTTATCTGTTATCCTATCTTCCCTGCAGGTTGGATATTGTACTGCTGATTAAATATCATGAAAATGCAAAATGCTTACAAATAAATAAATAAAAAAAAAGATGGCAAATGGAGCACAAAGTTTTGTAATGACACTTGAACATTCTTTAACATGTTTTTACTGTGTTAGGGGTGGATGGGTGGGGTAATTTTCCACACCAAATTCTGAATTCATCTCATTTTGTTGTTAGAATGTTTCTGTTTCCACCTATTTCAATGTGAGCAAGAAACATGAAATAAAATGAACTAGCAAAGCAATTTTGCCATTGGTACAATAAAACTTTAATCCAAAATAAGATTTTGTTAAATGCCTCAAATGCAAAAAGCACCAAAATTTCCACACATGAAAATAAGTAAATTTATGGTAATGAGCTACATCTACAAAACTGACAACAAAGATGATAATTATATCCTCATATTTTCTAAGAAAAGTGCGCACAACAATGCTAATACAAACACAGTCTTCAAAACAGCAGGTCAGTGTGGCTGAAATAATCCACAGCAAAAAGGTTTTTCTTTGCAAAATAGTATCAGAAAATTCCACAAAAGTCTGTAAGCTTAAAAAGATAGCTGGCAACACCTGGAGGTTGAGCTAAAATGAGCTACAAATAGAAAGAACACAAAACAATAAGTCAACTGAGAATGGGGACAGCCTCCCCCGACGTTTGGAGCCCCAGATGGCTCTTCTTCAGGGGAGAATACAGTAATTACTACCAGGAAGCGGTTCTGGATGGAAAGACACAAATACAATTAGTTAATCCTACTGTGTCATTTCACAATGTCTTCAGCCATCTATGTCGCTCTGGCTTTAAAACGTCTCTACCAGTGCAATGCCCTGGAGGAATTTTCAGATTTGCTATTCTTTGTTAGAGTTGAACATTAACGTTCATTTATCCATGAATCCCCATATCTCTTTGCAGCTTGTTTTTTTTTTTTTCATTACAGTTCATAAATATTTTGTGTTTCTTGTCAATATTAAAGCAAATACTGATTTTTTTAATTTATTTATTGACATAAACGCTTTCTGCCCTTCTTGGAATTCATAATGCCTCATCCCTGTTTCTATGGACCCAAATACAAACAAAACAAAAAGAAAAAGTTGTCCCACGTGGATCAGTACAGGAAATTGCTGTAATCATTACAACATTCACGCAGTCTAAATAGAAACCTCTCCTGGACCATCAATTCTTAACATGTATATGGCATGATCAATTTAAGAAATAAAGCGGTAGATATATAATATAAATGTACACACCACACAGGGATTGAGTCTGCATTGTCCTGGCAACTTTGTGGTCTCCTGCACTGACTATGTCTGTGTACCTTCCTTCTCAGCAATTTTTTTCCTACATTTTAATGAAGACTATTGTACACAGAAACTGCAATCTTGGCGTGATTATACTTCCATACATAAAGCCTTTTTTTTTCTTTTTTTTTTTTCTTTCTTTTTTTTTTTTATAAAGAGGGGTGACAGTTTTATAAATTCTGCACATTAGGGCCATTTGGAAATTTAAGGCTTGAATATCTTCAAAACTATTGTAGGTATACAGGTGCCATTCTAACTGCAATTCATAAGTTTGTGCTGTAAGTGTATCCACTGAAGCATAAAAAAGTTGTAGAATTTTAATTTATGCAAATTAGGGGCACTTGGAAAAAGTTTAAATGTTGAATATCTTCATAACTTTTACAGGTAGAGGTGCCGTTCCAACTTCAAATCATAGGTTAGTGCTGTAGGTGCATCCATTGAACCATGCACAGAAGTTGTAGAATTTGTATTTATGCCTGTTATGGGGACTTGAAAAATTCAAATGTTGAATATCTATCTTCAAAACAATTATACTTAGATGTGCCATTCCAACTTCACATCCTACATGTAAGTTTGTCCATCTTCCATTTTATCCAGAGCTAGGCCCTGGGATACCACTAAAGCTAGAATCTCTGAACAGAGTGCGGCCTTATCAAAGAAGTTGAAATGCAAATAATAAACTGCCATTTCCTTTTTACCTGCACATTTTTTGAATGCCAAGAGCCTTATTTTGCTACAGTTTTTGTCTTAAGTTTTATTCTTTCTGTCATGTCACTTTTCCAATTTCAATTTGATGTACAAGGCAACAACTTCCCTTTGTAGGCACACAGACAGATTTGCTTTGTAGCAAATCTTCTTTTCTAGTTCTATGCTGGAATTTTATAATAAGGACATTTCTTGATGTGTAAAAGTGCATCTTGAGTATGCTGCACTAAGGATGTGGAGTTGGGATCTGCTTACATACATGTGGTGTGGCTGCTGTTGACCACCAAAAGACCTTACATGGATGTATCAGCACGACTCTCCTGTTTTACCATTATCATGATTAACAACAAGCCCATGGGCCTAATGCTCTGCTGACATACAATGTAAAGACTATCACCACAGATTCCTTACCTCAAGTATATTCCCTCCACGATCCTGTACAATTTGTCATGGTCACCCATAGATGTTTCAACATCAGACTTTCACATGAACACACATTTGTGGTACACTGGGTATCATCACTCCCTTTATCATACTTATTCTTGATCAACATATTAAATTAAGCATCCTTTTCATTGAGTGCTTAATGACCTTGAAAAACAGGTCAAGGTAGAACAAAGTTTGACCTTTGGTGTAATACATATTTGGTGTAAGTTTTGCAGTTCCATCTCAACTTATTATGCCATAAGTAAAATAGGTTAAACAACAAACCAACTGGTCAAGTGTATAAGAGGAGCCTCCCCCCAACATGTTTCGGCCTACCTGGCCTTCTTCAGGGTTTGGGGAGGCTCGAATTTTATTACTAATCGTACTCCTTATGTACAAAATGAGGTGCAAAAATATCTTAAAATAACAGGTAAGTGACGTCATGCGTGAGCGTGAATTGTGAATGTCTTGGCGTGATTCCAAATATCTTTGGTAATAAAGTTCTCTTCAATGAATTTAAATGTCTTTGTTGTTTGTGGTAATCAGACTCTATCAACTATGATAATATATAAGAATATAGAATATAAATGTCAGTTATGCCATAAGCATTACAATAAGATCATTTCCTGACTACATGCACCCTGTTACCTTCAAAAATAAGGTCAATTTCACCTATATTATGCTATATGGAACTTCTTTATGTGATACATTTGGTCTTTATGATGTGACCTAGAGAAAGTAGGTCAAGGTCACCCTTATGCAATATTGAACTTTTATGATACACACTGCATTTTTAATACCTATGATGCTACATGTGCTTCCGCTTAATACTAGTAGTGGCACCATGATAACTCCACACTCAAGGTCATAGACTTTTGTCTGCATAATAATATTCCTGCACTGGTATGTTAATATACATATGCACAAGTTCAGATGTACACTGTAACAAATGAAACAAATAAATCACTTCCTGCATTCCCTTTGTGACTTTAACAAAGTAGGTCAAGGTCATTCACAGACCACTGACCTAGTGTATATTTGGTGTTTAGCAGTTTTATCTCAATTGAAGGTATTCTATCATATTAACTGGGATCCTGTGCTGCCACCTAGGCTGCAGCAAGGAACTTGACAGGAAGAAGGGCAGATTAATGTATAAAGCAGGACAAAAACAGCTTCTGTGATAAAAGTGACAATGCAAGAAATCAAAAAGTGAAAGAAAACTCATTCACTAAGTTACGAAACATACAAGTGCTAAACATGTGCAGAAAAATCATTTGTTTGGTAGAAAAAATGTTATTTTTGGATGGTTATGTCGCACAACTGGTACAAATGCCCTCATCATAGCAGAGACAGTTCTACTGCCCAACAACCGAGGGAACCAGAGCAGGTCTGTAGTAAATATAGATAAACATGAATACCTCCTGTTTATTATGTCAAGGGCACAAAAAAATAATTTCCTGATATGCATTCACTGTGTGACTTTGAGAAAGTAGGTCAAGGTCAGCCATATTATGCACTAATGAACTTTCATTTACGATACACATTTGTGGTACATTTGGTATTGTTAGCCTTCTAATTTCTAATCATGTAAAATTTAGTGTCCTTTACTGTGTCCTTTATGACCTCAAAAAGTCCACACATGATCCCCTCAAAGTCTGAAGTGGATATGGTCAACAGTTGTGGAGAAAAATCCATGTGGAGGGACATGCATGCATCATAATACGTAACTGTGCTAATTATGCACTTTTACTGATAATTATGTAATTTAAAAAAAAATAATTTACTTCAGGATACGGTAATGTTGCCAACCAGTGGAGAAGTTCAGTGGAGATAAAGTCAATTAAACTACATTTCCATCAAGTTTGAAGAGAATTCTGCCACCAGTTTGGGTACATGCAGAAGTCAAAATTACAAGGAGAAATACCCACAAAAAATCATTAAAAATAGAAACGAGAGGCTTGGGTGCATGTATGACCCATGTTTGGCTGACCTGCAAATATTTAGCCCAAAAGAATTCCCACCTTTAGCTGAATTGAGTTAAGCTAGCTGAGCTTCAGCTGCAGCTCAAACTGCTCTGGTGAACAGAATAAGGCTGAGCACAGATGAGCAAAGCTGAGCTGAAATTTGAGCTCATAATATGGACATCAATGACTCATTTGTTTGACCTAGTGACTAGCTTTTTTGCATGTAACACCTATGGGTTCTGATGGATGCTGATATCAGGTTCCAAGAAAATCCAGTCAAGGTACAAAGAAATGTACAGGGCGAGAATTTCGGCGAGAATCTGAGAATCCATTCTCGTAAAGATTCTCCTAAACTTGTCTTTATTTACAAAGAAAACTATTGACAAAAATCCAAATAAGTTCTCGCAAAATTTTGTGAAATTCTGGCCCTGATGTACCCTGCAAATGTACAGCAGCACTGCCTTGTCCTGATTGATATTTGAATATGTAGTACACAATGGTGGTGTGTACACTTATTGAATGTCACGTAAAGGAACATGGGTACAGGCTTTTCTGTGGGAGTATTAACATTGTACATTGCCACCAAGTTTCAAGAAAATCCAGCTTTTCCAAAGGTAAAAATTGAAACAAACAAACAGACAAACAAACAAACAAACAAACAAACAAACAAACAAACACACAAACAAACAAACAAGAATTCATAAAAGAACATGAGCAAAATTTCAATACCCCTGTTGCACATTTTGTGCCCCTGTTGAACAAATCAAGGTCCAGGGGTACCCAGAAGTGTCCCTGTGTGATTATGAAGCATGTGACCATGTGATTGCATATATATTTTTTTCAAAAATTAATCTTTAGACTAATCAAGCCACACTTAAACTGAGTTTAAAGAGAACTGGGCCAACAGGGTGGGATGAAATTGAAAGTGTGACATGTGGTTCCATTCAAAGAGATGAAAAAAGTCACCAGACTGACATAATATACATATGAGCACAACCACTTGAACAAGGTACATCCCTCTTGCTAGGTTTAAGGATTCTGCAATTTATTTTTCTTCAAACTGTTTCAAAAGAAGTTTAAAACATGAAATTGCTGGCAAACAGATGGCAACAGATGGAGAACAAAACATACTGCAAGCTGAGCTGGGTTAAACATCAGCATTTACAAAAAGTTGTGTACATTGCGTATGGGTGAGCAACATGCAGAAACACCGAACCAAAAACATCTGATGTATATGTATGGTCTCTTGCTTTGCATCTCCACTGGAGGCAACTGCAATTTCCTGCACAGCAAATTATACAATGGTGCAAAAAAGCTTCCTCAGGTGCAAATCTATTGGATGAAAAGGACATTAATTTAATATTGACTGAGTAAAGGCTTCCTCTAGTATAAAACACAGTGGGTCTTTGTTGGACAGCAGCATGAATACACATTATAATCAATGCAGGTTTGGTGAAATCTAATACGCTGGGTGCAAATTAATACAGTTTGCCAGAACAACAGCCATGCAGACCAACGAACATCCATGTAAATGCATTTCAAACTGTTAGTTTTGTATGAAATTTACCATTAATCCTTCCATAAAGCCAGCCACTCACCACTTTTTTTTCCCACCAAATTTCTAGCCAAAACACCAGAAAAGTTCAGGACCTGAGACCAAAGCATTTAGGCACCTTAGGGATGTTTCTTGGTAACAAAATTCAATGTGCCTGCTGAATGGAGCAAAACAAAATTGGCTTGCTGTGAACATGCACAAACTCCTCCCATTAATATGGCAAGGAAATGGTTAAATGACAGCTTAATGGCTTTTTATGGAATCCTACACACAATGGCAGCATGAAACTGTATTTAAAAACGCAATCCTTTCAAAATTCTAATAAGAGTAATCTGAGGCCGTTGATTGGCAGTAATGTGTCATGTGATGAGTAGAAGACACTTTAAGTGGATGAAAACCTTTCTCACTTCACTCTGAGCATAATTGGAATAAATCAGAGACACGGAAGACTAACCATTAGCTGACAACTGTAAATTCACCTAATCTTGTCGGGTTTTTACTTTTGCTTATTCCACTGGTGGCACTGAACCAGGAGGGAAAAAAAATATAAAAAAAATGAAACAGTATTCTGACATAGGTGTAGTAGGAACCATATCCCAAAATTCTGAAATTAACACTTCAGTTCAATGCCTGAAATGCAAATGCTGAGAAAATGTATACATGTCAAAAAATAGTACATTTTACAGTATACATGTATAATGGTTTTGGTAGTGATTAATTTGACCTTTTTATAGTGCATAACATCTGCACTGATGCAATTTGTCTACACAAACTTCTCAACATTGGCACACAATGTACCAAAAGCAGTATAACCCCTAAAATGTCATATTACTGGACTGAGTCAACATCTTTCTTCCACACACCCTGGGTGTTTGTGCCAAGGAAAGCTGTTGACTGTCTGCATATTATCCCAGTAAGTCTTCCCTGAAATATTCATTGAAATCATTTTGAGAAAGGACAATACAGAATATTTCTTTGTATTTTGCTGCATTCTTATTTTCGCTTATTTTGTCGATGACACAAAACAGTGATAATAAAAATGCAGTGAAATAGTATTTTAACACTGATTGAATACAAAGAGAAATAATATCCAAAATAGTTGAAGTTAAAACTGCAGTGAAATGTCAAAAATACAAAAACCGTGAAAATTAACACATGCACAAATAAAGCAATTTACAGTATTTCATGATGTCAAATAGATGAAGCAGATGACCTTTGAAATGACTGCTCACAGCAGACTGGTTGGACTTGGAAAGCAATACAATGACCTAGTCAACAATAGATGTCTTTTACTCATGCAGACTTGTTTCAGATTTGAGAGCACTCTGCAGCATGAGGCCTACAAAAAGTATGTTTTCAAGTTCGAGGGACTGCCACTTACACATATAAATGTTTGTATAGTAGAGTCAAAGAAGACCAAGTTTGCAATTGACATGATTCCCATACTGGTACATATAGAACATGCCAACAGCAGTATAACTTAAGGCCCATGTTGTACAGTTACATTGGAAGATCAAGCGGAGATTGTGAAACTGAAGGAAGGGTCTTCGAGGACTAACGGCTATGTAAAATAGAGTGTTCAAAATACAAATGTTTACTGGCATATGATGTTTATAATCTTACATGGCAGAGAGCGAGATACCATTTTTCTCTCATGAGGCATTGCTGCTGGTGGGGAAATCATGAGTTACCACAGGTCAGGAGTAATTTTCCCCACCAACAGCTATCATGAGTGCAAAAAAAAATGGTAACTCACATTCCAGCCATGTAAGATTTTATTTATTGTAGGTTTAATTGGGTGTTCAGCACAAAAAAAAAAAAAAAAGAAAAAAAAGACCTAGGTCTACTTTCAATCCCATCTGGTATGCCATGTTTGTTTATGTTTGTTGTAGTTGTTCCATGTGTACTTCATGTGTGACTTATAATCAAATATCCCTCGTGCACTTTGATATCGTCTATGTTAATGCACTATGCCACATGCACGGCATGTCGCAATTTAGTTGTAACAACGTTTAGGTCATGCAATGTACAGTGAGTTACTTTTCAATTTCACTCTAGAAAATGATAATTTACCACCAAACATAGAATAAATAACTGTTATTTGATAGATTCAATTAACCCTTTACCATGAAACTGGCCAAAAACCAACTGGTAAATTGTCACATGCTTCCAACTTTTCGACTGATCTAAAAAGTAATGTAAACCACATTCAGATGAGAATAGTAGATTAGATGTGTCACAACAACATGTCATCCATCCACAGCTTTCCTTGGTATCCCTTACAGAAAATGTCAGCTTGCAGTAAGCTAACACTGCGTGTTTGCTGCAAGCTTACCATAGACATCATAAATAGGATTGCAGTAAGGTGAACACAATATCTCATTTGAAACACTGCAACCTTGTGATGGTCGCATCAAGATGGCGTATGCTTGCGCCAAGGTTGCAGATGCTTGCAAATTTAGGTTGCAGTGGCTTGCAGGGTAAGCTTGCAGATTGGCTGTTACCTTGCAATATTAGCTTGCCGGAAAATTGCAGGGTAATCTTTTGCAATCTAAATAACATGACACGCTTGCCACAAGCTTCCGTTTGAAACATATGGCAACCTTGCCCTAGCTAATGCCTCTGCTTATGGAAGCCTGTGCAAGCTACCAGTTCTGCAATCACGTGGACACTTACTTTTCATTTTCCTTGCCTGTTTGATTTAAGTTGCAGGATGCCAAAAGTAATGGCATGATACATTACTATCTATGGCCTTAAAATTGTTTTGAGAAATACTATTTGCATCAGAAAGGTAGAATATTTATCATCAGTGGTTTGTAAAATTGATATGCCATATTTTTTTTTCATGCTATCAAATTCTAAAAGTGTAGATAATATATAGGAATATGATTTTCTCCTTACATGTGAGAGGCATGCAGTTGTAGAATGTTAATATTAGTGCGAATTAAATGTGATGAAGAAATCCTAAGGAATATTTGGTTTTGCCATTTAAGTTGAGCAGCCTGTTTAACTTGAAGCATCAAAGACAATGCTGGGATAAAGTACGAGAAGTTTGCAGAATATAAATGATCACACAGCATTTTTCCTTTAAGATTGCAAGTGCCATCTTCGATCAGTCTATTTAACTTGGTGTTGAAGTAAGATCTAGTCTCTGCCAGCTTACAGAGACCAAGTTGCTTAAAGGGCCTGTGTCTGCAAGCTTGTGGCCAGTGTCTGCAAGCTTGTGGCCAGTGTCTGCAAGCTTGCGGCCAGTGTCTGCAAGCTTGCGGCCAGTGTCTGCAAGCTTGCGGCCAGTGTCTGCAAACTTGCGGCCAGTGTCTGCAAGCTTGCGGCCAGTGTCTGCAAGCTTGCGGCCAGTGTCTACAAGCTTGTGGCCAGTGTCTGCAAGCTTGTGGCAATCTTCTGCAAACTTACAACAAGCTAACATTTTTGTAACAGAGGACTTCAAGATTGCAGAAGATAGAGAAGCTTCCAGGAAATGACTGCAGGCTTGCAAAAAAAATACACGCAAACTTGCAAGAAATGACTGCAAACTTGCAAAAAATTGCTGCATGCTGCACTAGATGGCAGTATGCTTGCAAACATGGCTGCAAACTTACTGCTTGTACTAGATGGCAGCAAGCTTATAGAGAACTTGCAAGCATATCGCAACTATCCTGCAATCATATGGCAAGCTTAAATTTCTGTAGGGGATGGCTCGGGGACCAAGTATCCAACCCACACCAAAGAAAGCTGTCAATTCTCTTTAAACTCTTGAGTCAGTCCCCATTCAAAGGGGTGTGCTAAATTTCACAACTTTACCTATTGCTGACATATGTTGAGTTTATATCAGGTGTCTTTGATCAATGTCTGTGTTTGTTTTAATTATGAGAAGCTAAAGCTGCAGTTTACATGGCCCTGTATGAGGCATATAGCATATTAACCCTTAAAGTGCTGATTTAAGATTGAGTTAACAGCTTTCGTCGGGACATTTTGCGTGCATTGTGCGCAAAGTGTCTCGAGGAAAGCTGTTGATTAAGACTACTTTTTGCTTCAGACAAGGCTTGCTGGTATTTGAATGAAAGGTATCTTCATTAGGAATTTGACTCTTTTAACCTTTATATGTTTAATGGCAATTAGAAAGCAACTATAGCAGTGATTAGCACTTTAAGGGTTAATCATGCTTTTTCGAGAGTTTGGTCTTGTTTATAAAAACTTGAATATATATCGTTGGCATGCACAATTTCATAGTTCTGTCACGAGTTTCTGTGTTCATTTTCAAACTGGGATCTTGCAAAGTGTGAATTGTGCACACAATACTTGGACCAAGTACAGCACAAGCAATTTTGAATATATATGAAGAACACATACTGTATGGTCTGACATGTTCACTGATGTTTGTAAAAGCACACAGTGGTCCCCCTCTTATAAGGCCACCCTAAATGCATCCAAAAAGCTGCCTTATAAGAGGGATGGACTCTCTTGAGAGGGAGAATATGATGGAATACCATACTTTCTGCACAAGAATGTTGGGCTTTCAAGAGTGGAGGTGTCTGGTGAGAGAGACCTTATAAGAGGGGGACTACTATAGAACTTTCCAATTAATATTTGTGTTGGCTCCAGTTGTGGAAAAATGCTTCCAGTGTACTCAAATGTCCTGAAATATCTTAGACAGTCTTTAGCACTCACAGGGTCTAAACTCTCTTTGTAAAAATTCCAACAAACCAGCAAGCATTTTATGGCACTGACCATAATTCTAAGTTGTCACGTTTATATCAATCTGGATGAAAATTTGTCGAAGGTGCAGCTATTACTTTTCCCAATGTTTTGTGGTATTACCCAGCTAGGAGAATAATTAGCACCTTGTATCCTACAGTGTCTGATGGGAGTTGGCCCACAGGCCTACTATTACATGTATTAGTCATGACACTTGTGTGCCCTGACCAGATACTGTATCATGGATACAGCCAAACCTCTCATAAAGAACCACCAACAGGGATGACCTAAATGTGGTCTCTGAAGACAGGTGGTCTTCCACAGAAGGTATAAATAACATGAAATGATCAAAAGCAAAGAATCCCGAAGAGGTAAACATTTGACGGCAGATGGTCTCCGACTGGAGACCGGTTCCTCAAGCCAGGGCTCACTACACAACTACCCAGAGAGTTTTACATGCTGTGCTACTTTCTGCATATATTGACTCATTTTGAACTCAGTAGTCTGGGCCTTTATTCATTGTATGCTTTACTGCATTTTATTTTTTTTAATGCAAGTTTCACATTTGAAATTCTTATCATGGCTAGTGGCATCTTTTCAAAACTCACTACAACAGTAGTTTTCTGTTTGCCTGCAAATCACACTCCAGCTTCCATGAAAGCAAAGGAAACAAGACTGAATAAGCACTACAGATACCACTGATTCACTCCCTGTACCACTTACTGGTAAACACAGTAAAGATAAGCCAATACAGAAACAAGACTGAAAAGGCACTACAGATACCACTGCTCACTGTCTGTACCACTTACTAGTTAACATGGTTAAGATGAGTTGCGACAGACACATGACAGAATACTCTGCTGTGTTGTGCTGACCGATTTCAAGCACTGATTTCCTACAACATAGCTGAAATATGGGTTCAGCCATGTACTCACTCACGCATCCAATGCTTCAATGTGAGTGGTATGATCTTTAGCACTGCCTACCTGAAGCAGTGCCTGAACTATACACTCATTTGCACAGCTGATGTTTCAAGTTGACCAACATGTTAAACCCTGCCATGCTTACCTTAAACCAGGTAGGTGGCAGGTTTAAGCATCAATTTGATGAAGCCACCCTCCAGGAAGTACAGGAAGCAATTTTGGAAGATCACCACATATATATCTGCCAGCTAGCCCAAGATCTTAAGATCAGCATAGGATCTGTGGAAAAAAAATCATTCATAGCCATTTGCATATGCAAAAGTTGTCTGTATGATGGATTCCCCGATTGCTTACACCTTTCTGAGGGCAGGACAGAGTAAAGTGCTCTCAGTCTCTTTTGGCAATTTGCCAAGAAGACCAGGAGGACTTTCTCACCAGACTGATCATGCAAGATGAATGAAACATGGGTCCATCACTACGATCCAGAGACCAAAGTACAGTCGAAGCAATATGGAAGCATTGTGACTCACCACCTCCAAAGATGGCACGCGTCTAAACCTCTGCTGGCAAATCATGCTCACAGTCTTTCGGGACCAATGCTGAGTATAGTACTGTTGGATTTCCTGACAAAAGGTACCACAATTACTGGGACATACTATGCTTCACTGCTGCAAAAATTGAGAGACGCCATTAAAAACAAAAAAGAGAGGTATGGCATGCTGACCAAAGGTGTTCGCCTCCTGTAAGACACTGTCCCTGTTCACAACTCACACATTGCTCAGAGGGCAGTACGGTCCGATGTGGTGACAGTACCTAGTTACACCTTTACTGCACCCTGCTACCACCACCTTAAGAAACTTTAATTTGGTTCATGCTTGTGCAAAAGCATGTACAGTAAAACCTGTCCAAGTGAACACTTTTTGGGGGGTTACTTTTTTCTGCCATTAAAAGTAATAGGGAACATTCAAATTACATGTTTACCTGTCATTAGTGAACACCTCACTTTACTGAACAGTGAATGCTTTTTTGGGTCCCAAACTACAAATTCACCAAGAGATTAATCAACACCTGTGACCACTAAGGAAAAAAAGAAAAAGTCAAAATTGTTGTGCCCTGTAGATGCACAGATGGATTAATTGTCTTCTCCAAAAAGTGTTCAATAAGTAACAATCATGCTGTGCGATATCACAAGTGGCACAGTTAAGACAATGAGTTGATTACTCAAGATTAACTTAAATATAGTCTCATTACATTTACATGTACTGTACATGTAGCAATAAAAAGTATATTTCCATGCCCGTGAACTTTTCATCAGATTCACAAACAGGTCAACCCTCAGAAATATTAATGCTGATAAATGGTGTTTTTTGGTAAACTTGCCAATTAATGCTTGTCCTTAGAAAAAACCAAGAAAGTGGAGCCCTGTTTCTCAGTGTTTCGAGTTTCTTAGTGTTCCTTGCCCTTCAATAAATTTTATTTCACAATGATGAAATTTGTTGGGGTTGACTGAACAGGTTTACTTCTGGCCAGGCTTTTAGTCCTGATCTGATTGTTTATGCATAATGCAAACTCTCATTTTTTTTTTTTACCTGTAAAAGCTCTGGAAATTTTGTTGGAAGTTTGTCAGTTGTTCAGATTGAGCGCTTGACATATCAACATTCTGTGTGTATTGCAGAAATAGGGGCTCACTGTGCTGTTTACAAGCAGTGTTTGAAGTTTCTTGTACACACAGTGGTACCTGCTGTGTGTGGCCACCCCTTCAGCCAAGAAAAAGTGGCCACAAACAGCAGGTAACCTGTCACTGCTGGTAAATTTACAAAGAAACTGACTCCTAGCTATGTCCGAGCCTAGTGGCCACTTAATGCAGTGTTGCTGCTGACAGCAGTGGTTGCATACAGCAGGTACAGTAGTCCCTCCTTTGAGAGTCCGCCCCTAGTGCCACCCAAAAGGCGGTCACATAAAGCAAGTGGTCCCTCAAAGGAGGTATAAATAACATGAAAAATACTACAGAGACCTGACAACTGTGGTCTCTCAAAGGTGGTCTCCCAAAGGAGTGGTCTTTCAAAGGAGGGACTACTGTACCACTGTACGTACTGTTTGATGTTTAGGAGCATACACATACACATACACATACATGTACATGTACCTTGAAAGCTTTTTTGTATTTTTTTTTCGAAGATTGTAGAGCCTTCTCGTAAATGATTTTTCAACCATGCATAGATATGCATTTACCAGTGAGGAATCTAATGATCCAATCAAAGATTTTCTGATGAAAGTGACCTGAATACATGTAGGGACACTGTGAGTGGCAGGTGCCGGCAATGCTGTGTATTGATTGACTTGGTCTGTTGTCTGTGGGACAGGTTTGACAAGAACACATGGAAACTCAATCCAACAGAGGAGGCCATGAAGATGCCGCCAGGAGGCAAGATCACGCAGGGTCTATGCCTAGAAGAAGAAAACGTCTTAACTCTCCTCCCCCCCCCCCCCCCAAATGAGCTAAATGGGGATGGTGACCAAATGTTCCCTGTTTCAACAAGTTTTTGGCTGCATGATTACAGCAGTAATGGAAATTTATTTGAATGAGATTTGCAGATGAGACATATCAATATAACATGCCCCAGCTCAACAGCTTACCTTGGCATGGTTGGGTGCTGAGAGCCTAAAAGCCATGCTAGGGAAAGCTGTTAACTTTAATTCAAGGGGGAGGGGGGGCTAAAGCATGTGTACAATACTAATGGCTGACTGATATGTGCGATGTCGTGACAAAGTGGCGTTGCTACACAAATCTGATAGTGAAAAGCAATTTTAAGTTGTGTATGCACATACACAAGGAGAGATGTGTGCAATTAAAACCTTGCCTCTTTAACTGTCTGCTAGCCTGTATAACATGGCCACCAGCTTCCCTTGACATGGGCTGAACATCATCTTCCCCAGGAAAGTAATTGACCCGCAGTAAGCTGTTATTATTGGTCTTATCTACATTTCTCAATCTTATCTACAATTTTCAGCAAAATCCCTTGCTACTAACATTAGATTTCAGTGAAAACATTAAAGAAGATGAGGATTTACACCATGGCACTTTTGGACGGTTTGGGACCTAATAAGAGGAATGCACCTCACTGAGCATGCTCAGCTGAGATTGTTAGTTGGCTTATCATGGACAAGCCTTATCAGAATACCTTGTCCCAGTTACACAGATTTCCTAGGAGTGGTGGCAATGAAGTGATGAAAATCTATTCTTCTCCCCTGAATTTCCCTTCCTGTGGCCCCCTGAAAAAATTCCTGACAGAAATACTGGGCCCACATTTTGATGTATGCTGATCTCTTCACTTTTGCATGCTGATGGCTTCCACAGAAACTTGATCAAAGTTGCTTTAAATCATGCATTTATACTTTTTGGGTTTAAAATCTTCAATGTTTAAATGTCTTTCTCTGAAAAAAAAAACTAATAGCCATGGCAAGTTATATGTAACTGCCCAAACTGCAAGTGCATTCCAATAAATCATAGTTTGAAGGACTTCCCCACCCTTGGAATGACTATTTCAAAACAGAATTTGTTTGGGTTGCAGTGTTGTCCCCAGCTTTTCAGGAATGCAGGACACCTTTCATCTAAAAGGGTACTTTTAAAGTACACAATGACAATCAAAAAGGGCATCCAAAAGTAGCAGTCTGCTTTTTTGTTGTTGTTTTTATGGAACTAGTTCTGAATTTGTATCTTATACTCATGGTCAATAGATAAATTGATACATTGTTTTGCCAATTAGTTTAAATTATTTTGAAATTTTATGAGAAAATGAATGTAATTGCCCAGAATATCAAAAAACATAGGAGAAAAGGGCAGGGAGCTAAAGAGAAAGGCAGGGAGCAAAACAAAAGGGCAGGGCAAATCTCCGTTCTATTTTAAGCTACAGACAACACTGGGTTGATTTAGCAGGGTTATTTCTTTCCAGGCAGCAAGTCCCTGCTGTACCTGTTTATAACGCATAGTGTCAAATTTTTCCTTCCTGTGGAAGTTTAGGAAAAGTTTTCATCAAACTTCAAATTGTGACATCTCTACGGCAGCTTCATTTTGCTTCAGTTCAGGGAGCACCATTTGTAAACAAATTAATTCTGACTGTTGATTCCGGAAGTCCCACTTTTCAGCACTTACAAATTAAATAGCATGCCAAATGTCAACAATGGACAGACTCTTAGCTTTATCTACCTGACCTTGATAACTCAGGAGCACCCACCCCTGAAACTATTGAATAACTATGTGTCATTTATTAATACTTCTATTTAAGACTTTATAGTAGACTGCATGTTGTTTACAATGATTAACTTCATTGTTTGTTGGCTTAGTCTGGTGTTGTTACATTCCACCTGCACCTTCACACCTCCATCAGAGACTCTAATATAAAAACCTTGCTGACTGTTGTGTTGTCAGGCCCACATCAACAAAAATAATGGACTGATAATAAATCAAGCTATACAGTGCACAAAATACTAAAAAAAAAATGAGCTGAAAGAAAGATCAATTTTGGTTTTCCATTACCTTAAGGGAAGCCCTTAAGTTACAAGTAGACACTTACTTGAAGTGCAAACTGTTAAAATGAAAATTGTAATTCAACTTCATGTAGTTCATTTGGCACAAACATGAATAATTGGACAGTTAGTAACAAGTATGTCATAAAGATAAATGGCATAATGATGTTTCGAAATGAGAAGCAACCCTGAAGACATTGCCTGACATTATGATATAAAGTGGGCATTCACAAACACTGCTACTGAGAAAGGAATGCTGTAAATTCACTTAATTTTACTGTGTTCTGATAGAAATTAACTTGTATTTCAAGTTGCCCATGGGCACATTTACAAGTTGCCTACGAGTTGCCCACTTTTCAATTGCAAGTAGTTTTCCGATTGTCTCACATTTATCTATGTGACGGTAAAATTTTAACATTTATTATTGTGTGTCTGATTGGTTCATTTTCTTTATTTCATCAAATAGGGACCACTCTTATTTGCACAATTTGAAGATGTTTTACCTCAATTTAGAAAAGTCGAAATCAAAACCAAAATGCCAAAATAAAATTGTTGCACTATTTGTATCTAAAACATCTCCAAACCAGTTACCTGTGTCGGCTTAAACATGTGCTTGCTAGAAATGAGAAGGTGCAAAACAGTGTTCCAGTGCAGCTGAGTTTTCAAGATATAAACACATAGGGCCTTGCACTCACTTGAGAATCTATAATTTTAACCCTTAGGGTGCTGATTAAGACTGAATCAACAGCTTTCCTCGGGGCACTCTGCACCCAGGTAGGCCTGATAGTGGATTCTGTCAATTTTCATTTAAAATGACCCATGATCTGCACAAGTGAAGACTGATGTTGCAGTGATGATAGTCTTCAACACAGGTGACCTTGGGATCATTCTGAAGTTCATAGGTACACTTAACCCTGCACGCAACATCAGCTGAGCACAGGACTGTCACAGTCCTCTTGTTATTTTAATTCATTTTGTTGCTGTCACAAAGCTGGGAAAATAAAATACATACAATGAAACATGATTTTAACATATATAGAATTAACAGGATATTTTTCCAACATGGTGAAATTGAAATTCCAGTTAAATGCCTGAAATGCAAAAACCGTGACACTCCCTACAGCAGACTGTTACTGAGGAGAGCAATAAGACTGGGAAAAGGCTGGTGGTGTAATCTGTCATGGCTGTCAGTGAAAGGTGGAGGTCAGGCAGGAATCAGGTGTCCTATATTAAACTTGTTTTCTTGGGGCGGGAGTGTACAGACCCACACCAGAATGAAAGCACAATACAGCAGGTTTAGAACCTGCCTGCCTGAACTGACTCAACGAAGGTGCAAGGTACCGAGGGCACCAAGTCAAGACCTTTCAGCCTGTAATTTGTCCACATGACATAATCTTTACAGATTTAGGACTGGATTTAGGACAGAGTGGATGGTCCCTTCCTTCATTTGGCATGGGTTGGGTGCTCCCATGCCACGGCAAGCTACTGACCTGGGTCATGTTATCTTGATAGGTCTTAATTTTATCCGCAATTCTCACGAATTAATTTTTCCTTCCTGTTGAAATCAGTCAGACATTCAAGAACAGAACATATGAAAACCAGCAAGTTTTGGGCCACTTTAAGCAGCAATGTGTTAAGTAGGTATAACTGCAGCAGGTGCCGTGTATGGATACACTCAACCCCAATGTCCTAGGAAAGGCCACATATCTGCAGTTATCATGGCCACCCTTGTTTCCCAATCTACATTTAGCCATTCCTACCACTTCCTCCCTGTGCTGCCACCGATGGCCATTCTTTCTGCTCAATCAATATTTTATCAGATTTAAGTCTGCAGACAGCTACTACTGTAAATTGCTTTATTTTTATTTGCTTGCATGGTTTTCATAATTTTTTTTTTACATTTCAATGTAGTTTTACTTTCACTATTTTGGACAGAATTTATATTCAAACAATGGCATTATTGAAAATACTATTTCACTGTATCTTTGTTTTCATGGGTTTGTGCCCTCGGCAAAATAGGCACAAATTTGTCATGGTTTTGAGCCCTCAGCAAAATAGGCGAAACTAAGAGTCACATACAGCAAAATGAGAGCACTTTACAGTATATAAGCACTCCTGTGTTCCTGCAATCTCTTGTATGTTCCTTCTGTTTATGTCCATCTAATTCCTCTCATCTCTCATTATGGCTAATCATGCCTTCCTTTCTCCATACATAGAGCTCTTCGTGTTGCACTTCACATTTCCCCATTGATTTCTACATGTATTGTCGTGGACCACTGCCTTAAAGGACTACCCTTTGAAGGTACGGTGTTCTGTACTTTTTCGTATCATTTATACTTCCTATTAGAGACCACCTGTCTTCACAGACCACAATTTGGTCACCTTTAGAGGGTGGTCTTTCCAGACAGGTTTCACTGTTCCTGTTCTGCTTTGTGTGGCCACTTTTATACTGCTACCTATCAGTGGTCAGTCATGCAGGCAAGGCATGAAACACTTGCATTTGGCACATATTTAGCAGGAGACACCAAAACCGGAGTGGACCGGGCACCACCTCTCGTGCATGTCAGTAGTTAACAATGACAGGAACTGTCCTACTGTTGTCTGCACATGATGGCTCT
The DNA here is from genome assembly GCA_964020975.1 of Hermodice carunculata. Taxonomy (NCBI): domain Eukaryota; kingdom Metazoa; phylum Annelida; class Polychaeta; order Eunicida; family Amphinomidae; genus Hermodice; species Hermodice carunculata. The sequence goes on along the minus strand of OZ026620.1, from coordinate 44,328,313 downwards.
GTACTTCTGATACGTGTCTACATGTACCTGACAGACTGTGTCGCCATGCAGCTTTCCTTGGCATGCCATCCATTTGATGGCCACCAAATCCCTGGTCAGTTATGACAAAAGAAACTGGTTTGGAAAAAAAAAATTATCTTGTATAGTGTCATCAAACATGTGCCAAGGTATGCTATATATTTATCTCCAGTGTGGTGTCCTGCTGGATAATGTTCCCGATTCCAACCTGGATGTCTTCTAAGAAACCCTGGTATATATAAAAGATTCAAGACAATGATTTTCAGCTGGCCATATGAGCCTCTGTGGGATGATAACAAAGCTCAGACACTCCTGTTAACTGACACTGCATGAGCTGCCTTCACTGAGCCCTTAATACATCACCATTAAACCTCAGCACAGACCGCAATCAACTCTTCTGCTTTCAGCACAGGATCTACTGCTTTTGTGCTGGTTTGCAAATTCTGCTCTCTCTCTCTCTCACTTTGTGAAGCATTTCTCACATTTACCTCATTCCATACCAGTCACTGATATTTCCGTATATTTACCTAGATTTAAGATGGCAATTGCACATTCAAATTCTTCATGAAAAGAGTTTTTGTTCAAGTACCAATATGCCTATAGTCTTAAGTCAGTGGTTCTGGCACTGCCTGGCAAGTCATGCTGCAGGTGCCCCAAGGGCAGCTGCAGCATGACTTGCCAGGCAGTGCCAGAACCACTGACCAAGGCCTGTGACCATAGTATGGAATGAGTTAAATCTAAAAATGTGACATTGAACAATATATGCTGGTTGTACGCTTTCAATTTTTGTTTGCAGTCAACTGATACACAGTAGAATCCACAGAATGGGATGGAAGGCCTTAAGTTTTTCAAATCCCTACCTGGACATTTCTGTGCATATGGCCAGCATTTGCTGGCTTGTGTTTCTGGCCAAACAGTGTCTCAAGTATTTGTAAAATTGGTCAAAAGTAATCAGTGTTTTGTCATCAGCACATGTTTCTGGCATAAAACAGAAAGAGTGACCAGAATTAACTTGTTCCTGCTATGGTAAAAAGCTCGCGGCTCCTGGTGAAACCCATTTGCCACTGATATAAGCTGGCTTAAGCCTTTCCTGCTCATAATAAGACACAGTTAACAATTTTCCCCTGCACAGATTGTGAGCATTGTGTCCAACCCATGCCTGGGAAAATTATTGACCTGAGGCATGCCTTGGTGGAGGTTTTATCAATAATTATCAGCAAAACTGTTTTTAATTACAGTGGTCTCCATCTTAAAAGCCCCTGTCACCAGAGGCCACCCCTCCTAAAAGGCCAGTATTCTTGTGCAGAAAGTATGGTATTTCCGTTATATTCTCCCCCTCAAGAGAGGCCACCCCGCTTATAAGGCCACTTTTTGGCTGCACTTGGGGTGGCCTTATAAAAGGGGGACCACTGAACATGAAATTTATATATATATATATATATATATATATATATACACTTTTTTTTTTTGCTTTTTTTTTTTTGGTGTGCAACTTGCGCGAGAAAGGGTTAACATGGTTAAAGCACTTGATTTTCACTGGTTCACATATGCTGGCTTGACTCAAGGCACTAATAGCTACCTCAAGACCAGGCTGGCTGCTTCAAGATCAGGCTAGCTGCCTCAAGACTAGGCTAGCATGTCTAAAGACCACACCAGCATGCCTTGAGACCAAGCCGGCATGACCCAAGACCAGGCAAGCATACCATTCCTGTTCTGTGATGGCTGTAGCAGAGGAATGACTGAATAACCAAAAAAGTTCAGAAATATATGAGTGAATAGATTGATCAAGATGACAAAATCAAAGTAAACCCAGGTGCTAAATGCATGTACAATAGCTGACCAACTGCACATCAAATGCTTTCCTTGCAGTTCATATTGATAGATTTTACAGACACTGCAGTCATGGCAGAGAAAACTGGTGGGCCGTGAGCAGACACAGCTATCCAGGGGCAAAAGGCTCTGTGCCATGGACTGCCTCTGTCTGTAACTGGCCACTGCTCTCTCCTGCAGTCTACTATGGCAAAATTTTACCACTGAACTATAATGCATGCTTTAAATTGGATTGAATTTGGTTGCTGATTCTAACATGCATGTCCACGCAACAAACATTCACCACTTTGAGGACAATTGCAAAGAATGCCACAATAGTGTCCCAGCACAAGACTTGCAGTCTAATTTTTTTCAAAATAAAATACAGTACACTGTAAATGAAATGAGCAACAGCATATGTTCGGGTGGTCATTGTCTCTAAACTTATAAAGTTCAGTGAGTAAAGATGTCAAAAATGATGCAACTTTTATTGGTTTCAATCTCTTTGGGGTCTTTTTGTTTTTTTTTCAAGGCTTGGCCACACAAAGCAATGCAAACCATGTAAAATGGATGGCAGTCCACTCTCATGGAAAACACAATTCATTAAGGCCTCAATCATTGGGTTTTTACATTGCAAATCACATCATGCTTGAAGGCAGGCTGTGACTTGCGAGACAAAAGTTACTGGCTTCAAACCACACATGCAGCTGCTTGAAAAGAATTCCTTTCCATGATGGATTTGAATTTGTAATTTGTTCCGATACAGGAAAATCTGTCCTGAGCATCAAGTGATGGAGTTAATAGATTTGGCTACAGGAAGGACCTAGCTCCTGCCACAGGGCAGTCATGTACTCACTTTATAGATCACCTGTCAACAGGGGCCACCTGGCGTCCTATCAAAACATCTTAACTCTTCGCCCTGCAAACCAGCCAAAGTCAAACGTGGTCTGTTTCACTGCTTTTATTTCATAGGATACAAGCACAATTTTTTTGTTTTTGTTTTCGTTTTTTACTTTATATTATTGTATTTTTTAGTTTTACGTACGTCTAAAAATCCATATTAGCAATAAAGCTACAGTGGAGTTTCTAAGTTAAATCTGAACATTTTTTTTTTTCCTGAATGTGACCTCAGGTTCAGTAACAGAAAATCTTTTGACTGTGGATTATAGATGAGATCAATATACACATAAGAACAACATTTACACCAACAGCTTCCTGGGGCTGGCATTTGGTTGCTTGCTTTAGCACCCACCTATTTCTATCAATACCACTGAGTCAGTCTTAATTCAAGGTCAAAAAGCTAAGCCACATACAAATACATCATCCTGCATGTCATTTCTCCATTAATTTTGCCTGCAACAACAGACCATCTGTAACAAGAGATCACCTTTGCCAGGCCAAGAGGCTCTCAGTATTTGAAACAATGAAAGACTCAGCAAGTGGCATGGAGGCAAATGTGCCGGTTTGCAAATAAAAAAGTTGCTCTGTATGACTTTAAACATAATAGAGGCCTGGGTTCAGAGTGGAAATACTCCAAGCAGTCTGACTGGTTTCGTCCTCAAACGGACTCTTCAGAGACTGATTTTTTAATGGACACAAACACCGGTATTTATACCATAATGTAACTGACCCTGTGGTAACCTATTGTTATGTTTTGGTTTTACGCTGTTTTGTGTGTGCGTAACGTTGACTAATAGTACGTTGGATCAAGGCATCAGCCTGTGGCCCAGATGGCACGTGTAATCTGTCAACAGAGAACACGTGCTCTGGGTTGTGACACAATTAGTATTTGAAACCGTCGTACCTAGTGTAAAGACCAGTTTCACAATCAGAACATGTCTTTTTAGAACCCCTTTTAAAAGACCCTTTGAATTCCTGTATTTCTGTTAAATATATATGTACCTTTGTTTTAGGACCACCTGCAATATCAGACCACTTTTCGCTGGTATTAGGAGCAGTACAAAGAAGCAGGTTCCACTGTAGTCGGTATAGCCATGATGGTGCTAACAATGATTAATCTGATAGATACAGTTGTACCTAAATCGAGTTACCTGGACATAAAAGACCATACTGATTTCTCAGGATTGTTCAAGAAGGGATATTTTGATGGTGCCTTTATGATGACTTGGCTCCAAAGTTGTCCAAAGAAATACTGCCTGCCTGCTGTATATTCCCTAAAACTGGTGCCAGTGATGCTTAGAAAGCTAGTTCTTTGTCCCAGTATACTGGTGCCAACAATTCAAGTTTATTCATTGATGGGAAATAGTGGAATTTGGGACACCAGATGGCAGCACTTGGGGTTTGTATTTGCATGGATGTAGTTTCCCTTCCAGATAACAGATGCTTCAAATGGCTTTACAGATATAGAAATGAAGTAAATCATTAGCAAATAACATTGTATTGCAAAAAAACTACTACTACCCTACTACCGACATTAAATCCAAAAAAAAAAAAAAAAAAAAAGGGTCCCGTGCTCAAGTGCTGCCCTCTCGGGCCCTAACTGATGATTGGTTTTAACAATTCACAGTGCATTCTAGCATGTCTGAGACAGTAAGAAAGTGGAAGGGTCCCAATTAGGGCAGGTGTGCAATGTATGTAGCATAACAAAATGAATTTAGAGTGGGGCAAAGGCTAATCTACAAGCCGATTCATGCATTTTAAATATTTAACTTTACGTATTATTACAGGGATTTGCGAGTGGACTGGAGCACGAGCATAGGTTTTATATGTACAGTAGTCACCGTCTTCAGAGACCACCTGTCTTGAAAAATCACCTTTTCATGATAGATGTACTTTGAACAGTACTTTTTACCTTATTTATACCTCCTATGAAAGACCAGGGCAGACCACAACTTGATCATCCCAAGTAATGGTCTTTCACGACAGAGTTCACTGTGCTTTTGGTGAGAGTGAACTCTACCTGGGCAAAATACCTGAATGAGGCCCTGGGCTTCACAGCCACATACATGTAAAGGCTCACATTACCAATATTCTCTGTAGTGACCTCAAATGTGCACCTGATTTCAGAGTGTACGTAATACATGTACTGAATGAGTTTGATATAATCTTTTCATATGTGCATTATATATTATAAATTGCTTTTTTCTCCATGCATTTAAATTTTCATGGTTTTTATATTTTTGACATTTCAGTGTAGTTTTAATTTCACTATTTCAAACATGATTTCTATTCAAACTATGTTGAAATACTTTTTTCATTACTTTCATTTTCACTGTTTTGTGCCATCAGCAAAATAAGTAAAAATAAGAACAGAGCAAAATTAAAGCCATATACAGCAGATGTACGTCAAGTTACAACAGTTTAACCATTTGCCCCAAGCTGGGTGCATATGTGGTCTGCTTCAGTGTTTTTTTTTTTTTTTTTTACTGATTTTGACAGTAACGAAAAACAATTTTAATTAGAATTGCAGATGAAACTAATACTAGCATCAAGATATGATGCCCCAGGTCTGACATTACCTTTCTTTGGTATGGGTGGGGCCTGCACTTAACCCACCACACATCAAGGAAAGCTGTGGCCTCCACCTTAAGCTCATGTTGTAACTGGAAGGGGGAAAGGGTCACTAGCTAGGCTATATAGCAGTGTGCAGGGCTTTACTTTTCCCCGTTGTGGTGATCTCGCATGCTCATTGTATCTGCTTGTGTCACAGGATTTCTCCATTTGAGTTTGCTAATAGATTGGCAACAATGTGGGTGTAACCACAATTAATCTACATACATGTGCTTGTAGGTCACCGATAAATCTAAGCATCATTTCATGAAAGGAGCTTTAAACAATACACCAACATACATGTTACTGGAGACGATGCGGGGGGGGGGGGGGGTATACAAGTATGGTGAATAGTTTTATTTCTGGTACACAATATGAAAAATATGATTGTGTTTGTATCCATTATGAATAATAAGCCAGATATTGACACTGGCATGCCATTCTACTTCTCTCCTGGAAAAAAAAAAGAGAGAGAAAGGGATACTTATTTCAAGATAATTTTTATAGTAGACAATAAAATAAATATTTAGAATGCTCAGTTCGCATGCTCACTGCAGTTACTTCTTTTTTGCTTGAAAGATAAAACTTCAGCTATATTTTACTGTCACGAACTAAAATTTATCAGATACATGTAAAGGTAATGCTACCATGTGTACCCTCCATGATTCATGGTGCCCAGATGGGCAGGGTGTGCAGTCCTGTCAACAGGGATAAAAAGTCAAATACCATAAATTCTCTAATTTAAGCAGTTGCTTGTATTAGAATACATTTTACTTCTTTTCAAATTGAAGATGACGAAGTCAGGGTGCATCTTCTAATAGCAAATTTTCCTCACACCATGAACTGATGAGCTAATTACAGTAGCTCCATGAGTAGACATACCGAGAATACACGACATCAGAAGATTAAATAATAAAAGAAGGGTTGCATTTTAATACATGTACTTTTTATTGACCAAAGTGCCACAGACAGAAAAGCAGGTAACAACACGTTTCTGTAATATTTATAAAATGATGCACAAAATGATCAGCGACTCATACACATGAAACTCGATCAGGCACGAACTTTTTATTTTGATTACTTTAATCAGCAGCCTGAAGTCGGGGTGTGTCTTCTATCAGGGTTTTTCTGCTGAACAAAATGATGGAGAATGAAACCTTGTAGATGTCTGAAAGTTGGGTGCATCTTCTAATAGAGATATATTTTCTAACAGAGAGTTTACAGTACCATTTAACTGTTAAAAGTGTGCAGTTTGAGGTCACTGATGGACATAATGAATGCAGCTGTACACTCAGTCAATCTGAGCTCAACCACATTGGCATCAAAAACGTTGAGAGATCACACATCCGGTGTCAAGTTTTCTTTTTCATCTTTTTCAGGCTGCCATGAAGACATTCGTTGCTCGTAAAAAGTTCCTAAAGCTACGAAAGGGTGTTGTCAAACTGCAGGCAAGGGTTCGAGGATTCTTGGTGCGGAAGAAAATCATCAAAATGAAAAGCAGTGCTTCTCGCATTCAGCGCAGGTACCGCACCTTCCGAAACACCAAGCCACAGCGAGAGGAGTTCCTGCAAATCAAGAAAGCAACGACAGCCATCCAAAAGGAGTGGCGTAAATGGAAAACTAGACAGGGACTTTTGTGATTGGTTATGGTGGTGATAATAAGAGCATTATCTTGTTTCCTTTCCAGATATATATATATTTTTTTCAAACTCTGGCATCTATCAATCTTCAGATTTGCTGATATATTGGTGATTTATTGGTGGAAAGCAGGAATGAGATGAGGGTGAAGTGACGCTTTGCTCTGAAAAAACATGATAAATAATCCAAACTGTACCATTCATATTCAATATGTTAAATGTCATTTACCACTTTGAGATTACTGGTATGAATCCCTCCTCCTTCCCTGCCCCCCCCCCCCTCCAAAAAAAAAAAAAAGAGTCAACCTTGAGTATAAGCAAGCCTATGGATATGATGAAAGAACAAATTTCAGTGGCAGTTTTTATGGAGTATCAAACTTGACCAAAATCACCAGTTTTGTTATTGGTTGCCTTACAAGTTGACCAGGCTCTGTGTTTCTGGGTGTGGACTGAAGAATTCATAGACCTTGGTCTGCTCAGCAGGCAAGACCAATGCCTGCAGTCAACCAGATCCTTAAAACTACATCCAAATACAGTGGTGCCTGTCTTGAGAGACCACCCCCAGGGCAGGTGAAAATGTGGTTTCTCAAAACAGGTGGTATTTCATTGGAGGTATAACATGAAAAAGATAGCACAGTGTTCTGAGACTGCAGTTTTTAAAAAAGAAAAAAAAAAGATATGCGGTCTCTCATTGGAGGGGTCTCACTGCACCGTTACCTTACACATGTACTGCATTTGGAATTTGGAGGTCTCCCCAACTGTCATGCTCTAGTTATAGTGTCACCTGTCTACAGAACTGAATATGAACACCTTCAACTCCATACGGCTAAATGTATTAATATCAAGAGGGCTTTGTGAACAGCCCGTCCTCATTTGACATTTAACCCACAGGATGTCCCACCCTGGTCTAGAATTATCCAGAAGTGTTGCCGTGCAATTTCAAAGCAGATTGGCCAAGTGGTTTTTAGAGAAAAAATTTTAAAGATCTTTTTAAAAAGATTTTGCCAAAAAGTAAACAAAAAAGTTATACAAAAGGGCTATGTGAAATCTGATGCTCAGCAGACCTAGAAAGATAGGGTCAAGCTCAGCCACGTACTGTGTAAGTCTGATCTTCACCAATGAACACTAACAAGGTTTTTGGGGTTCCCAGAAGTGTCCCTATGTAATTTTGACACAGTTGGCTATGTCGTTTTGGAGAATATTCTTTAAAAATTTTTAAAAAAATGAATGAAAAATTCATTAAAAAATCCAAAAATCACTGAAGCATGACTATTTGAACAAATCTGGTAGCAACCTACCCAAGGTACATCCCTTCCACGTTTGAAGTGTATCTGGTTGATGGTTTTGGAGAAGTCAAACATGACTCCATTGCAATCCCTATTCACTTGCATAGTAATCAACAGGAATACATGGTTTCACTAACAGGCAGGGACTGCTGGTGCCTTTAGCCAATTAGCCAAATGATAATGTTTCATTCAGTTGGCTAAAGAAATTTGCAAATGGCCAGTTTCTTTTAACATGAATAATATAAGAGTTAGGTGGAATTCTGTAGTGATTACTGTTTTATTTCCTGGTTTCAAATTTTGACACTTTGATCTGTCCCTGGACAGGTATCTGAATTGAAAAATTTGTTAAAAATCAGGGATTCAGAGTATCACCACCTAGTACCTAGCTTTGTTTAACCCTCTGATAAGCTACGTTTCCCCTGAGTTTCAGAACAATCTGACAGATGCTTCTGAAGAAGTCGAAGTAGGCAAACCACAAAATTCCATGCAAAAATACCAAAAAAATCACAGTGCCACCTGTTGCACAAATTAAAGCCTGGGGATCCCCCAAAGTGTCCCTATGCAATTTTGACGCAACTAGTCAAGTGGTTTCAGAGAAGAAGACTTTTTAAGTTTGCCAGAAAGGCAAAAAAAAAAAAAAAAAAAAAGGCAAAAAAAAAAAAAAAAAAATCAATAAAAAAAAAAATCCATAAATCGGTGGACATTAGCCATTTGAACAAATTGGGTTGAGACCCACTCAATGTATGTCCCCATCAACTTTGAAGTGAATCTGGTTGACAGTTTTGAAAAAGCTGAAAATGTGAATTTCCATTGCAACCCCACTGACTTACATAGTTATCAATGTGGGCATGCATGTAATCACTGACAGGTACACGAATTGAAAATTTCATGAAAAATGAGGGATTGAAAGCATCACCCCCTAGTGAACAACTTTGTTTGCTCCACTCACAAGGTACATTTCTACCAAATTTGTGAACAGTCTGAGTGATGTTTTTCGACAAGTTGAAAATGGTGAAAGGGCAAAGAAATTTGTAAACCAATAGAAAAAAAAATGTAGTGCCACCTGCTCAACAAATTAGGGGTGTGGGTGGGGGTCCCAAGAAATGTCTCTATGCAAGTTTGAAGCAATTGGCTTGGGAGTTTCATAGATTTTTTGGTTAAACCAAAAATGCACCCCCCCCCCAAAAAAAAACATGAAAATAGCCCAAATAAATAGAATTTAAAATGAAATTTTGAAAAATCAAAAAAAAAAAACAAAAAAAAACAAAAAAAAAAAACACTGGAGCATGACCATTTGAACAAACTTGGTTGAGATCCATGCAAGGTACATCCCCACATTTGTTTAATTGGTGATGGATGAGGCTGGAGGGAGGACCATACCATAATCTCAGCTGACCTACAAGTCTAATCTGGCAAAAAAAAACAAAAAAAAACAAAACAAAACAATGCACAGATGTGTTTGTTTGCTTTGGATCTTCATCTTCTAAATTGGTCTTGCTTTATGGTGCAGAATGACAGAGTGTGCTTTTTACAATGTGCTTGCCACACCAGTCACTGCTGCAGGCATTGTGCTCCTAATCCCAAATTAAGCTTCCCATCATTACCAGATATTATTTCTCACTTTGTGGCATTAACATGTAAAGTTTGACCATATGCAGCTTAATTAAATATACTTGCACAGCAGAGATGTGATCTCTCTGTTATCAATGACTAGCAAGTCAGCTGTGGCAAAAGAAAAAAAAAAAAGCCCACAAAACTAAAGCTGTACAAAAGTGACAAATATTTTGAACTTTATTGTTAAAATTTTTACCACAACGCGACTGTTGAAAGTATGCCCAGCTCTTGATCCAGCTAGTGTGACCCAAATAGTTGACCCAGTGACCTACATTTTCACATTAAATACCATTGGGTGCTGATACATTTGAGTGAAGTTTCATGACAGTCATTCCGAAAATGTTATAGGCCAGACCTAATACATGTGGGCATATGCATGAAAAAACTGTGTACTGTATGTCCCATCTATGAAAGGAGGGGACTAATAAGTTTATGACATACTTATATAAATCATTGAAGATATTCCACCCTTTCCCCTTGAATTAAGACTGAGTCAACAGCTTTCCTTGGCATGGGTTGGGCACTTAGTGCCCAACCCATGCCAAGGAAAGCTGTTGACCTGGGTCATGTTGTCTTGACAAGTCTCATCTTCAATTCTCAGTCAAATTGTTTTTCATTGCTGTTGAAATCAGTTGAAAATGCTGAAGCAGACGACATTTGACCACCATCCGGTTTTGGCCGGTTTATTAAGGGGGAAAGGGTTAAACAAGAAGCACACACCTGGCACAACATATGAAAGCTGATGCACTGACTTATGTATGCTGGTGTTGGCAATGAGACAGCTTCACAGTGTATACAATCAGGGCTTGACATGAAGGCCTGGTCACCTGTCTGGGGCAAGCAATCACACAAAACGCTCTTGTTGGACAGCCTAATTGTAATCTGTATCTGTCCGACTGGGCAGGTACTTTTTAAGCAAAATTTAGGGGGAAAATAATTGGTGATTTCTGTATCAAAATGCAATGTGAGTACTGCTCTTGTGATCCTTGTGAAGACATCAAAGATTCAATCATTAATTTGACTGTGACAGCAAAGTGACAGGTTTTGTGTGGCGAAAAAAGTGGCTACTGCACCACCTTAATACGCCACGTGGCACAATGACCCTGGTGTGACATAATGACCCTGGTGTGGCATAATGACCCTGGTGTGGTACAATGACCCTGGGGTTGCACAATGACCCTGGTGTGGCATAATGACCCTGGTGTGGCATTGTGACCCTGGTGTGGTACAATGACCCTGGGGTTGCATTATGACCCTGGCATTGCATAAAGGCCCTGGCCTGGCTGCTGGGACAGCTTGGGGGCACTGACAAAGGAGGAAGTAAAGTTATAATGGTTCAGTTTATTGGACATGTACACTTTACCCCCTTCCTTTGTCACTGGCCCCAAAGCTGTCCCAGCAGCTAGGCCAGGGTTATTATGCCACACCAGGGTCATTGTACCATGTGGCATACTGGGTGGTACAGTAGCCCCTTGACTGAGAGACAGAGCACTCAGTTTATCATCACTCTTAGTTTCTTCTGCACAACCGGCAGAATTTCACAGGGGACAGGTAAAACCACATTTGGACAGGTGATACTTGCCCCCGACCTGCCCTGTGGGACAAGTGAGAAAAAAAAAGGTCTGTGTCTGCCCCTGGATTGGTTGATACTAAGCTAATGAAAAAAGTCCAGCCATTCAGCTACCTGTTGATAACAGCACACCTACATGTAGCTTTGCACCGTTACTGCCTGCTCACATGCAAATATTTGGGTTTACCTGGAGCGGTAATTGGGTCTCGCTTTTTGGGACAGACTTGCGAACAAAGACTGGTTGATACTGGTGTAAATGCATGCTTATATATGTACTCTATATGCCCTGAACAAGGATTGGATGAGCAGGGGCTGATCTAGAATTTTAAACATCTCCAGCCAAAACTGGCAAATTAAGGTATAATTAACAAAGATTCCATCAGAGCTGTTTAACAAGATTCATCTTAAAACATTATGGCGACTCATGGATTTCTCTACCCATTTTTTTGGGGGGGGGGGGGGGGAAAGCATTCAGCTAACTGACTTATGGTCAAAGTGCAGTACTTGAATGGTAAAACTGCATGCCATTATGGAGGGTATACAATACAATTAGTGGCTGAATCTATTGTGACTCCATACAGAACAAACTTTTTCAAAGGAGCACGCTAACTGGGTGATACTTGTTAGTTCTCACAATTCAGCCTTTTTTTTAAAGCTTAAGGGCACTTTATGGACTGTTAAAGCTGCTGCAAACGGCACTTCATAAGAAGCATCAACTGCCTGTCACCAACTGCAACTGACAGTTGTACTGATGATGCCTCTGTTCTGCCACCCACGCTTAAAAGGTTAAACAGTAGCAATATGCCACAGACTGCTGAGTGTTGTCAAAAATTACAAGCACAGCACACAAAAGATACCGTAACAGCATGTAAAAATTGTCTTCTCTCAACATATCAATATAAAGGAATGTGAAAAAAACTAGAAAAGTGTCCAAAGGACACGGATGCCCCCATCAATATTGGAAAGAATATAGCATGTAACTGGTGTAAGACTTCAAACATTATTGTGAAATCTTCAGATGGATAATAATTATACACATGCGTATAACTTAAATGACACTTACATCTTCGAAATTGTTTTTGACAAAATAATATTAGCCATTATATGTAAACCAGTCTCAACTTCAATTAAAGCTCTTGTTTCTCATTTCTCAAATAACTGATCACTAAAATTTATTTATTTTTCTAGGCAACAGCATTCCTCAGCACACTGCCAGTATTTGGGATGGAAATCTGTTGACTTAGTCTATACATTGTAACTTCACCTTCAGTCAGATAAAGAACATGTATGTTTATATACTGAGTGGGCTAGGAAGCCATACGAATACATACAAAATCAAATTTCATAGCTATACCTGAAATACTTAGTGAGCTACACATGGTATACATTGATTAATTATTCTATCAGGTTCTATAGCTGTATATAAAAAAAACTTCTTGAGATATGCGCGAAAAAAATCTGACAAGCCCAACATCAAATCAATATTTTTATTAATTAATGACTGATCAACATGGGATAAATCCAATAGGCAAACCAAACCACAGGTGCACATTTTTATATGTTGATTTATGTTCCCACCATGTTTCATAGGTGTACCTCAAATACTTTTTTAGATCATGCGACACAAATGTGACAAGCCTGACTTTGCATCAACATTTTTCCTAAGTCAATTAATGATTAATTAACACTGTATAATTAATCCAAGAGACAAACAAAACCCAAGGTGGACACCTTCATATATCGATAGATGTTTCCACGACTCATGGTTGTACCTTAAATGCTTTTGGAGATATGTGCGACACAAATGTGACAATTTTAATGTTGGACGGACGAACAGCTCGGTGGAAAAATGGATAGACAGACAAACTGATGGACAGACAAGGGCAAATCTATATGCCTGTGGTTTTAGGTAAACTTGGAGACTTGAAGGTCCATTGCCTTGGTTAAATTGACATGAACAGGAATACTCAGTGTTAGAGGTAAGGAAAATTTTTCACTTGTCTGCAGACTGACAGTAATTTTTGTCAGATAAGACTTGTCCCAGCTAGTTTACATGCATGTAAAATCTGGATGAGTGCAGTGGCAACTGAACTTGTCTGTCTCCTTTTCGTGTGTCTCAGGCATGTAAAATGGCCTTACTTCACATGTTGAATACCCATAGTTGTCAACTCTTCCATTTTTTTCTCCGGGAGTCTTCCATTATGGAGACTAAAAAGTTCTTAAAATGACAGGGATTTTGAGGCAAAATTGACTGTTTTCTTTAATTTCATATACTTTTTACAGGAACCTTCCGGTCACACGTCTTTGGGGGGTTGACACCCATGAATACCTCTCTGACATGCTCATGGCACTACATTGTTTGACCATGTATGCCTTTGTACACGATTGGGGAGAGATGGAGGGGGGGGGTTGTAACGGGTTTTCCGTACCAGTGTACAGGGCATTTTTATTTGCCATACTTATGTAATGGAAGCCCTTTTTTAATTTCCGTATTCGTACTAACCAATGTTTGTGCATTTTCTTATTTTCCATACTTTGTACTGGGGTAAAATTATTACCCGTAACAGCACACTAGGAGCCCCCCTAGCCCCCCCCTTCCCCTCCCCCCCCTTCCATCAAACACACACTCACATTAGCCTATCATTGACACTCGTGGTATTTTATGAAATGAAATAAAATGAAATGAACAAAACAAAATACAGATTTGTTTCTATCATACTACTGCCTATAATATACATAGGATTCTATATCCTCATCTAAAAAGAAACTGCAATTGCAGTTTGTTGAATGTTTTACGGTGAATGAAAGAGTAACTGCAACATTTCTGGTTTAATTTGGCAAATGAACTGTCATACATTAGAAGTCAGGTGGACAATTACATACATTTACATCTCTTCAGCCAGAGTCTGACCAAACTGTTGTAAAAAATCACCTGCAGATTTGCCGACGCTGAACTTTTTCATCAGTGATTTCATTTCCATATTTACAATTATCTGTGGTAGTTTGCTTCCGTACTTGCATACTTTTTATAGGCTCAGATGATAGACAGAGGGACAATTGAATTGATAATGTCACTTGCTTCTTTGGGTTTTTGTCCTTCAAAAATAATTCCTGGACAACTTTTTGCCAGATACTAAAAATTTAATCATGCAGATGATGTACAATTACAAACCAGACTGTACATGCATATTGATACATTGGTAAAACAGTCATGACCTAGAATTCACATATTATTATGGAAACTGGGCCAGAGGTTGACATTATCATTTCAGTTGCATTGTTACCTTGAAGATATGCCTTCAGTTTTGTTTTTGTCCAAAACAAAAACCAGGTATGAAGCACCCCAAAAATAATATCGAAACTGGACACAAGAATGTTCATATGTGAATGAACGAAAACGTACAGGCTTAAACTCATGTTCATCATGTCTGTGGTCTATCATTTACATGACAATACATTCATGTCTGTACTGTAACTTTTGTGTGTATGGCAGTCCCTCTTTTAAGAGACCAATCTACTCAGTATTAAACCCTCTGTCCTCTAAGACCACATTTATTAGATCCCTGGATCTATGTTTTTATTGTTGTTTAATCTCTTGTGAGAGATCACCTGCATTATATGACCATTTTTACACCTTTCGCTGGGTGGACTCTCAAAAAAGGGACCACTGTACATATGCATGAAACTTCATGCCACTTCTTCATAACATTCATGTGTGTAAAATGTATTATGAAACTTCATAACAACTTCTGAACAACATTCATGTGTGTACCATATAGTTATTTACTTCTTAAAATTCACGCGTGCATATTGTATGCATATACTATACATGAAACTTCATTATAGCAGCTTACTGATCTTCATTTGCATAACAATGTCTACAACTTCACTACAACTTCCTAAACCTTCATTGTATTTTCATCTATTTAATTTGTTTACATTTGTGATGATATAAAATTACAATAAAATAAATATTTATACAAACATATAGTCTGTATTATTCCCCTCTCAAAGGGACTTAAGGGTAATGTGTTTGTTTCTAGTTGTGGCACAGATTTCAAGTATGGACACTTTGTATTTGATAGGTTTTTAGCTTTAGTAAAATACCAAAGGGGTTGTATGATATTATCCCTTTTTATCGCCTGTTACCTACCTTTGCCTTCTGATGACAAAGAAACTGCTAATATAATGCTAATATCATGCTTTTGTATGACATTCTGCCAATATAGTAGTATATAGTTCGGAATGTAGGCTTATGTTTAAGCTTAAGTGTCACATTCTGAACATTTCCTAAATGCCTTGAGTGCTTGATACACTGTTGGATTTGTCTCATCATGATGATGATGAATTTGTGCTAACTGTAAGATAGAAGAAACATTTCAGCCAATTGTTGAATAAATACAATAAGATTGATTGATTGATTGATTTATTTATCATATCTCATTGACTCTTTCCCAGTCAAACCCAGCTGCAGTAGTTGGTAGCTTTAAGAAACTAACTTGAGACTTTCCAAAGGGACATGCCCACTAAATATGAAGTATATGTGACTGACAGCTTTCAAGAAGTCCAAAATGTGAATTCCCATTGCAATTCCCACTAACTTACAGAGGATTCTGTATGCATTGACCAATGCATACCCAAAATGAAAATTATTAAAGGTTTTGAGATTCAAATACATCACCATCTGGCCAACAACATTGTTCAGCCCTTTTAAGGTTGCACCCCTAAATTGGCCACAGGGGGCAGCACAAAGGTATAATGTCTAATGACCAGCACTGTAGGATTTGGCTTGACCAGAGTGGAAGAATTTGTGGTAGGCTAAAATCTGTTACATATAATTTTAATTCAGATTTTACCTTCATAAAATACAGTGATTTGAATAATTAATTTTGGGCATATTTTTTTTTTTTGGTCGGAAATTTTAAGGTGATATTGGGTGCGGACAGGTGAAAATCCAACATGACTGCGTTCAGGTGGGGCAAAGTCAAAAGTTTGGTGTTCATCATATAAGTTAATGCCTCTCATTTGTAAGTCAGACTTGAACTTAATTGGTGAGCATAGTCTTCATTAAAGTTGAAGCTCTTACTCTCAGATACACCAGGATGTGTTATAATGGCTGCCTATGGGAAATTCAATTTAGTGGTGCCACCTAAACAAGGAAATTCTAGCAATTGTTAAAGATTTAGAGATTCAGGTACATCAATATCTGGTGAACAACTTTGTTCAACCCTTCGCCAAGGAAATTCTAGCAGGTTTCAGCACAATCTGAGAAACGGTCTTAGAAAAGTCAAAAGTTGCTTTAACATACAAAAATTCATTAACAAAAGAAAAAAAAATGCAGCACCATCTTTTGAACAAATTAAGGTCTAGGAGTGTCCAAAAAGTCTCTCTATTTTGAACAATAGGCCAAGTGGTTTTGAAGATTTTTTTTTAAAGATTTTGCCAAAAACTGAACAGTAATGTTCATAAAAAATCCAAAAACACTGAAGCAGGACACTTTGAACATACTTTGTAGAGACCCACAACGTCGGAAGAGGATCTGGCTCGCAGTTTTAGAGAAGAAGTCAAAATGTCAGTGTGAATGCACAACAATGATGGTAATGGTGATGGACTGATGGACAGACAATGTATGACTGACCATCCAATAAGCTCAGCTGATTCACAAGTCAGCCGAGCTAATAACATAAAGGCAAAAGTTGACACTAGACAGCACAGTGAGGGCAAATGAATATGCATGCCACCCAAGACATTTTGACAATTTTTTTGGCAGAAAACATTACATGTACCTCTGATTTTGACACTGAGTGAGCTCAGTTAGAAAAGCTCCATCATTGCAAAAATTTAGGCATTCCATAAATCAATATCTATAACTCACCGGTAAGACATGACATTGGTGCAATGGGACTTTTTACTAAGTCATGCAGTTGTTAATGGCCTGACATTCAAGTGGATTAAAAATGTTACTTTGATGAGGTCTTTAATTCTATCACCATACAAAAAATCCTGGATTTTTTCACCATCTGGAAATAAAATTGTTGCAAGGTGGTTCAGCCAGTGATATAACGTTCTTATTTATTCTTAATTATGTGGGTTGTCTTTGCTGAATATTTAGCTTAGACAAAGAGCCCCTACTGAGAGAGACATGTACGGGTAAAAGGCTCCGAAACATGTTGAGTAGTTACCCGCTGAAGACCCTTTAATTTATTTGGGCTGATACAGCCTATGTCAAAATTTTACAGAGGAACGTGTGCAATATAGACAATAGTAATTCCATATGTATATAGGTTAGACAGGGACAGGTTAGCTTATGGAGAGTAAAGAGTTCGAACTGCAGAATAGGATATTGACTACTAGGAAGTGGTTCTGGGCAAAAAGACACAAATACAATAATATAATACAGACCACAATGGAAAAGTCTAGACCCTTCAAGCACAGAAAATGGCCTTGAAGCTGGAGGGCCTATGTTTTGTTTGGATGGTTCAGCCTCTGCAGTTGTTTAGGGTAAAAAATTTTTCCATAATGGATGAGGAAAATCATAAAATTTCATTGTTTAACTGAATCTGACATGTGTTACCACAGAGCTGGTTTTATCAGGGTCTATTTTTCTGTAGCTCCAGAAGTTCTCAGAGAATTCTTCACATGTGATGTCATTTTTGAGCCTCCTTTTTTGTTGGACACAGCGACCAACTCTGAACAAGGACATTGCACAGGAAACATTTGCTTGTCGAGGACAAGAACAGGCAAGGAAAAAAACTGGTCCCATGAAGCAGTTGTCTGCTTCCTTGACCAATGCTGAACAAACCTTCAGAAATCTTGTCAAATTACTAGAAATCATTCACCACCCACAGATAGAGCTGTTATACTGTGGCTAAGTCAGTCATAGGAACACAAGCTGACCTGATCAACGTGCAGGCTCTTCAGCCAAATCATCCAAGGTAACTGTTTATAATATAGATCACCAGTCTTCAGTTTCAGGGCATACATTTTCCTCGGATGGTTTGCTTACAGGGCTTACACTTTCATCAGGGAAGTCTATGTTGTCATCTCACTGTCTTAATCACGGCATAACTGATACAGTGAAACCTGTTTTGAGAGACCACTGTGAGGAAAGACCACCTGCCTTTTGAGACCATGTTCACCATGTCCCTTTTGCTATCTTTCCCATGTTATAGTACCTCTATTGAGATCACCTGCCCTTTGTGACCACTTTTGGCCTGCCCTAGGGGTGGTCTCTCAAAACAGGTTTCACTGTATTATCACTGGGTGAACCACAGTGTAACCAACATAATATGTGCTATATCCAACAGAAGCTTGGATCTTTATCCTGATTGATTTCCACAGACAAGATGTTTTGTAAACATGATCCTTCAAAGTTATAAAGCAAAATAATGTCTTGATGACCCAACTTGCAAACATCAGTCATCTTTGCCATGGTAACTACATGTACATAGGTGTACTTCATGGTTCATTTGTATTACCATACATGCGCTGACAGCATATAACTCATACTGCCAGCAATATCTTTGGTAACATGACCAGGATGACTGTCATGTCTTAATAATTTGAATATATATGGTTTACAATAAAGAACCTACATCTGAAGCTTCCAGGTACATAAAGTCTACAGGTATTGCTCTGGATGAATTAAAGAATCTGCTCTTGTCATATTTTCTCTCACAACCTCAAGGTCCCTCAGAATCATTTCTTCGTCATTTTACCACATTCAAAACTGGTGATTATCTTAACTCTTTCAATGTCAAGTTTTGCCTGAGTCCACATATACATGTAGTAACATGTTTCCATAAATTTAAGCACTTAATTACCAAAGTAATTTAAACATTTTATTCAGTATTTCATGTGCAATCAATATAGTGGTAGGATATAACTAGCCCGTCAAAATATTTGTGTATATATATATATATATATATATATTCCCAGTTCCTGTGCTAGCAATAGCCATTAGCCAATTAGCCATAGGCTAATGATTGTAGAACCTGGCTAAAAGAATCTACAACCTTCTAGCCAAATTGGCTCAAGAAATTGTTATTACTCTCTCTCTCTCTCAGTCTCTCTCTCTCTCTCTCTCTCTCTCTCTCTCTCTCTCTCTCTCTCTATATATATATATATATATGTATATATTGGGTTGTGTATTGAGTTGAATGCACACATTGATGTAAAGTAGACAGCTGAGTACAGAATCTAACACATACTCAAAATGTGATGGGCTTCCAATGTATCTGTTCATTTCAACCTTCATTACATGTTAATATTAGGTACAATGTAATTCATATATTATGAGTGAATAATTTCCCAAAATGGCCATGACACATAAATTTCCCAAACTTCATCTTGTTAGGTTAAACCAGACTGGAACTCTGGGCTTGCAGTAGGGATTATATTTTGTAAGCCTGGCTAAGATCGCTAAATTTCTTTTTGCCAAATTTAAATATCATTAGCCAAAGTCAGCCAGTTCACATATTCAAACATTTAACCTTTAATAGTCAGCAGTTCAAGGACAAAAAAGTAAAACTGATTTTGAAACTACAGAGTAATAACAATTTCTTGAGCCAATTTGGCTAGAAGGTTGTAGATTCTTTTATCCAGGTTCTACAATCATTAGCCTATGGCTAACTGGCTACTGGCTATTGCTAGCACAGGAACTTAGTCTCAAAGCAAAAAAACCCAAGAGGATCATGATGATCCTGTGCTCTGCTGACTGGGATCTGCTTTTACAGTATTGGAACACATGGACTGCAGTCTAGATTTGTACAGCCATATACATGTATGTAGAGTGGTAGCAAAGTTTGTCCTTAAAATAAATTTTGCGGAAGGACGGACGGACGGATGGACAGACGGACGACGGACACAAACGGATTCTATTAGCTCTGCTGATGGTAGTACATGTATTATCAATTGACATACCTTGCTGTTTCAATGGCTGCCGGTGTACAGTTGCAGCACTCACTTACAGTCACAAAGTCTGATAACGCATAACTTTGTCAAAAATTAACATATCCACACTATTTTCGCAAACTCTCATTGTCTAATGTCCAACTATATTTTGATAAAATTTTAAGCAATTCTATCATGCTGTTCTGGAGAAGAAGTCGAAAATAGCCTTAACACGCAAAAATTCATAAAAAAAATAAGAAAAAATCGCAGTGCCACCTGGTGGCCAAAAATGACAACTAGTTGACCCCAGTTGACCCTATGTGCAATATCAAAGCAATTGGCCAAGTAGTTCTTGAGATGAAGAAATTTTATTTTTTTTCAAAAAATAAATTAAAAAATTCATTAAAAATGGAAAAATTATTGCATCATCATCTCCTTCGCAAACTTGGTAGACATTCACCTGGGCAACATCAATGTGCAAAATTAAAACATACCATACAGCAGCTTTTGAGAATAAGTCAAAAGGGTAAATACAATAGTGTAATATATGCACTGTATTGCCATATATATATATATATATATATATATATACATATACATGTATATATATACAGTTGCAGCACTTCCTTACAGTTGCAAATTTTGATATCCCACAACTTTGCCTAAAATTAACATATCCATATTATTTTCACAAACTTTCATTGTCTAATATCCAACTATATTCTGATAAAATTTTTAGCAATTCTGTTCAGCCGTTCTGGAGAAGAAGTCGAAAATAGCCTTAACAGGCAATAATTCATAAAAAATAGGGAAAAATCACAGCACCTTTTGGTGGCCAAAATAAGAACTAGTAGACCCCAGATGACCCTATGTGCAATATCAAAGCAATTGGCCTCGTAGTTCTTAAGATGAAGAAATTTTAATTTTTTTCAAAAAATAAATTAAAAAATTAATAAAAAATAGAAAAATTATTGCATCATCATCTCCTTCGCAAACTTGGTAGAGGTCCACCTGGGGATCATCCATGTGCAAAATCAAAACATTCTATGTAGCGGTTTTTGAGAAGAAGTCGAAAATATAAAAAGTCTAAAGACAGACAAACAGATGGATGGACGGACAGATGGACGCAAACGGATTCTATAAGCTCTGCTGACTGACAAGTCACCAGAGCGAAAAAAAAAATTCTGAGTCAAATATTTTTAAGTGGACCTGGTGAAAGCATCAGTTCTATTCATCTCTCGGTAACATTCATGATGAAACAGTCAGATGGTAACTTTTGTTGTACATGTTGTTAGGTAGTAAGGTTTAGTTGATCTGCAGAGAAGGCTGGGTAGTATTTTTGAATGAAACAGTTTTCAATTGAAAAAGCAGCAGAATGGAAATGTATCTGTATACTCCATTTACACCCACATCGCTCTCTGTCTGTCTGTCTGTGCTCTTGCTTCTTTGCGAAAACGACCATGACAAGGTATTGTGTTGAAATGAACCACACCTGTGGCCCAGGATCTTGTTCATTTGAAGCCAATGTATTAGCCAACCAGTATGTAACCATTAAGAGGTCACCTTATTGGACTGAGTCAACAACATTCCCAGGAGATCTTGGTTACTTAGCCCATGCTACCATGAGGAAAAATGTTAACTAGTGGAATGTTATCCTGTTCAGCCTAGCTGACATTTTTATTGGAAAATATTTTGAGAAAGGACAATATTTACTGCAATGGACGAATTACACAACCTTTCAAATTACTGATACTCTATACCAGTTTGACTGTCAAAGTGTCAATATACATAAACACAATCTGCAGCAATGATGAGAAGCTGCCGAGGCCCCACCTCAAAATACTGTAAATGTATTTTATTTCACTTGTACTAAATTTCATGAATTTCTCATTTTACATTTTTGCGAGTATTTAATTTTTACAAATTTGTCTCTGCATAAAATCTGGGGGCTTTTCTAATTGATAAATCATAATTATTATTTAAATAGCATACTATAACAAGGTATTGAACATATGACACTTTTTGGGTATTTGATTTCACAGTGTAATTAATTTTGCATACATGTATAACAAATTTAATACAATTTAATATGTGTACATAACCAAATTAAATGTATTTACAGCTGCCGAAGATAATATATCACAAAAACAACTGCTGAATAAAGGATCAAAGAATATCTGTTTTCTTTCACAAGCATACTTTACAAGGATTCAGGGAGAGAGACAAAGATCACAGAATGACTGTTTTCTTTTACAGAAGGTTTCCGGGAGAGACAAATTTGCACGTGGACTACTGTGCCTTTAGAAGTGACATGCTATTTCTTTGGTCGGAACAAAAACTTAACACTTAAGTTCACACAAATTCTGTACATCTTTCCTGAAGCTTGCTCCAAAAGTGGCAGGAAATCAAGGCTGCATGGAAACTCACATGACCTCCCCCTCATGTGATCTCGAAGGACAATTAGAAGCAATCAAAACAACAAGGTCCGCAACTGAAGAATAAAATTAGCTTCATCTGTCATTGATTGAGCTTGTAATTAACACACTCACACACACACACCCTCGGTCCTGTCGACTAGAGTGAGGTACACATGATGTACTCGATGGCCATATATACTTCCACAGTGATTCTTGTTTGAAGAGACCACTCCAATCAGGGATCACTGGTCTCGAAAGGCCACACTTGGTTGCAACTTGGTGGTATCTGTTCCACAATACTGTGCCCCTCATTAGGAGAGCACCTGTTTTAAGGGACCCCCTTCAGACACGCCTTGAGGTGGTCTGCGGAGACAGGGAGCACTGGAGCTACATGTCTCTTGTAGCTCCTCCCTGTTGACATTTCACATTATCATCAGTGATACTGACTCATCTGGTGCTGTAACCCTTTCTCATTGAAAACGACCAGAACTGAGGTAAAATGTCGTCTGCCCTTTCCCGCTCAAATGACCAGACGTAACTGGCGGCTCATATAACAGTTTTATACTTGAATTTCTCATTCATGCGAAATATTTTGAATGAGAATTGTAGATGAGACCTCTCAGCAAACATACTCCATGTCAACAATTGTCCTAATTCTCAGTGGTATACCTGCTGTATATGACCACTGCCATGAGAGACTACCTGCTGTTTGTGGCCACATTTCTGGGGCACAGGAGTCAATTTCTTTGCAAATCTACCTGTAGTAAAGACCATCTGTTGTTTGCGGCCCCTTTTTCATGGCAAAAGAGGTGTTTGCATACACCTGGTTCTACTGTACTGAAGAAAAGGTCAAGGGAACAGTTTTAAACACAATACCAGCCGAGCGCAAGTACATTGTAACTGTGCCCTGGACAATTAAATGTTGCACAATGCAGGTTCTCAATTGCTAGTTTGTGATACAGTGGTACCTGTCTTGAGAGACCCCTCCAATGAGAGACAGCACATCTTTTTAAGACCACTCTCTCAGAACACTGTGCAACCTTTCCCATGTTATTATACCTCTAATGAAAGACCACCTGTTTTGAGAGACCATATTTTGACCTGCCCTAGGGGCGGTCTCTCAAGACAGGGATCACCGTACTAATCATGAGTATATGATGACAATATATATGACTTCAAACAGTCTGGGATACCATATCCGTTCTACTTGTAGCAGGTGTCCCAATGGAAGCAAGTCCCCAATTTTTTCATTCTGCACACTGGACACATTGTATGGACTTCTCACCTAATTTTTACAAAAATATTGATCTCTGTTGAAAAGACTAGCAGCACTAAGAATACTTTTTAAATTTCCAAAGTTTTATTTCTATTGTAAAGACTATTATCACATTCTTTCGATGTTATTAGTAAAGATATGGCAAATTCTGTGCAGGCAATATATGCCATTCAATGATCATCACATCTCACATGCTGCCATATTGTACCAGTTTGTGGCACCACCTAGTGGGAAAAAAGAAAAAAAAGTCTTTTTTTGTGACAGGGATTATCCACTCGGCAGTGATGCCTGTGATACAGTTGCATAGAAAAGAAGCATCAATAAATATAGGACAATATTTGAATGTGCTGTGTGTTAATTTATTTATAGTCAGTAGGTCAACTGAGTATACCTGTATGAATATGATAAACATAACATGTAATGCATGGCCTGTTCCATATCAGTACTTGTATCAGCACTCCATACTTTTCATATTAGTACTCGCTATCGCTTGTACTGATATGAAGTTCTCCATGCTGATACTTGTACTGATATGGAACAGGCCATGCATTGTTATATACTTACAATTGACTGTTATCATTTTAGATTGAGAAGATTCTGGCCTACATAGTGTTGCAACCCCTGGATTTGATCCATGAGTTTCTTTGCATTGGCATGGCGTGCTATACTATTGGAAAGAATATGGTACAGGGAAACCTGTCTTGAAAGACCACCCCTTAGTGTGACCAAAGTATGGTCTCATAGGGAGATATAAACTAGAGATAGTCCTCGTGCACGACAACAAATATATCCCCCGCATGGCGCACTGTCTCCCAATTGAGAAATCATCTTCAAGAGCCAACTTTTGTCACAATATTAGCGCTATCTTTCCCATGTTACTGAATCTCTATTGCAAAGCCACCTACTCCATGTGACCACTTTTTGACCTGCCCTATGAGTGGTCTTTCAAAGGATGAATGACTGTATTAAGATGTAAACAAATCTGGATGGGGTCACAGGTACAAAGATATGGCCGTTTGGACCTGGATATTGCCTAACGATGTTTTGTTAATTAAACAATTAATTAATGATCACAGGAAGCTAGCTTTCGTACTTGACCTGCTTCATCATAAGGTGCATCACTAACCAAATTTCGTGGAGCTACATGCAATATTTTTTTAGTTATCATGGTAATGTCCTCTGGAGGTTGCCTAACAATCTTTGATTAATTAACTAATTAATTAATGATCACAGGAAGCTAGTTTTCAAACTTGGCCTGCTTCCTCATAAGGTGCATCACTAACCAAAATTTGGTGGAGCTACATGCAATATTTTTTAGTTATCATGGTAACGTGGTCCCGATGGACAGACAGACAGTGGGCGAATGGTCAGAAAACCAATGTATCCTCCCGTTCCTTCGGACGCATAATAATGTGAATAGCACTAAGCACAGTATCTTGAGAATGTGGTCTTTCAAAGCAGGTTATCTCTCAAGGCAGCGACCACTGCATATTCAGAACTATCAAACAGATGGACCTGTTTATGCTTGGAAAAAGCTAATGACAAATTCAATTAACACACATGTACCTTGCGTGTGGACACATTCAAAGTATCTATTCCCGGGGCATATTTCTGCTTAATTTGAACCGGGCTATCTATTTGCCAATGTGCCTTTGGCCTCCGCTCCACTCTGTGTCAGGTTAATTTATGACCCATTCTGTATCTTGATGTATCCAGAATTTTTGCACAATGACAGCACACTGCTAATGGCAATCCTCAACCAACTAAATGGTCTTTGGCAATTAACAACTGATCCTGATTTATCGTCCAATTATCAAATTTAACTATATGAAGTTAACACTGTCCAAGGTAGTGTTGTGGTCCTCAAGTTCTGAATTTTTTTTTTGGCAAATACCACCACACACACATATTCACTGAGTTGGAAAAAAATACTGGCTTTGATATCTCTTGATACACATTTCTTAAAATAAACCCTTCACTACATGTACCAAACAAAACACTGTAAAATTAACCTTTTCAGATTTCAAACAAACATTAAATATTTACAGATGTGTGTGTATATCCCTAATCAAACTGTGTCATACATCAAGCTACAATTACCGTACTGAGACCTGCGTGTGCCATCATTTAGACCATTACACTATGCAGGATAGACAGTGTCGCACCCTTTTCTGTGAAAAGACTTCAGCTGTTAACTCATTCAGGGCCAACTGCAACTGAAGTCAAACTACAAAGAAGGAACTGCTCTGGATTATAATAAAAATGCTTGATTCAGGTTCGCTGTACCAAGACCTTTCATTCAAGTACCAGCATGCCTATGCTTTGGACACATTGCGCCCAAACACGCTGAAAAAAAGCTGTTGACGCAGTCCAAAATGTGGCAAGGAAAGAGTTAAAGTGATTGTATTGTGTTCAGCTGATATGAATCCAATTCATTTTTTATGGTGAAGCTTGTCTTCTTTACCTTACAGCAACAGAACAATAACCGTAAATGTATTTATGTTTTCACCTGTATAAATTTTCATCTTTTTTACACGTCTGGCATTTACATGTAACTGGAATTTTTCATATTGCTATTTTTTTGTACATGTGTTCTATAAAACATATATGTTTAAAAAAAAACTATGACCTTGGATCTATATTTTCATGCTTTTGTGCCATCAGTGAAATAAGCAAAAAAATAAAGAGTGACATTAAGTAAATTTACAGAAGACATGCACATGTACACTCAGTAACTATCAGACACTCTGGTGACAGCTGATCAGTTGTTAGCTTTTTGTTGTGTATCATATTTTCACTTTTTGTGTTGTTTACCATTGCACCATACCATCATCTGGCAGGAGACAAAAGTCACTGGACACTGATCTAGTAACCCTAGTATAAGAACAAATAAATCAAATCTTAGAAAAAAATATTATAGTGCAAAAAAAAAATATATTATAGTGCAACCAATACTGGCCTCCATGAAAATGGAAAATTTGTGCTATCAGATTGAAAGCCTTGTAACTACAGTAGTCCCTCCTTTGAAAGACCACTCCTTTGGCAGACCACCTCCTTTGAGAGACCACAATTGTCAGATCTCTCTGTAGTACTTTTCATGTTATTTATACCTCCTTTGAGGGACCACCTGCTTTATGTGACTGCCTTTTGGGCACTAGGGGCGGTCTCTCAAAGGAGGGACTACTGTGCACTCATTTTTATCCATTACGCAAAGTTGTTTTCAGTTCTTTGTATTTTGTCAAACATATTACAATCATACATATATATATATATATATATATATATATATATATATATATATATATATATATATATATATATATATATATATATATATATATATATATATATATATATATATATATTACAATGCTTGCAGGACCTCAGGTTTATGGTGAAACAATGAGCCAAGTGACACGTCATGATCAGTTGCCCCTTTGTCATTTCTCTATGATATTTACATTCTGGCTTTACGTGTGATATGGAAATAGGTTCCCCTGACTATACAAGAGAAGGAATCAATTCAAAATATTATTTTCACAGAGACAAAAGACAAAAGGCAGAATCAGGCAAGACTAATTATAAATTTGCATTGGAGATCTACTATTAAAAAAATGAAAGAAGAGAAGCATTCAACAGGCAAAGTTTCTTTGACATGGAGTATGGATATATTGTCAAGTGTTTTCTTCTCTTTCTCTCTCACAGCTGTCAAAACATGGCCACAGCTAGAAGAAAAAAGGTTACTTGTAATGTTTTATTGTGTTGGTCAATGCCAGTCCAGGAAATGGTTGTCAAATGTTCATCTGGCAAACACATTTCCAATTGTGCATTCTCAAATGTGCTGCCTGTGTGTTGAGAAAAAGGATTGATGCTATGACAAACTTTATGCATGTTTCAAAAAATGCGCTGGAGATGATCCAGTCTACATTGGAGGGTCCTTTCGATGTGTGTTTGGATTCTCAAACACCTGTTTGGGGGTGTGTTGGGTAAAGGCAAAATCATGTTTCTGCCATAACATAAATGCAGCTGGATCTGCAGTTTCCAAATAATGATGCAATGAAGTCCATCAATCTTCATTAGTTACCATATCTTCAAAATGAAACTGAACATCAAGTGTACTCATACTTTGATTGAGAAATCATTCACTTTAAGCTAAGCGAATACAACAAATGCGTAACAGTCATAACGGCCAGAGAGTGTCAGAGATTATGAATTTTTTCGGAAGGGAAGGTTGTTACATTTGTACTGACATTTGGTCTCTCTACATTAAATTTTGCTAACCATAGGAGTTGTCAGTGTATGTACCATTTGTTTTGTTAGGTTCAAGGTTCATGTTTTCCTTGTTGTCCACTTTTCATTGCTGTTTGTATTTAAAATTTCATTTCATTGTACAAATATGTTTGTGTTTCATCGGTGTTTTGTTTTTGTTTTGTTTGCATTTACACTTCCTTGCATTTGCATTTATGTTATGTTTCATTGGGTTTGTGTTTATATTTCATTTCATTTCATTAATAACTGAATTTGTTCATGGCATTTTACTTGAGCAGAACTTTCATCAACAAATTCATTAGGCTAATAACCTGAATTTGATAGTTTATAGAGACCCCCCCCCCCCCCCCCCCGTGAGACAAAAACAAGAAAGACACAATTTGCTCCAAAAGACAGTTTGCAATGTGAACAGGGTACGATTCCAGCCAGGGCTAACCAATAGTGACCAACGCACAGCATCAATCATGACCTCAGTGCTGAAAACACAAGCAGCTTTGAGCTTGGTCTCAAAGTGAGGTTGACGAGGAGTTATCACAAATCTCAGCTGAGGGGATGTTTTCAAAATGAGTACATCAAGCTATGCTAGTGCTAGCAGTAGCCACAGGAGCCAAAGGCTACTAAAACTTCAAAATGACATTTTCACATGAGTTTCTGTGAAAAACACTGGCACACAAAATTGAAAAAATCACTTCCTATTGGTACCATCCACACATGGCCAATCAACAACTGTGCTCTCCTATCATTTACGAATGGAGGCTTTTATCAAATAGCTTTTCAGATACAATACAATCTCCTACTAAGACCATCTCCATAAAGAGACCATTTCTATGTTAAGACCACCAATTTACAGATCTGCTTTCTGTTTATCCATCATTCAATTATTAAGACCATTCCCCAATGAAGAACACATTTTTCAGTCCTTTAGGTGGTCTTAATAGGGAAATTTCACTGTATATCACAAACTCATGGAGCATATACTCATATCTCCACTATCTCTATAGAGGTTATTAGTGTGTAAGGAAAGGCTGTATCTCGTGGTATCCATGCATTCTCCAGACTTTTGTGGTTTAACCGCAAGAGTCATCAGTTCAACACATATGTATGGTATACATACACATCCGTTTGTTGTGTTTATAATGAATGTTCCAAAGATGTTTGGCCTTTTTTTTCTGTAAGAAGGCATGCCATCAGGAATGGTCAGACAACAAATGGAGTGTCTGAGGCCTCATGGGTCTAGGCTTCTGCTGTCGTGTAAACAGATGACTGAGCAGGATACATAGGGTAGACACTGCCCATGCGACCATTTGGTTAATAGGATCTCACTATTACCATCAGCAATCAAGATTTTGAATTCTTCCATAATCCCGCTAACTTTCATGAAAAGGCACTAAACATTGAAGATGCTACTAGTAGAGTGTTCTCAAGATTCTTACACTTTGATCTGATACATTATGTAATATGGAAGGTGGCGCCACCAATATCGTACTCCACATAACTTGACAGTAATATTTGCCTAACTTGACAATTGTGGACAGTAATGTGTCCACAAGCAAAACGTTTATGGATGGACAGACACGAGTGATCACATTTGTAAGCTCGATCTGCAAACTATATGGTCAGCACCGCTAATGAAAAGTGATTTTGTTTCTTTTCAAAAGTTTGGAGAAAAATAGGGATGGAGGGCTTGTCAAACAAATAAGGAAAGAACACTGGCCTAAATGTACATCTGATAGATGTGTGTGGCTCAATTCCAGCTGCCTTCGACAAACGTCTAATACTGCAACAAAACTGAAAGGAGTAAAAGGTTCCCATGCCCACTATTAGACGACAACACTATTTTGTATCCCAGATACCTTATTTCCTTCCATTTCCCACAGCATCATGACCTAGGGCTGTATTATAATTCATATTTGCATGGCATGTTTGTCCATTAGGAACAATTCTCCACACAATGGTTACAGCACTAGCACAAATCACACAATAGGTGTACATGCCTGTGTATATAGTCTCCAGTAAGCGGCTGTGCCATAGAAACAACTTGCTTCAATTTCATTCCACTTCCTCTGCCAATTCCTGTATGTGCCACAGCCCTCAGGACACCAGCACTTCCAATGGAGTCAATTTATTTGTGTATGAAACATTATTTGGGTTACTAGGGTTACATATTGAAAAACAATGCAAAAACTTTTCTCCTATTGTGTTTGAAAATGCAACTCTAGCAGAGGTTCCCCCCTTCTGTGTTCTTCGGTGTATAAAAAGGGATATAGAGAATCCAGCATGGGTAGCCGATTGAGGATAACGTCGAGATCACAAGTTGTTGGATTTTCATGTTTCTGAAAACATGAAAATCCAACAAGTGATCCCAATGTTATCGCCAATGGGCCAGCAATACTAGATTTTCTTTCTCCTATGTCCATGATGTCTAAAAAGGGCAAATAAGCACCAAATCAAAGTTCTGTCGAAGAAATAAGTTTGAAAAAGAAGCCATTTTGAAAGTGGGAGGAGTCGGTATTTTATCGAATGCACCATGGCCTCTCATTGGTTTGTCTACTTCTTGAAATCAATGAGTGACAAATCAAATGAAAGATAACAAATAAAACCTTATCCTTCATACCCATGTAGGATAACCCATGCAGGATAAGCTTCAGATATAGGAGAAAATGGGATGGGCTGGAAGTTCTGACTGCTGGGGCACAACTCCCTGGAATTAACCACAACCCCCTTAAAACTGGCCAAACTGGTCGGTCATCAAATCTTGTCTGTTTTAACATTTTTGACAAATTCCAATGGTGATGAAGAACAATTTGAATGAGAACTGTTGGTGAGACATATCATGATAACTGGCCCAGGTCAACAGCCTTCCTTGGTGGGGGTTGGGAGCTAAATTCCAGAAAGCTGCTTTTCACTCAGTTTGAACTCAGCTTATATCAAGGGACAAAAGGTTAATGTGGTATGGTCATGTAGGCCTGGGGCCATAAAACAGTCTGTGGTATGGTTGATATTGATTGGATGTTCTTGGCTCAAACTGAGGCTTCTTTTGTACCTCCTTGAGTTATTGTTGTGACACAACATAGAAACAAAGAGTCAAGTTTCCAATAAACGCCCGACCTGTGTGTCGAATTACCAGTGCCATCAGCAGGTGAAGGTCCGTGTGTAAATGTAGCCACATTGCCTGAGGACTAGCTCCATGCTTGAGGCATGCTGCACCCACAATGTCAGACCCCTTGATAGAGTGTCCTTTATCCTCACAAAACACCATTTGTGATTTCTCAAGTTTCCATTTTTGAAATTGCCGGACATCTGTATGTGGAATTCTCTTCTGTTTACCCATACATTCATCCATCTTCACTGTGTACACAAGAAAGACTTAACATGGGACAGGTGATCATTCTATTTTTCTTATGCCAACAGCATGTACAGGAATGAATAGCATGGTACACACACATACCTTCAGATACACGTACATGTATAGCCGATATGACAGCCTGCATAGTGTGGCTAGAATTTATATTGTGGATTTCAACTGAAGCTATGTACATGTATGAACATTTTAAGTCACAGAACTTCCAAATTCAGTTATGATTATAGTTCATCTCCATATCCATGGTGTGCCACTTGCTCGAGTTTGATCAACTCCTCAAAGGGTTCCAACTTCCAGGTAATCTACATTGAGAGACTATACCCACAGGTGTGACCAAACTGTGGTCTCTCAAGACAGGTAGTCTCTCATAGGAAGTATAAATAAAATGGACAGAAACTAGGTACAGTATCTTGAAAAACTGGTCTTTCAAAGGAGACGGTATCTCACTGGAGCGGTCTCTCAAGACAGAGACAATGTACTTGCTACTCTGTGGTCTTTCAAAGGAGATGGTCTCTCACTGGAGTGGTCTCTCAAGACAGAGACAATGTACTTGCTACTCTGTGGTCTTTCAAAGGAGATGGACTCAGAACGTGTTTTACTTGACTTATGAAAAACAGCAAAGTTAACAATGTTCATTTGTGCCAAACAACATGTGAAAAATAGAGTGGTTAACCATTTATAAATGATGTATACAGAGATTAAGTCACGATGACCCCAACTCAGGATATGAAAACCCAGCTATCACAGGGGCCACCTGGGAAAAGTTAATATAACTAATTAGCAACATCTTTAAATGACACAAAATACACATATTGCTTGAAAAATTATAAAAAAAAAGGTTTGTAACCACATTATAGGAACAATTAGCTGTTACACACATAGCAGTTGGGTATGGTACATACGTCCCTGTAGTTATTTATATAATGCAACTTTTTATAGTTTGAAAAACCAGAATATTATGGAATATTAATTTTGTCTTTTATACAAGGAGGGGTATTTTGCAGTAGATAAGGAATGTAATATCTGATGCAGGTTTTTGCTGTTGTTTTATAATGTGGTATGGGAATTCTTGCCATTCAACTTGACCGGGCATAAATAGAATGGGTATAGCTATAGGTACTGATTCAAACATAATTAATAAAAAATCTGGGAACTTCATTTTTAGAATATCTGTAATAAAATTTTCATGCTTTTAAACATAGAATGTCATTAAGTATTAATATGTTAAGCTGTTTGAACAGAGGCTACTGCATGCATCCCTTTTTGCCAAGCAAAGATGGTCAGTGTAATTCATGGTACAATACTGTACCTGTTTTACATGACCATCCCTTCTGCCTTAAAAAAGTGATCAAGTACAACAGGTGATCTTTCATCATACAAACTTCACCAAGAAATTGACTCTTGTGGCCCAAGAAATGTAGCCATACACAGCAGGTGGTCTCTTACGGCAGTGGTCACATACAGCAGGTACATGTATTTCTGTACATGTACAATTATACTTTTTTTAGTGCTAATCACACCTTAGGTTGTGCTCAGCTGAATATAAGAATGATCCCAGATTAAAGTTTCCAGTCAATAGCCTTTTCATTCAAGCACCAGCATGCCTGTATACATTTGTCTCTACATATTTAAATATATCTATAAAAATCAGGATACCTGTATCATGAAATGATTGAATGATACAGTGAAAACTTGTTATAATGACACCATCTGTTCCCTAAGAAATATTTCAAATGACTGAATATGTCAGATAAATGAATCTAATAAGAAAGAAATTAAACATTTTCCCAGGAAAATTTGTGTCATTATATTGAAGATGTCAGATATCTGAGTGTCGTTATAATGAGATTTCATTGTATCACTAATTTATTTACAGACATCACTGAATATTTTGATATGTCTTTGAATGCAAATCATTAAGGACAGGTAAGACACCAAAAACCTTTGCATGGGCAATTTTGAGATTTTAATGGTTTTAACAAGTAATGTCCTGTCTATAAGTTGGCTAAATTTCAAGTTCCTAACTGAAGTAGAAATATCAGAGAAACGGAGATAAAAAAACAAAAACAAACCACAAGGCATGTGGACACCTGAACGTCCATGTGTCATTCTTTTGGTTTTCAGCCACCTAGCAGAACAATACCACTTGTCAATCATACTTAACATTCGGTCATGACAGGCAGCAACGGCCCATGGCAAAATGAGAGTGGTATCATGGCGGTGAGGCGAAATCAGACAGCATGCCGAAAGTGTGTTTGTGGACAGGCAAATGATGCGAACATGCAAAC
Source organism: Hermodice carunculata (assembly GCA_964020975.1). NCBI lineage: Eukaryota > Metazoa > Annelida > Polychaeta > Eunicida > Amphinomidae > Hermodice > Hermodice carunculata. The sequence goes on along the minus strand of OZ026620.1, from coordinate 44,294,366 downwards.
ATATCACAGCCTTCGTGGTTTACTTTATATTTATCTTGCTTGCTTTGCATTCAAATAAAGGAAGACATTAAATGATCAGGAGCAGCGGGAATAGTCAGGAGATGTCCCATCAAAGGCCGTGCCATGATGGATAACCCCTGTGGCCCTGCACATCAAAGACATGCGTAAAAAACTGGAACTTTAATCAACAATATCCACGTACATAATAACATTTTATTGAACCCCCAAGGATGAGGAAATAAAAGTACAAATAAATACATGTACATCAAAATAAGCATAAATGTGAACACAGGAGAAAACATACGAAATATTGATACAGAACTCAAGTTAGAAAAAGAAATTAAACTCACTGACAAAATAATTACAAGCTAAGTAAAGTATACAGATAGGAGAACATACAATAAAACACTATTCCAAAAAAACGGGATGAAGAGGCAGGGGGGCAGAGGACCAGAGCTGCCACCCGTCCATTGGCCATGAACGGCTGTAGGCCACTCCACCAAAGTAAGGCAACACCCCGTCAGCCACAGCCAATAAATGGGCAACGAAGCCATGCAGCCCCAGGCACCCATCCCAAATAGCTATATATGTGTCTGCCATGAAGCTTACAGGCTGCTTTAAAAGCACGAGCAAGCAAGTGTTCGTTGCTATAAAATTTCAGACAATTTTCATGACAAAGTAAGACCTGAATAGAATCCACTATACTGATTTCAGGGGCAGCTTAAAATGTTTGGAAAAGTAAAAAGTGACATCTAAGGGGGGAAAACCTGAAGACACAATTTGCTAACGTAAATTGCCCATGAGTAAAGTCCTCGTTCAAGTATTCAGCTATAAATGAGTCGTAAGGTCTCGGCTGGGACCGTCAAAACTAAAAATGTGTGAAAACTAGGAAATCTTTCGTTCTCGTAGAACATGTGAAACTGGCCCGATAACATTCCCAAGCAGTAACCAAAGAAAGGTGGGATTTTTTACCCAAACCTAAGCATTGTTTTAATGAGCCACCTTGAAAAGAGTATAGTTGCTCAAGCTGGCTAACCTGAAGTGACAGTAGGCCTACGCCTACATCACAACCATCAACCAATGCGAGAAAAATGACAGTTTTCCATAAATAAGATTTACACACTGGGACAAAGCCCATGAACTTTTAAATTGACTTCTAATAAATTATAAAAAGACTGCCTGCAATTATTAATACGGCATTCTAGGTGGGATTTAGCTTAAAGATCATCAGATATACTAATCCCAAGAATGTTGATGTTATTTACAATTTCCATTAGTAGCATCTCCTAGGTAAACGGCAGGTCAGTTAACATACTTGTTATGTCCGCTCCGTGTGACAAAAAATTTTGGTTTTTGTGGCACTAAGGTTGGAATAAACTGTCACTTAATCCATGGATGCGGAGGCAAATCTATGTGCTAGCTTGTAAAGTGACAGAGTTATTAAGCTTGCCAATTGAATTTCAACAAGATACATGTAGGTTGATCTATCCTGCACAGTCTACAAGCCATTGGCAATGCCGAATCTGTTGAAGAAAAAGCCTTAAACAATAGGACAGGAACAAAACTGACCAAGTGAGCCATCTTTGATCTGTTTGCAAACCAAGCTGTTAACTTTCATTGCCCAAAGGCCTGCCTCCATGACATCATGTTTTGAAACCAGATTGTGGCTGTTGCAGTTTCACAGATCGCTGAAGAAAGTTTCTCGTACTTCAAAGGTTCTTTTATTCATGTAATTGGCCAATAATTGATTGACAACCTCACTTAATGTTAAGGGATGATGTTTACTCTGTTTTGTACAAATATCAGCTCAACTTGACCAAACCGAATTGTTTCAGAGGCAAATGATCAACATGAAAAGCCTTTGAAGCTCGCTTTCTCAAAAAGGATAGTAGGACGAGAGCTATATCTAGGAATGGTTATTCCAAGAAAATTGCTGGGTGAAAATTTAATCTGATTTACTGCCTTTGATTCTGTAATGTCTGAACTGCAAAAGCGATTGAACAATTTTCAAAATTTTGCTTCGTTCTTTCTATGAAATCAAGAACCCTGGAAATCAAAGGGAAAATTGACATGTGAAACTTTGAGGATGGATAACATAAAAACTTAGCCAAACATAAAAAAAAACGCAGGATTGTTTTTTGTTGCCAATATGTCAGGATTAGGATAGAAGTGTAATTATGATTTTATCACAAATAATTTGTGACTTACATGTATATTAACATTTATGAAGTGGATGGTTTGCCGTCAACTTTCCATTGTTTATTCAACATTTATCATCACAGGCACCCAAACATGGGACATATAAATTCTCTGAAGTGTGATGATTACACACATGTATGATTTGCTATCCTAACGCAAATACATTTTGAGCTTTGATCGATTAAAGTGGGATTTCTTTTAGGTGTCTTAGCTGTCCTTAAACAGCATCTCTAAACAGTTTAGTAATATCACTAAACCATTTGGTGATATTGTCCTGTTATTTGGAATCATTTTTTAATGATTTAGCAATATTGCTAAATGTAATTCTGGATCTGCTTACATGTTTGTTGGTACAAGAAGGAATTACAAGCTTTTCATGAAGCCTTCTGCAAGTTCTAGTGCTTTTCTATGGTTTGTCTGGGTTTGCACTAGGGATTTTATTTTGCTACCAACTTGGTTAAAATTACTTCGATTATCTAGCTAAACTTAAAGCTCATTAGCCAAAGTCAGCTCACATCTTCAAACATTTAACGCGTAATAATGTAGACGACAGTTCAAGGGTAAAACAATAAAAGTGATTTTGAAGCTATCGAGTAATAAAAATTTCTTTAGCCAATTTGGCAAGAAGGTTGTAAATTCTTTTAGCCAGATTCCACAATTTAGCCAATGGTTAGTGCCAGCCCAGTTAGTGGAGCCTTTCAGCACATCCAGCAGACAGGTGTCAATTCTGGTTTGTTGCTGAGGATTCTTTTCCATGCTAATCCTACCCTGCCGGTAACCAACATGTACCAATTACTTATTTACAGTGTTGCTAAATGATTTAGAGATTACTGCTGGCAAATACTTATCTTTTATAAAAGTGATATATCCAAATGATTTAAGGAAATCTCTAATTCATTTAGCTCTATCAGTAAATCATTTAGCAATATCTCTAAATACAGACTTTAAAGGATCTACAACTTGAAGGATTCAACAATATCACCAAATGAATCATTAACAGAGATATCATTAAAATAATTTTCTGCTGTTGCTAAATTGTTTTGGAACATTGCTAAATGTTTTAGGGATATCACTAACTCATTTAGCAGTGTCACCAGATCTACAGTGGTTCCCCTCTTATAAGAGGCCACCCCAATTGAAAGGCCAGCATTCTTGTGCTGAAAGTATGGTATATCCATTATATTCTTCCCCTCAAGAGACCACCCCTCTTATAAGACCACTTTTTGGCTGCATTTGGGGTGGCCTTATAAGAGGGGGACCATTGTACAGGATAATGTGAAAACTGCTCCTGATAGATATACAGAACCTGTCCTTATGGCCACCGCAATGAGACCACTTGCCTTTTAAGACCACTTTTAAACATACTTTACCTAGTACTATTGTTATTTGTACCTCTTATGGAAGACCATTTGTCTGATCAGACCACATTTTGATCCTCCCTAGGGGTGTTTTCTGGTGACAGGCACCACTGTATAAAGTGGTCTTTTTCTCCTAAGAGAACTTCTACATACATGTACATGTACACGTATGTTTACTGCAGATACTGCTATACTGTTGTGGTTAAAACATAGACTAAGCCAACATACAAACCAGAGAAATGCCATAACACGTTAACATTTACATTCTATGTAATATGCATGATAAAAATCTGAAAGTAACACCTTCTGCATGAATCCTAAAATTGAATTCCACCCACACAACCACCAGCATGTCTGAGATACACAATTGACGGGGTATCAGGTCATTTGAAAAGAACAAGCAACAACTGTATTATATTGCAGATGGGCAAGTAGAGTCTAGAATTACCCAATTTTTTTCCTGGTGATCTTCTTTCCCTTTTTATCACTGTCAGAGATGTGCTGACTGATGACCAATAATGGTCAAGTATTTTTATGCACTAGTCACTATTGCATACAGGTACTGTGCTTTACTGGTTCTCAGATTAGCGGGACAAAACATGAAAAATACCATTGGCAAGACTCCTTAAAAAAGATGGGATAATTATTATGTGTCACATGGCATTTGCTTTAAAACCTTCATTTTCAATTTTTACCTGTAAAGTAATTATTTATTGACTCAGTTAGTAAATCTATATCTATCATTGTTTTGTATAAATATGTACACTGATGACAAATACTCGCTATCATGGAGAGATACACGTATATCACAGTGTTTCCTGAAAACCTGTCGACACATATTTTCTGAACTTTTATCAACATTTCCTTTTGTATTTGTATGTCCTGGACAAACTAGCATACTTAATGTCCAGTTGAGAGACTTAGAAGAAATTACGGAAAGGGTGGGCTGTCCTACAAGCCAAGTTTTAATGTCCTTGGCAGCCATTTTGTCATGATATTTTGACCAGAGCCAAATGCCTTGGCAGGAAATAAGTTTAATAATCTCCAAGTCAAACCCAACCCACATTAACCCCCTGAAAATACTGCTTAAACTCTTTCAGCGCCAATCACGACTAAAGTCGACCTACTTTAGTCAAACTAGTCTGAATTATCATGAGGATTCCAGATTTGTATTCCTTGTAAAAAGACTTTTCATTCAAGTACCAACATGCCTATATATGTAGTTCCAGAGGAGAATATCCCAGGTGAACAGCTTTTCTTGAAACACATTAGGCACAATGTGTCCAATGTGTGCCAAGAAAAGCTGTTATGTGCGAGTGCCATATCAACACAGTTATGCAGTATATTTACTGAGCTGGCATTAGTTTCCAGAATCAGGGACTTAAATCCACCAGCATTAAGGAAATGCTGAAAATATATATTTATGTTCAGAACGAGTGGGGCTCGAACTTGCATATGACAGAAACTTCCAAACACAATCAAAGAAGAAGACTCCTCATGTCATTTTTGTTACATATACATCGATACATGTAAATGCATGTGTCAGCCTTCACAGGTACATGTTATATTTGACGAATATACATTGTATAATCTACACATTTACATGGATGGTGAAACACAGTCTACACCACTTGCATCCCCATGGTACATATGAACATGTACTTCCATTTTTGTTTTTAAGTACAATTACAAGACACCTCACTTGCATGTAGGGCTCACACTTTATTTACATATCACCTTAAGCAAAATATAATATATGTCTAATATGTTTCTTGTAACATGCCTAATAAAATGCAGGTAGATAGGTCATCACTTTTTCTTTCATTGGATCATTAACTGTAATTTCACTGCTTGGCACTGTAAATTGTCTCATTTTTTACATGTTTAGGTGTAAAAGATAGTTTTACATATTTTATTTTTTCACCTCCATAAAAAATCAAGAGAGTTTATTTTATTTTATTTTTTTTTTGGCAGGAAGGTTGGGTAACTGGACACACAGAGCTGTTATTGTGTTTGGCCTCATGTGGAACCATACTAAGGCCGACATGATCCAAAATTTAGTGAGAAATCAAAGCAAACTAGTTTGCCATGGGCATGTTGAAACTCACTGAGCAGCAGCCATGGCAAGCAAGCAATTACATGTACATACACATGTACTAGGGACTGCTGGTGCCATTGGTCAATCAGCCAAATGCTAATGTTTCATTCATTTGGCTACAGAAATTTGTAAATGGCTAAATTTATTTTTACATGAATCATGAGTAAGAGTTTAGGTAAAATTCAGGAGTGATTACTGTGTCATTTCCCAATTTGGCAACTAATTTTGGAGGCCTAAACCTGTCTCTGACATGTACATGGAGTGATACACATTGAATTTCTCCTGGAAGCTGGTATTGAGAGATTGAGCTGTGTGACATCATGACACACTCAGGTCTTTGAATGGTTGTCACCCTTGTGTTTGCTTTATCTGAGTGAAAAAAAAACATGAAGTCATTGATTGTCCTATGGTGATAATATCTCCCAAACATTCATCTTGCCAATCGTTCAGGTAATTGCGGAAGTCCATGAGTACATACATGTTCATGTATGCATTGATGAATATCCCCCGCACAGGCAACCATTCAACCCCCGCACAATCTGGGCTCCCTGGGGGGTACACCAACTAAAATGCTTGGAAGTGCTAAAGAATGAATAGCTGACATTGTATTGAGGAACATGCTGTCAACATGACGGTTGAACTCTGTGTAACATGGTCTGTGAAGAAACTTGATCTATTCAACAGACAACCCTTTTCCACAAGGTCAAAACTCCACACTTTGCAAGTCTGCTAACCCTGGACAAGTCAAATTTCAATCAGCGCAAGTTAAAATCTCAAAGCACTAGCCCTGGGAGCAACTCGAAATACTGGTTTTATAAATGAGATTTGTACAGATAGACAAGCACATTTGAATGGAGGTCTCGCCCTGGACAAGTCAAATTCCAGTCAGGGCAAGTTAAAAGAAGGCTCTCACGAATTATCATGTTTGGTGTAACAATTTTACTATAACAAGGACTTAACATATGGAAAAATGCAAGAAAGATGTTTCTGCCTGTTTGCCTAATTTCTTAGAGGGTAGTCCATTAATTTAATTGTCTTAATCACAGAAAGTACAGGGTGTATGGAACTTCAAAGGAATCTTCAGACATCATGGGTAAATCTTTAAGGATCATGGGGAAAAAACAGAACTCTTATCAAAAACCAGGCTCTGCATGTGTTTATAACAAATAAAAGGCATTCCAATGGATAGCAACTGCTCCTGGTTACTTGCTGATTTATATTTAACCTGGCTTGAATTTAAGTATATGGAGTAACTGATGAAAAAGGACTTTTGGATGGTTGCAAAACCATTAAACAACACAAGATATACTGATGACATTGTTTGTGTAAATGTACAAAATTTCAGTGAAATTGCAAAAGAAATTTACCCAAAGATATTCCTTTCTAAGGTAACAGTTCAGACGGTTTCAGAGACGTGTTTCTGGACTTGGATTTTCGGGTCACTATTGAAAGGTTTCAAATTTAAGTCTATCACAAAATTGATGAGTTTAACTTTGAAGTAGTAAACTATCCTTTCCCTGGCAGTGATATTTTGGAAGCTATTGGAAATAATACATTTAATTGTCACAACATTTGAGAATTGATCGTATTGTTTAAATTTCAGGACTTTCCATCTAGAACCAAATTTATTTACAATAAACTTGAGTCAAGAGGATTCAAAGATGTACTTTTGATCAAATATTTCTACAAATTTTACTGCAAATAGCAAGAGATTGTTAGAAACTTTGGCTTCAAAATTTTTACAGATTTTAGACTTGCCTGTTTTGCTACTTAATTTCATCTTTCGCATCATTGTTTTGATATTCACTTTCAGACATTTTAGGCTAGCATGTTTTCTGTCAGGTTAAACCCCTAGGGGCTAATGGTAGCAAGCAGTGGCCTATGACAGTTACTAGTTTCCCTAATTGTACTTAAAATCTGGTTAAGAAAAAAAGTATTTTGATAACATGTTCTTGACTTAAATGTTAAGGACTTTCATTTGTTTCTTACATGTCTAAGTACACATTTACTCAATGTCAAAAAATTACTCAAATTTGACAGTATTTACTCAAATGTCACAAACTTGACCCATTGTCATGAAACATTGGCTCATGGTTGGCAGTGAAATAGAGCTTTATTGTTTGGAGACTTTCAAAGTGAGGAGTAGGTGTCATCACGGGTTTTGTTTTACATATCTGGTGCAAGATGTCCATTGTTGCAGTACTTGTTAGATTTTCCCTCAGTTTGTACAGGTGGTATAGCTGCAATGGTTTATTTTACAATCACTGGGACTGAATATAATGCCCCAGTTTGTTTCTACTTCAGTTATACACGGGCAGGTGGTTTAACTAAGATAATTATCTTGCTAGAAAGGGTACATACTGGTTTAGGGGTAAGAAAAACTGTTCTTTTGTGAACTTGTACTATACAAATTTAGTAATTATGTTTGGTTTGACAGGTATTTTTTATTCATAGTGAAGTTCTGTATTTATAAGCAAAACTTATTCAGCTAATTAACCATTTGCCACATTCATATTTATTCATTATTATGTGGGTTGTCTTTGGTGAATATTTAGCTTAGACAAGGAGCTGCTACTCAGAGAGGCATGTATGGGTACAGGCTCCAAAACATGTTCTGAGTAGGTACCTGCTGAAGACCCTATAATTTATTTGGGCTAATACAGCCTATATCAAAATTCTACAGAGGAATGTGTGCAATATGGACAATAGTACTTCCATATGTATATAGGTTAGACAGCGACAGGTTACAATTAGCTTATGGAGAGTAAAGGGTTCAGACTAAGGAATAGGGTAATGACTACTAGGAAATGGTTATGGACAAAAAGACACAAATACAACAACAGTTCCAGGAAACACAATGGCCTTGAATCGGTCAATTAATTGAGCACTAGTTGACACACCTGAACCCTTCCACAAGGAACATATGCACCAAGCTTCAGCTTAATCTGAGTGCAGGTTCTGGAGAAGAAGTCAAAAATAGCAAAAACACACACAAAATCATAAAAAATAGAAAAAAATCGCAGTGCTACCTGGTAAACAAAGCGGAATTAGGAGTCCCCGGGAGTGTTGCTGTGCAATATCAAAACCATTGGGTGAGCGGTTTCGAAGATTTTTTAATATTTGCCCCAAAAAAGGTCAAAAAGATTAATAAAAAATCCAAAAATCACTGGAGCGGGACCATTTGAACAAACTTGGTAGAAACCCACTCAGGGCAAGTCCCCACCAACTTTGAAGTGAATCTGGCTGACGGTTTTGGGGAAGAAGTCGAAAATGTGAATTAGTGGATGAGGGACGGACAACGGATGACTGATGGCTAGTCATAACATATGCTCAGCTGACTGACTAGTCAGCTGAGCTAAAAATCATTAAAAATCAGGCATCAAGAACAATTACAAACTAGGAGTCCCTTTAAGTGTGCCTGTGTGATATCAAAGCCCCATCTCTTAAACAGATTAAGGTCTAGGGGTCCCCAGAAGTGTCCCTATACAATTTCTAAGCAATTTTCTGAGCGGTTATAGAAAAGACATTTTACGATTTAACCAAAAAATAAACAAAAAAAGAAAAAACAAAATATGAAAAAAAAATTATAAAAAATCCAAAATTACTGGAGCTGGACCATTTGAACAAATGTGGTAGAGACCCACCCAAGATATATTCCACCAAGTTTGATGTCAATTTGCCCAGTGGTTTTGGAGAAGTAGTTGAAAATGTGAATTGTTGAAGATGGCAGATGGACCATAAGATAAGCTCAGCTGACAAGTCAGCTGAGCTAAAAATTGCTGTGCCACCTGGTGAACAAATTTAGAACTAGGAGTCCCTAGGAGAGTTGCCATGTGATATGAAAGCAATTGGGTGAGCAGTTTCTGAGAAGATTTTTCAAAATTTCCCCCCAAAAAGTACAAAAAAAAAAAAATCATAAAAAATCCAAAAATCATTGGACCACGACTATTTGAACAAATTGGTAGAGACCCACCAAATTTATATTACCACCCAGTTTGAAGTGAATCTGCCAGGCGGTTTTGGAGAAAAAGTCGAAAATGTGAATTGTGGATGCCGACAGACGGACGGACAACGAATGCCTAACCACCACATAAGCTCAGCTGAGCTAAAAGTTAAGGATGCTACAGTGGTAACAAGATTTTCACATATTGACCCATATAGTACTAGAAGTTGTGCCACCAATATCAAACCAAACATAGATTTTCATGCACTTTATAATTCCTTAAATTTATAGGGGCCTACATTAAAAATTGGGGGGGTGCAGAGCATTCACAAGATTTTTCATATTGTGGCCCCTATGTTCCAAGTGGCCATATGACCTTGACCTTCAACTTGAATGAAGGAATTGTCATGTTCAAGAAGTGTGCCCTGCATCCTGCTTTCTATACATGGTCTGTCTGTTCAAATTGGGTAAAAACTTTTCAAGTTATTGAGGCAAAACATTAAACTTGGATAAGTGCCAAAGTCCAAAATCACTGGGTCACAGTGACTCAAAGAATACTTCACCAAGTACAGTTTTAAGTACAATGTACTCAAGTGTAATTTTGATACGGAGGCTAAATTCTATTTGTAATGACAAGGTGTAGTCACCTCTTTCACCTTTACAGGCCTGATGACCTTACAAAAGTAGGTCAAGGTCACGGATATTACTTTATATATTAGCACAACATGCTCCATATATACAAAAAATATGGTAACTCAATATCATTCGAGATATGGAATTTTATATCTTTTCAAAACATTTTGGCCCATAATTCCCATCAATTACAATTGGTGCCACCAGTATCACATGCAACTGAGATTTTGACCTCCTCCACAATGCCACTACATCTCATGATTAACATCCATTAAAAATTAAGGATGCTAGAGTGGTCACAAGATTTTCACATTTTGACCCATATATTATATAAAACTGTAGGTGGTACCACTAATATTGAACTCAGCCAAGATTTTCATGCAGCCATTACATCCTGAAAGTTGTATGGGACTAACTTGAAAACTGTGGAGTGTATTGTGTTCAAAGGCAGAGTTTACAGAGGGACGAACTGACAGACAAACAGACAAGAGTGATTCAATAAGCTCTGCAACCTTAGGTCAGCAGAGCCAAAAAGTACTAAACTCTCTGCAATTCCCCGCAAATCCATGGTATTTACTACAGTGGCACCTGCTCTATTAAAAGAGGACCTCTCACGAGAGACTGCATACCTTTGTAAGACGGCCCCATAGTGAACCCAAAGTTTATTTCCCTTCTAAATTTACCTGTATTTCAAGAGCATTTTTTTTCTGAAAACAGTAGGACTAGGTATAAGAGTAGAGCTTCACCTGCAAACTAACAACATGTGTCTTCTGACTGCTGGGCTACATGCAAAATTTAAACCACAAATCAAAGCTGTACACATGTGTCAGGGCTAACATGCAATTTATATTAACTCATGCCACCCTACTGACAATTTTTCCCACTAATATCTAAATGTCATCTGCTGATTGTATTTTACTAATTTAGGGATTATTTTTCAAAATTTTGGATGAAAACTTGCATATTTTGGATGAAAACTTGCATGGTAGATTGTTAAAAAAAATATGCTTATGGTTAACAGCATGCCAAGGAAAGCTGTTGACTCTGTCTTCTATCAGGGTGGAATGAGTTAAAAAATAAACAAACATTCAAGCCCCTCCCCCCCCAAAAAAATGTACTATCTTAAAATTCAAAACTCATTGCATACAGCTATGATCACACACACACACTTATTTAACTGTCACATCTGGCACCTCAACCATGTGTGAACCAGAATATAATGAAGCAAATGGTTGAAGAGATTGCATGACAGAATGGTGCCTAGCGATCGCATGTGTCTTACTGTATGTGATTGGCATGCCACCCCCACCTATGTTTGAACTTGTGCAGGCAACAGCTGAACCAGCATATTGGCATATTGCATACAGGCATCATCTACTCAATTCAAGATACTTTGTAAACTTTCCACCAGAGGGCACTAGCAGCTTAAGCGTGCATTGGTAATGGCTGCATAAGTGCATTATTTCCATTCTGTTTCACTTTTTACCTCAGTCTTAATTGAAAGGAGAAAGGGTTCAACTGTGTCACTTTAACTGAAACTGCTGTGAATGATTCTTGCTTACGTAAGAATATCCTTATTAACTGATCATTTTGCCAAGCAATTAAAAAAAATTATATATTAGATTTTCATCAGCATAAAAAAAAATCCAAACAATGGCACCTAGGCGCATGCCACCATTTTGACAAAAAGCCAATAAGTTTGTTTTGAAGTACACATGCAAAATGACAAAATACTAATAAAACAGAATATGCTGATGAGCTTAAGCTAAACAGGTATTGTAACCTGTACAGGTTGTCATCAAAACAATGAATGGTTCAAATGTGGTCAGATGATGTGTGTGATAATGATCTGAGAATGAAAGAAAAAATTAATGAGCTTATAATATGAAAAGACAAGCAAAACTTTGTGTCTCTAACCTGTGAAACATGGGGAAAGGGGCGGGGGAGGGGGTGGGTGCAATCTTTGGTGTTACAGTCATTACAAGTGAGTGTGGTGGAGAAACATTTCCTTATCTATGTGGACCACACCTGCACTTTGTCACCCAGCTACTATACATTTCAAACATCTTTTTTATTTTTTTTTAGTAATAGAGAAACATGATTTTGTTTGTTTTGCTTTTTTTAAAATTTTTTTTTTTTTTTTTTCTATTTATTTATTTATTTTTTTTATATGAGTCAAGTTGTTGCACAGAAGCTTTACTCTGTTCACATGGGAGTGATTGAAATCATCTGTGTCATGACCTTCTTCAAACTGGGTATACAGCCAACAGATGTCCTCACGAGTTGAGTTAGCGTAAGTGATGCAAAGAGTGATTGTACACACATACATGTATGTGACTATTTATACAAGAACACCTGGCCAGAACCTTGTGTAGTTCTGGCAAGCTTGCTTTTCTGTAACCAAGGTTTGCAGGACTAGTACTCATTTTGTGATGTACCCAATGTACCTTGTATCCTGGCATTGAACAGATTCAAGCCTGTTCAAATTTTGCTTGCTTGTAACACTCTAGACCACTGATCCAATTTCACCATAGGGCTCAATGTTATAGACCAGGGCAGTTGTTTAGAAACCAAGGCAGGTGCTTCGATTTTGTAGTCACAAATCTGTTAAGATAGCAATGACAAGGTAAGAAAAAAATGGCATCAGTGTCTTTTATATCAAATAAAAAAATTAATGCAAGCTTCATACTACATCAAGGGAATGTATTATCTTGTTTCTTTCCAATAATTGATCCTTATCTAGTGTAGCAGAGGTTTTTGGACATATATAGAGCAATTCTGCACTAAATGTTTTACCGCGTCTCCACTTATTTTTCTAGTATTCCCATAAAACTACACATTTTTTGTATATATACATGCATTGTTGTAATACATTTACTTCTTTGATTTTGATGTATATTGTATTATCTTTAAGTACTTACAGGATTTCAGTGTGCTCATACAATTTTTATGCATATACATTTATATACAGTACACACACACACACACGTATATATATATATATATATATATATAAAATGTGTGTGTGTGTGGATTAATAAATTTCTTTATATTTATTATTATTTTTATTTATTTTACATTCCACATAATTTCATTTTTAACATTAATTTTTTTTCACAAAAATGACTGTAAAAAGTCATGATTCCTTATAATACCTGGGGAGAGGCATGTTGCTCATCATGTGCACCATCTATTGAACACATGTACTTTACTGTTCTAATTTCATGCCTGTGCAGCACATCTTTGTGCAGGTAGCAATTCTATATGACTAACAGTGGAGATGCTCAGTCATCCCAATCCCACACCACCACTGACTCTTGACTGCACACATTTCTAAAGAGACATAATCAACTAAAACTCATTTGACACCACGCTACAAGGCATTTGGCCAGCTTTTTTATTGCATTGCCTGACAAGTCATTCTCCAACTGCTCTGCCAGAGCATGACATCAGGCAATACAAAAATCACAGGTTTAACTCTTTCAGTGCCAAGTTTTGACCCGAGTCAACAGCCTTCTTAAGCACACTTCACGGTGCCCAAAACAGGCTAAGGACAGCTGTTGACCTGGCCCTTTTGAATGGTCTTTGCAACTGTGTGTATGCTGGTACTTGATTGACAGGTCGGCTTACAAGGAATTCATATGAATCTGGTGTTTGCTATGATAATTCACAGTACATTGACTCTTGTCAAAATGGCACTGTAAGAGTTCAAACACGGAGTGTTGGGTCTTGACCACGAGCCCCTCATGTGCAGAATTCACGTAAACAACCACTTTTTTGTTCAAATTCCAGAAAAGTACAGTTTTGTCTCCAAAAGTCAGATCATTATGTTTATAATCAGTTATATTCACAAGCATTTATCTTCCAGATTTCACCCCAATATAGAATTTTCTGAGTTTTTCTTTTTCTGCATTGATCCGGCATCAGATTCAATATCTGTATTGACATTAATCCCTGAATCATATATATTCCTGAATACGCTCAGGCATAAAATTGGCAATATTTGTCGCTTGGGGAAAAATTGATTCCACGGTAAATATATATGTACATGTGCAACACAAAGACATGTGAGTGATGTTGGAAGAGTTCACAAGGGTTGCAAAGGAGTGTAAATATAACTTGCAAGGCTGGTGATCTGTGGTTGTGCATGTGTTGCTTAGCCACTCCCTTGTAGTCAGAGATGAAACCACATCTGTTACATCAGAAGCAATCATTAAGATTGCTGGTGAACAATTTTCCTGTGAAAACACCAGTCACAGATGTACCAAAATAATACCTACTTTTAAACATGTACACAAGTGGCATTATAAGCCTGACTTCAACCTAAAAAATAAAACAAATAAATAAATAAATAAAGGTTTTCCATGTTGGGAGATACAAATAAAAATAATGGACATGCATTTAATGGACACAAGAAGATGCAAAATGCCAGTCCAAATTTAGGCCACTTATGTAAGTGATAATTATATCAATATCATGATGGTTTTTAGTCAGGATACATACATGTATGCATGAATTATGTAATATTTATTTCCACAGTTACAACAATGGGTGTCAGAATACAGTCACGTCTCATTATAATAATAATTGTATTTTGGTCTTTTTGTCCAGAACTACTTCCTGGTAGTCATTACCCTATTCCGCAGTCCAAACTCTTTACTCTCCATATTGTTAACCTGTCACTGTCTAACCTATATACATATAGAAGTACTATTGTCCATATTGCACACGTTCCTCTGTAGAATTTTGACATAGGCTGTATTGGCCCAAATAAATTAAAGGGTCTTCAGTGGGTAACTACTCAGAACATGTTTCAGAGCTTGTGCCCACACATGTCTCTCTGAGTAGCGGCTCCTTGTCTAAGCTGAATATTCACCAAAGACAACCCACATAATAATGAATAAACATGAACATGGCAAATGAAGAATTAGCTAAATAAATGGTGTTTTGCTAATATAAATGCAGAGCTTCAATATGAATGCAGAATACCTATTAAACCAGACATAATTATTTAATTGTATAGAAAAAGTTCAGATAAGAATAATGTGAGTTACCCCTGACCTAGGATGTACCCTTTCTAGCTGTACGGGACACATTTGTCCAACCACTTGCCAGTGTATAACTGAGGTAGAAACAACCTGGGGTTATATATTCAGTTCCAATGATTACAAAATATACAATTACAGCCAGACACCTGCATAAACCTGGGGAATTCCTAACAAGTTCTGTAACAATGGACACTCTGTACCAGAAATGTAAAACAAACTCTATGATGAGACCTACTCCTCACTATGAAAGTCCCCAAGAAATCAAGTTCTGTTTAGTTGTAAACCCTTAGTTTCTGTTTCAAAAGAATGAATCAAATTTGTAATAATAGAGTAAATCATACATGTCAATTTCTGGACAGCCTCTGACTGTCTCCCAGCCCTGTTTCAAAAGAGTGACTCAAGTTTGTGACAACTGAATAAATACTGCCAATTTTTGGCCAAGTGCTCAGGACAGCCCATGACTGACTCCTGGTCCTGGTGTGGGACAGTTGAATTGAGTAAATGTACACTCCTATGTTAGTCTAAAATGTCAGAAATCACATACTTCCTTCAATTGCATCTGGCATTTAAGCACTTGAAACGTACATGTCTGATCCTCTGGTAAAAACTTGGAATGTACAATGTAGCCTCTTTTCCTCCTCACAATGGAGCATCTCATTTAATTGCTACAATTCCAGGACACAGTGTCACACATACATATTTCATTACAATGCAGAACAGCACGAAGGGAAGCTTCTTGGAGCCAGTCCTGCAGAGGGCGCTGCAGCCCGGATGGGCCAAGGTGCCTTTCTAGCTAACTCAAGGTCAAAATTAATAACCCCCAAAGCAACTTCCATAGGTACTTTCCTATTAGTGTACAATGGTAATTATGGGCCTAGGATCCACCATTACCAAGATATAAGTCAATATGTTAGATTTACTGTTATCCAGTATTATAGCACGCGAACATGTGCGTGTACCCTGACTAGTACTTCCTAATAGGATGTATTCATATCTAAATGCGGTCCTACTCTAACACTTATTGTGCAAAAGAGGGAGCCACATGCATCAGGGCAGATCCATGTATTTAGCATGGTCAAAAGTACTTTCTCAACAAAATGAACCAAACAAACACACAATAATCTTAAGAAAATGTACTAACATAAAGGATGCCTAAATTGATTAGAAATGGGCTCTCTTTTGGTTGAAAAGGTGTTATTTATAGATGTTTATGTAGTATATAATACAAATCTGCCCTGGCCATGGTGGAAGCATCAGTCTGTTGCCCCGGCAACACAGGAAGTGAGCAGGATCACAGTTAAATATGAATGTCTCCTATTGTGCAAATTCATGAAAAATCGAGAAATGGCAGCTCATCATCATGTAATAAACAAAGTGGAAATCAAGTCAAAGTACATTCCCACCAATAGAACTGCAACTAGATTTTCAACCATGTGATGTAAAGTCTTGAGTTATAAGGAGCTAACATGAAGACCGTGTTGTGTTCACAAGCTTAAGTCTGCAGACGCATGGAGTGATGTTTGGACAAATGGACAGATGGATCCATGGAGAGACAGGAGTGACTGCACTGTAAGCTCTTCAACTATTGGCCAGTAGAGGTAAAAAAACAGACCCATGCTTCTGAACCATTAAAAAAAATTTAAAAAGGCAATAATACGTGTGACTAGACTAGAACACAACTCTCACATCAACTTTTTTCCATTTACCATCGATGCTCCCTTATATGACAGGTAGTACCACTCTCATATTTGCAATTTATTTCACATTGCCATCAGAACTGCCTGGTTGTCCTGCTGTATGTCCCTCCCTGGAAGGCTAGTTTCCATGGCAAAATATAATGAATATTCTATAATACTGTTATGCTGATAAAAAATTTTAAAAAAGGCATGCTGTTGGCACTTACTGTTGAAACGCTGCCATTGTGTTCTCCAAGTTTTCACCAGCACCTGGGTAAAAATAAAAACAAAATCAGATCCATTTAACATATAAAAACTTACTACATGTTATTTGATCTCATTTAGAAGAAAAGTTTGCATTCAAAATATTCCTAGACCTGTCCATGTACATGAAAGTGTGTCTACATGTTCATGTATATACGCTTCAATCGTCAAGATGGAAGAACACCAAGTTTTTGTTTTTTGTTTTAACCTTACCTGACTTTTCAGTAACTATTTGATAAAATGAAGTGTTTATAATGATGGCATATGAAAAGTATTTAGTGGAACCTGTGTTTGAAGACCATGCCTAGAAATGACCAAATTTGGTCTCTTAAGACAGGTGGTCTTTCAAACAAGGTACACATAGCATAAAAGGTACTATTTGTATCCTGAAAGATGATCTTTCAAGGTCGGTGATGTCTCGATGGACATGTTGGACTCAGAAGGCAGTAACGTACCATCACAAGGCTGTACTAAGCATGATGTGTGCATACAATGAGCATCATAAATATACATGTATGTTACAGACAAACCTGTCTTGACATGCTACCCCTCGGGGTGACCAAATTGTGGTCTCTCAAGACAGGTGGTCTTTCATAGGAGGTATAAGTTACATGAAAAATACATTGTTAAGATCTTGATAAGGTGGTGTCTCAAGACAGAGATCATTGTACAATATTATTTGTTTCCTATACATGTACAACTTTGCATCATATTTTCATTATGCATGGTGCATTAGTTGTTTAACCCTTTCCTCTTTTAACCGGCCAAAAAACCAGCTGGTGGTCAAATGTCGTCTGCTTAAGTGTTTTCAACTAATTTCAACAGTAATGAAAAACAATTTGACTGAGAATTGCAGATGAGACCTATCAAGATCACATGCCAAGGAAAGCTGCTCACTCAGTCTCAATTCAAGGGGGGGGGTGAGGGTTAATTTGAACATGCTGAATAGCATGCTCTGTGTACCCCCAGCAGACTGAACACTGTTCCTCAATGTCTTGTCAAGTACTTTGGTATTGCCTAGCAGGTCATGCTGCAGCTGCCTTTGTGCTAGATGCAGCATCACTTAACAGGCTATGAGCAAAAAACACTGACATTAGGACAGGTTGGCAGCTGAACATGCACGCATTTTTCTTGCGAAAAAAAGAAGAAAAAACAAGAGGGCTGTGTGAACAGCCCGTGCCTCAGCTGATCTTAACATTCATCACACTTGCAGCTCTATGAACTTGGGAAAGGATCAAGGACACCATGTTCTGAGTAAGTCTGACCTTTATAGAAGAACACCTACATGTGCAACATCAAAGTTCAAGTAATTCTCAAGTTATAATGAAGAGTAAAATTCATGTATGTTGCACTGTGACCCCACAAACGAGGTCAAGGTCATTCACGTACTGTCTCAGCATGACCTTCATACAGAATAATTAACATGTGTAGCTAACTCAAAACAGATCTCAAGTTATCAAGTAAACAGTAAATTTCGTGTCAGTTGTCCTGTGAATTAGCATTAGAATGCCCATTGACTTACATAGTAATCAATAGGAAAGCTGCATTGAACGATAAGTACCCGAATTGAAAATCCTTAAAAATCAGGAATCCAAAGCAGTGCCACCTAGTAAACAACTGTTTGACCCTTCAACAACAATATATCCATCACATTTCAGCTTAATCTGAGGGATGGTTCTGAGAACAAGTGAAAAATAGCAAAACCATACAAAAAAAATTGCAGCGCCACCTGGTGAACAAATTGGGGACTAGGTGTCCCCAAGAGTGTCATGTACGATATCAAAGCAATTGGGTGAGCGGTTTCAGAGGAGAAGAATTTTGAAGGTTTGCCCCCCCCAAAAAAAAATTCATAAAAAATCCAAAAATCAATAGAGCGTGACCATTTGAACACACTTAGTAGAGATCTGCCTAAGGCACATCCCCACCAAGTTTGAAGTAAATCTGGTCAATATTATTAAAGTTATGACCATTACAAGAAATTCCCATGTTAAGTTTTCCTATTAAAACTTTTGTAGAGATTTTTGAAAAAAAATCATAAAAAAAATCCAAATTCATTGGAACATGACCATTGGAACAAACCTGGTAGACACCCACCCAAGGTACATTGCCACCAAGTTTGAAGTAAATCTGGATGATGGATTTGGAGAAGAAGACGAAAATGTAAATTAGCATTAGAATGCCCATTGACTTACATGGTAATCAATGGGAAAGGTGCATTTACCCCACAGGAGCCGACTTGAAAAAATCATTAAAAATCAGGAATCCGCAGCATTCCCACACAGTGAACGACTTTGTTAGGCCCTTCCATTAGGAAGTTATCAACCAAGTGTAAGCTTAATCTGAGTGACGGTTCTGGAGAAGAAGTCGATAATATCTATAACACACAAAAATTCACCAAAAAAATTAGAAAAAAACTGCAGCGCCACCTGGTGAACAAATTAACAAGGAGTCCCTAGATGTCTTCCTGTGTGATATCAAAGCATTTGGGTAAGCAGTTTTGGGGAAGAAGATTTTTTAAGATTTGTCAAAAAAAAACAACAAAAAAATTCATTAAAAATCCAAAAATCACTGGAGCATGACCACGTGAACAAAATTGGTAGAAACCCACCCAAGGTACATTGCCACCAAGTTTGAAGTTAATCTGGATGACGGTTTTGGAGAAGAAGTCAAAAATGTGAATAAGCATTAGAATGCTCATTGACTTCCATTATAGTAATCAATAGGAAAGCTGCATTGACCGACAAGTACCAGAATTGAACAAATCGTTAAAAATCAGGAATCTGCAGCATTCCCACATAGTGAACAACTTTGTTTGACCCTTCTACAAGGAACATATCCACCATGTTTCAGCTTAATCTGAGTGATGGTTCTGGAGAAGAAGTCGAAAATAGCTATATCACACAAAAATTCATAAAAAATTAGGAAAAAATTGCAGCGCCACCTGGTGAACAAATTAAGAACTAGGAGTCCCAGGGAGTGTTCCTGTGTGATATCAAAGCAATTGGGTGAGTGGTTTCGGAGAAGAAGATTTTTTAAGATTTACCCAAAAAAGAACAAAAAAATTCATTAAAAATCCAAAAATCACTGGACCGTGACCATTTGAACAAACTTGGTAGAGACCCACCCAAGGCACATCTCCCCCAAATTTGAAGTGAATCTGGCTGACAGTTTTTGAGAAGAAGTCGAAAATGTGAATTGTGGACGAGGGACAGACGGACGAATGACGGACAGACGGACGACGGACCCTCAAAAAACCTCAGCTGACTGACAAGTCAGCTGAGGTTAAAAAAAGAGGGCAGTGTGAGCAGCCCATCCCCAGCTGATCTTGATATTCAACCCATAATAAGTCCCTCTTGAGTCTAGGGGATGAAGATGCTGGAGGAAGTAAAACAGGCGAGTTTCCATTGCAATCCCCATTGACTTACATGGTAATCAAAAGGAATGCAGTGCATTAACGGACAGATATCCAAATTGAAAATTCATTAAAACACAGGGATGCAGAGTCTCATCACCTAGTGAACAACTTTGATTAATCCTCCCAAAAGCTACATTTCCACCACGTTTCACAACAATCTGAGCGACAGTTTTGTAGAAGTGAACAATTGGAAAAACACAAAAATTTGGAAAAAAGGCAGAAAAAAAGTTTAGCGCCACCTGTCAAACTAATTAAGGTCTGTAGGTCCCCAGTCCCCCGATTCAGATTCAGATTCAGATTCATTTTATTCGACATAGAAGTGAATACATTGCACCCATTTTGGTAATTGCACAAAAACATATGATAAAAACAGGATAGATAATAGTGAGAATGAAATTACCATACAAAAGTTGTAGTCAGGATGACCCTGCTACGGATGAAAAACATCTGCTTCCGCAAGGGCCACCAGAAGTGTCTCCACACAATTTCAAAGCAATTGGCAATTTCTGAGAAGATTTTTCAAGATTTTGCTACAAAATGAATAAACAAAAAAAAATCATAAAAAAGTCTAAACATCAATGAAGCACAACTACATGTATTCAAACATTTTAAAATTTTTTTTTACATAAGACGTAACACAAACCGTTTACGTCTTGAGATGTATGGCGTCGCAGCCGTTATCCTCAGTCCCTGAAGAGCCACCCTACTGGCGAAACCGGTGGGACTACTCACAGCGGGCATTACAGGGAGTTCTGACCTCGCCAAGTCTTTTTCCATGTATTCAAACATACATGTACTTGATAGAGACCCACCTAATAAGGTATATTCCAACCAAGTGTGAAGTGAAGCTGGTTTACAGTTTTGGAGAAGTTAAAAATATAAACAGTTTTGGAGATTTAGTTGAAAATATAAATTTCTATTGCATTCCCCATTGACTCACATAGTAAGAAATAGGATGCATGCACTAACTGACAAGTACCTGAATTGAAAAATTCATTAAGAATCAGGGATCCACAGTATTATTACTTCATGAACAAATTTGTTTACTGGGGTACATGTACCTCTCCCACAAGCTACATATCCACAATGTCTCAAAACACAAAGGTTTTGGAGAAGAATTTTTTTAAGATTTTGCAAAAAAAGAACAAAAAATTCATAAAAAAATCTAAAATATACTAAAGCATGACCATTTGAACAAACTTGGTAGAGACCCACCTAAGGTACACTCCCACAAAGTTTGAAATGAATCTGGCTGATGAAGATCTCGGAGAAGTCAAAAACGTGAATTGTGGACAGACGGATGGATGGATGATGAAGGACGAATGATGGATCATATTATAACCTCACCTGGCTTGTTAGCTGAGGTAAAAAAAACATGCGGGACTGACATGGAAGGATTAAAAAACAATTAGTAATTTTTCATAATTTTTCAATAAACTGTGATTTCATTTTTATTGCTACTGTCAAACTGACCAAGCATAATGTTTGTAAAACCTTGCGATCCTTAAATTTCCAATATCCTTCACATCACCTCAGGGGCTCAACTTTTGCATTCAGCCAGCCATTATTATATGAACCTTGTTACATGCTCAATAAACACGATAAAGCTTTTGTTGTTCGCTACTTCAATGCTTGGGGCTATCAGAAATGCTAAAAACAAATTACAGAAGTGACTTCTATTCTATATGTCTAAGCATACAAATATATTTACATATAACTTGATGTTTTCATTATTCACTCTTAACCATTTCCCCATTAACACGCCTAAACTGACTGGGGGTGGAAATGTCTGCTTCAGTGTTTTTTGGACTGATTTCAACAGCATTAAAAGAAAAATTTAAGAGTGGACTATAGAAAAGATCTATGACGATAACATGATCCACGTCACCAGCCCTCCTTGGCCCCAGCTGGGTGCTGAGAAAAGTTGTTCACTCAATCTGAATTCAAGGGGCAAACGGATAAATACATATGTTTCAATGAACTACTGTAGTTCAATGGCCACAATGGTATTTTTAAAAACTGCTATCATGATGTAACTATCATGTCAATAACAAAATTTTATTGCCAATGTTTTAATAATTTGACAACAAAAGTTGTTGGTTTCTCTCTTCACCTCTCATACAGATACATACATATATGTATATATTTATTTATATTGACACACACACACACATAAGAAAAACATACATACACACATGCCAGGGTTTCTGCTGGCCAGACAAAAATTTCAGGGTGTGCAAAAGTTAAGAAACAAAATTCCAAAGAAAACAAAACTTGGTGACAGGGAAATCTCAGATGCTGTTACAAAGGAAATTTTGAAGTTTATGTAATTTGAAGCAACAGTTTTGATAGGGAACACACTCATACCCTTAGAAAATTTTAAGGTACAAAATTTGAACTATTTATCCTTCGGTGGAAATCCTGCAAGCTTACCCACCTAACTACCTACCCATCCACCCACAAACACATGTATCTGTATGTAAATAATCTTGGCATGAGGGATTTAATGCAGATCTGACCTGCTCCTCAATTGTAGGGTTAGAAAATTTGTTTTGAAACTACTTGTCTGCAGGAGAAGTGACACGAAATTTTCACTTGTCCTCCCTTATAATATCACTTGTGCTGATTAAGTGTACCTAAGTTTTGGTTTAAAAAACATGTTTTAATGGCAATCACTGTGTCATACAGTGAGTTATGTGTCTGTTATGAAAAAAAAAAAAATTGAAATTTAACAGATTATGAATTTTGCCAATAAAAACTACTTGTCCATGGGACAACTGAAATTTGAAAGTCACTTGTCCTGGACAATAAGATCTTAGGAATTTTGTCACCTTGAATTGTCTTTTAAAATGAAATAATGTATGTTCAAACCAATCTTGACAAAAAGCTGATGTAATGCAGAGGTGGATGACGTCACCAGATCAAACAGCAGGTAACAATTTTTGAGATTACCACCTCATTTATGTGGGAGGGCTGCTGTGCACCCACCCACCCATCAGGCATGCTCTATAAGCCTTTACTTCATAAAAAAATTATGTAATGTTTACTTCAGATGAAACTGATGTAAAATTACGGTACCTGTTACAACCACATGCAGCCTTCGAGATGCCCACTGGCCTGATCAGTGAGGGCCAGTTGGGCCATTACAGACCAGTGCACTTTTCATTTTACCAGCTCAGTTGGTCATTAAAAATTTTCAAGATAAATAGGTTTATAAGATAGAAAACTGCATCATATTTGATGCCTAACTATAAGAAATTTACAGCAATTCTCATCTGCTCATCATGACTTAGCTTTTTTTTGTCTTACATGTAACACCACCAGTGCCTTGTTCACGATCACTCAACATTTATTGCTACCATAAACAGTTCCAAGGTTGTCATAAGAGCACCATGTAAATTTAGTACCAGCTGATCAAGTGACAATGCAAGCTTGCAAATATATGTGAACAACTGTCTTCATCAATTATTGTGGCCTGTGAAGCACATGCTCAGTCTGGACATGGCCACTTGTATGTGATTGATCAAGACAGCAGCCATTAGGTAGTACTGCTCTGGTTATATATATATATATATATATATGTTCACTGTCGACAAAATGTGACAAAACAGATTCTTAACATTTAAACCAAAGAACTGACCCCTACTTAAGTGTTTGTCCCTTGTGTAGAATGATAAAATTTCGATTTTGAAATATTGACAACTTCACATTGTTTCAAATTACAAAGTCAAGTAATTTTAATGCACAAAACATACCACTGCATCCTGTCCCTGTGTAAATGTTTCTAACTGTACCCTCCAGTAGCTCTAGAGCTGCTCAGTCTATATTAACTCTGTTGCTAAATCCTATCTTCAAACAAACAACAACAACAACAACCCCCCCCCCCAAAAAAACAAAAAAACAAAAACAAATGCCCCAAGTGGATGTACAAGTTACACCACCATAAAAATACGAAAATTAAGATCTGGCACTGCTATCAAATCATAGCGTATATAATTACTGCTCTTTCCTTCAGCTGCGTGGCTGTTTCTTTAAGAAGAAAACTTGTTGCAGATTCACATTATAGATTAAAGACTGAAAACTTACAATCATTCCTGATGGCATTTCTTTGAAGTCAGTTACCAGCAAGTAATTTATTTCATAAACAGGCAACATGATGAAATCAAAAAAAAAAAAAAAAAAAAAAAGTGAGGAAATTTGGCAGTTGAAAGGACAAAACCAAAAATACAAAGCCATTCTGTGTATTCAGCTGTTTGAATTACATGCAGCAATGGACTTCACTCTGCACACCAAACAGGAGTTTTTGTCAGCAAGCTGATGCATATGCCTTTGATAAACATTTGCATGCTCTCACCTGTCTACCCCTACTGCATACAGCAATTTTTGTGCTTTATAACAAACAAAACTTGTACTCACACCTTGAACATGTTGAACCCCATAGAACCAATATACTCATAAGAGATTTTCTCAGCTGTACATTGAAATCTCATCAACTTTGTTAGGTCAATTTAAAATGAATTTATTAGCAATTATGTACATACCAATCTTTCCATAATACTTATTTATCTTTGATTACCTAACAGTTTATATATACATAAGATATTTATCAACAGGTTCTCTAGAAAATGACTATATGTATGAATTGAAAAAAAAAAATTATCACATATTTTTTTTCATATTCTACTGCCTGCTAAGGTGTTGAAAATGGTGCTCCTTTTTACTTGACGATGACCTCTAACATTTCCTTGCAAAACAAGTCATGGCAGAATGGGTCAGTGAGCCTCCCTTTGTCATAACTCTTTCCAGTCTACCACCTTTGGATTCCTCTGGAAGCTCATTCCTGGGAATAGCAATACACTGAATGGACTAGATATAGATAGAGCCACATGCTCTATTGTTGAAAAATACCAAAATAATGATATACAGTAAAACCTTTCTGACCAAACACCTCCGTATACCAAATACCTCTCTATACTGAACACCCTTTCTCGGTCCCAAATATATACTTTCAATGTTATCAAATCTCCCTATACCGAACACTTTTTTCTGGTCCCAAGGGTGTTCGGTATAGGGAAGTTTTACTGTACAACATCACAACAAGAGGCCATAACAACTCACAATAATATCAATAAAATTTGAATCTAAAGTATGAACAATGATAAAGGTAAAATATGTTTCTATCTTTCCCAGTCTTTAGGAGCTACCTAATAAATATATCATCAAGTCTGTCAGCAATTCTCAGTCCAGATTTTAACCCTTTTCCACTCAAATTATCCAAAGGAGCTTGGATGTAATTTATTCATTGTCTACTTAAAATTTCATGTAACTACAAAAGTTTTTGCTGGAAAATGTAGCAAAGACCTATTATGAATGAACACCTAAGGTCAACGGCCTTCCTTTGCTTAGGTTGGGCACTTAACACCAACACCAACTAAGCTATTGAATCAGTTTTATTATGATCAGCAAAGGGCTAATACATGTACATTTCTTTTTGAAAAATTATTGCAACTATAGGCCTGTGTGAGGCATGATATCCACCAAGTCAATCAGTCAGTAAACTTTAAAATGTAGACATCCAATGCTTGCAACTTATAAGACAAAAAGAAAGCATATAGTCAACCGACGGTGGATCAAGTTTCATTTGGCTTGGCAGCTTTCAGATTCAAAGACTTCTACAGGACTTTTTTTCCCCCCAAAATTCAAGGTCTTTTCAACTTGATCAATTTTTATTTCTCTTTTTGTTTTGCTCTCATTTGTTGGGGGGGGGGGGGGGGGCTTCAGGCAGAGGGAAGGCAGGGATCCAGCTGACCTAATTGTCAGAAGAAGATATATTCGTAGACATTTAAAATTCAGGGACTTTCCTTGAAAAATTTGATTTTTAAGGTTTTCAAGGTCTTGAAAAAGCATGTAGTAAATTCAAGTTTTTTCAAGGACCTGTATGAAGCCTGGTGATGACCTAGGTATATGAAAGATAGAAATTTTTAATTTTAAGCTTAAATTAACTTTTTTTTAATGTCTTTCAAAAGATGAACTTAAAATGCAATATTTTATGATATGACAGCATATGAAGATACCTTGGAGATATTTTTTACTTCATATCAAAAGAAAAGAAAAAAAAAAAAAAAAATGCCAAAATTAATTTCAAAGTCAAAATTTTATTAAAATTTGAGTGTAATTGAATTTAGTTCCTAGACACTGTAATGATATCACTAAAAAATCAACTTTGAAAATTGAATACAAAAGATCTATAAAAACATGTTTATTTCCATCTCTGTATCCTCTCCTTTCTGCAAATTCACTAGGAAATTTACTGTGTGTAGTTTTCCAGGGCATATATTGATGACAGGTCACCTCATGCCAGCTTGGGACGGCTACCCCAGTGTAAGGGGTAGTCCTCTGAGTCTGGCATCGGGTAAATGACAGGAAAATTAAACCATCCCCGGGAGCCGTTCTTCAGAAGATGGTCCGGGTTCGCAGCAGTGAAAGCCTGCCCTCATTTGTGCACTCAAGTGTGAAAGGGGCACATTAATCTTTATTCCGTTCGCAACGATCAACAGCGATGGATTTCACAGAAGTTCCACCCCCGTCCACAACCTGCACGAGTGACAACATCTTGCAAATTGCAACCAAAGCAAACTGGCATGCATACGGAAGTCACATGACTGGCCTGCTAGTTCTACGAATGGAAAAGTGTAATTTAGCAAAACCTGCCCTCCTGCCACAGGAGAAGCATACAATGCTTAGTCACTGCACCAATGCTTTCGTCTCTTAAAACACACTGCTTAAACGAAAGACAAATTTGGGTGAAGTACAAAGTTCAGGCATGATGCGTCGTGACATGACATTGGATCGGCCATTCATTCATTCATTCAAACAAACCTGGCTGTGCCTTGATTCAATTTCAAGGCACCGGCTATTACTAGTTTTGGTCATTACCTCCTCTGTGACTGATGTGCCTACACTTGAACTTGGGTTTCTTTTTGGTGTGAATCAGGGTGGGGAAGCGCAGCAGGATGAGAGATGTCAGCACATAACCACCGAAAGCAGCTAGGAGCACGCCCATGCCGATCAACCAGTTTCTTGACACCACCATCAAAAGTCAACTGTGTATCCGTGCTCCAACAACAAACCCACATTACATCTATTATCGCTCAGTCTGAAACGAGGCCTGGGAGAAGTCCTTGTTGATCAGGGCTTCCCGCCACAAACGGAACTGGGCACGTGGAACATATTCATCTCGGGAGGGGGTGGATGAGTAGTTCAAGAAGCAAGTCTGCTAGATCTAATTTTTACCAATGAAGAAGGTATAATAAATAATACAGACACCAGGCCATCGCAGGGAAGAGTTGTCACTTTGTTAGTGTTACCAGGGACGTAACCTAATAGAATATCAGGTCCCTGGTGTTGGCACTGTTGCCATAAACTAATAATGCATTAATGGGGGCAAATTGATTTGCCATTATGGACCTAATAAGGGCAATTATTCTGACACGGAATCAGAATTGAACATCGATTGGGAATTGATTTTTCAGGGGAAAATATTGAAGACTGTTGGAAGACCTTTACAGATAAATTGATCGACAACAACTGTCAACAATCAGATCCCACATGGAAAATGGACATTTTTGTGACCATATTGAATCGTGTCACAGGTGGTGCCGAATTTTGACTCGCTCTTAATAATAATAATAATAATAATAATAATAATAATAATAATAATAATAATAATAATAATAATAATAATAATAATAATAATAATAATAATAATCATAATAATAATAATAATAAGAATAATAATAATAATAATAATAATAAGCAAAGGATTGAATATCTGAGACACGTTTTAATGATTTAAATTGGTACAAAGAGTTTGCCACAAATCGATGTCTTGCTGTACAAAATCAAAGCATGAACAAAGCAGCATTCAATTTGCAAAGGGTTTACACCAAGCTTGTCCTTGTGAAGCTTTTTGGAGCACTTTAAACATGTTCACCATGACATAATTTTGTCTCTTTTTGAACGCTTTAGCCTTCCAAAATTGTTGATCAGGAAGGATGCCATTCAAATGCCACTTTCTAAATAACAGATCACGGCACTGTCGGGCACCAGTGGAACCGGTCGGGTACCAGGATAATGGATTTTTCTCGGGTACCCGGTTCCAGTTTTCATTACCCTGAAAAATGCAGCCCAGCATGTATCGATATATAATAAACAGATATTAATTTATGTTGTTGTTTAATTCCTTTTTATGTATTATTGTGTGTTTTCCTGTTACATGTGTTCCGTATAAGTATATATCATCCCAAAGTGACAGTATGTTTGAAGTAGATGCAGTATTAAACAAAAGTTTAATTTATGAGTATGTAGCGAACAAAGCCTGGCGTCCATCCTTTTTATGGGCAGACTTTAAATATCAAAGGCGCGATTTTTTAATCTCGAGAGAGAGAGGCTGGCTTGGTCTGTGTTGAACAGAACAGGGTTAACTGTGGCGCAGGTAAAGGCAAGGGGCAATCTGTCCAAAGCCTGGCAACATTTTTTTTTAAAACATGGGGATACCGTTACCTGCAAAATGCGTTTGAAAAGCCTGCAGTACTCCGGGGCCTCCAGTTTGGTTGTCTGGATATTACCCGGGGGATATTACTTGTATGATCGAGACTCGTACTTCTGTAATCTGGCTGATACAGTGACCGGTATTCTGCAGAAGTGGGGCCTTTATGGAAAAGAAAATCTTGTCATTGTCACAGACAACGCAGCAAACATGAAGAAGGCAGTACGGATTATCAATAAAATAAACTTTCCGTGTTTTCGCTCACAGCTTGCAACTGAGCCATTCTTGGGGTAGAATAGGTCATTTTTATGGCCCCCTTACAATCATGATAACCCCGCTGTGAGTCCAGCCTTTGAAATCTGCCTGCCTATTCTTCCTTGTTCTAGAATTGAACTGACAACACAGTTAAATCAAGAAAAACATTAAAGTCAGTCAAAAAGGAAAAGTTCAGTTCTTTTCGGGCTCCCAGTAAGTCCTTGGTTAACCTGATAGCAGTGATACCCAGTACCTTGTGTGGTGCTGTAGTTGAGCAGGTGAGCGCACAGCAAACGACTTATTTGATTCTTTGTGGTCTGGAGGTCCTCACAGTGATTATTGTGCCTTTTTGTGTTCTTGTATGTTTGTATCAGTGTAGATTTACTGGTTTAACACGATGACCTTGTTCACGTGTACCTGGTCACGCGACACGGTCTTATTTCAACATGTCTTATTTTCACATGTTTGCACTTCTGATTTGAGTTACAAGCTGTTCACATGTTGCGCACGCAGCGTGACATTGGTTTACATGGTGCACGTACGTTACCTTCTCATTTATTTGAAGGGTTTGTTTGTTTCTTCATTATTCAGCGGGTTTAGTATCATATATGAGAGACACATGCCAAGATCTTGGATTGGTTGATGGATAAACATAAAAATTGGTGACACTGTATAAAAACGCTGGACTGTTGCTATCACAATGTTGGTATGCCCGTTTAGAACTTGTAATATTAATCTATGTCGTGAAGAATGATGCTTTTTCGGGCTAGCTACTGTTTGGTTAACTCCTTACAGCCCCAGCCTTTATATTTACACCATACTAACTATAAGCCGTGTTTTATTCGGTCCTTAACTCTCATAGGCCGCTTGGACATAACTGTTTATTTCTTGTTCATGTATTTAAGCCTGATTATTTGTATCACAGATTCTCTTCTCGCCTTGTACGGTGATATTCACCCAAACCCGGGTCCTAACTTAAATTTTCTGAACATTATTATTCATAAAAATGTCAATAGTCTAACGGCAAATAACAAGTTAGACAGATCGAAAGTCTGTGTATTCATCATAACGTGGATATTATTTGCTCATTGAAACTCAGTTGGATGAATCTGTGTTGAATGATGATATTTATTCACTTGAATTTAACCCCGTTACACGTGATAATAACAGGCATGAGGGCGGCGTAGCTATTTATGCACGAGATTAGCCCCCGGGATTAGCCTATTTGAGTGTGGAAATCATGAATGACCTGTGTAACCCATCTTTTGAATCAATTTGGATTTAACTTCGTGTTAACAAACTCAAACTCTTTGTCGCAAATTTTTACAGACCACCTGGGCAAGATGTGACAATGTTTAATAATTTTCTCGATTCTTTTCAAGATTCAATAATCAAAGCATCTGTGGAGTCTCCCCATGCTATTATTGTTACAGGTGATTTCAATGTACCAGTCATTTGATTGGTTTCTAAAACCAGCGAAACAAAGTCCGAATGGGACTTCTGACATGCTTGCCTTAGACTTAAACTGATGCAGTTGGTAAAAGAACCTACCAGAGGACCATCGGTTCTTGATCTTGTTTTTGCTATGAATGATTCCTTCAATGGTAATGCTATAAGCCTAAGTCCAATATTTACATGTGATCATGAACCTTTGTTAATATTTATCAAACTTTGACTTGGCAATATTAATGCATATCGTAAGACCATTTGGGATTACTCTAAAGTCGATAACCAAAAGGTACATAATTTATTGTCGTCTGCTTCGTGGGATGCTTTGTTTGTGGATGACAATGTTGACGATATTTATGCAGATATCACTCAATTTTTGAAAACTGTAGCAGAAGAATGTATTCCCCATAAACGTGTTGTGATGCGTCCCAAAGACAAATCCTTTATGACAAGTTATCTGAGGTTGAAAATGAGAGAAAGAGATAGGGCATACAAGAAAGCAACCCCCCCACCACCCCCCAAAAAACCCCGAAAGATAATCACGTAAATGCAGCTATTTACTGGGAAAGGTACCACCAACTCCAAAATAATATCGATACTTTACTAAGAAAAATTAAGAGCATCTAAACTAGTTTTCAAAGGTTAGCGACATCTTAACAAATAAATCAACAGAAAAAATGGTGGTCAACATTAAAAAATACTTGTGGTTGGCGGGCAAGTAAACCTGGTCCATCTCTTATCTTCAACGGGTCAGTCCTCTTTGACGCTGCCGATAAAGCTAATACTCTTAAAAAAAAAAAAAAAAAAAAAAAAAAAAAAAAGAAAAATCTCATCTCCGTGGGTCACAGATGACATGAATGACAGTGCTTCTACCCTGGGAGATAAAGCCAACCAAAATATCTCGGTCATTTTTATTTCTTCGAAAATGCGATTCTAAATATTCCATCTAAGCTAAAAATTTCTAAAACAGATGAAGAGTAGATTTCAGTACTCTCAACGCAGATTTCTATACTCGTCATTTAAAAGTCTCTCAACTCTGTCTTTGTGGTCATCTATCTGAAACCTCTTATCATTTTCTTTTGCGGTGTGCACATCATACAATACATAGGCATGTCTTCTTGGCAAGTGTCTCCTCAAAACTCGAAATCAGTCAGCTGAATATTAGCTTAAATGACTTAACCAGTGCTGACATTTTTTTCCTTTGTTTACTTGGTAACAGAAATTTGTATTTTGAATGCAACTGTCAAATAATGGATGCCACTATGAAGTACTTTCCTCACACTAAAAGATTATCTAAAGCCCCGAACGGAATTGATTCCGAGGACAAGGACTGGACTGAGGTGTGACTGATTTCTAGGCAGTTCCGCCAGGTTGTGTCTGCTTTATTCGTCTCTTGTTTTCGTATTGTGATATTTCTTTGTTTTCTCTTTTTGTTAACCCTCCGCTATTATGTGCATTTTATACTTGAGGAAAGACCCTTGTATTAGCCAACGGCTAATGCCTAATCCTAGCTATAGAAATAAAGTTTATTGATATATATATATATATATATATATATATACACACACACACACACACACACACATATATATATATATATATATATATATATATATATATATATATTTATATATATACAATAGTCCCTCCTTTGAGAGACCGCCCCTAGTGCCACCCAAAAGGTGGTCACATGAAGCAGGTGTTCCCTAGAGGAGGTATAAATAACATGAAAAGTACTTCAGAAAGACCCTACAACTGTGGTCTCTCAAAGGAGGTGGTCTCCCAAAGGAGTGGTCTTTCAAAGGAGGGACTCCTGTACATACATACATACATACATACATACATACATACATACATACATAAAGTGTCTTTTCCTATTTCAATTATATAAAATACTCTCAACACCTGATTTTCGTAGCTTTCAACCTCACGACCTTCTTCAGCGAAAACGATTTACTGGACAAAAATTACATTAGAAAACACGTTATTTAACGTCAATAAATGCGCAACGCGCGCTTAATGCAAGTTCAGATTTTACATCCCGCATAGTGCAGGTCTAATGCCATCGCCTGGTCATTTATCTTATTAAAAAAATCATATCAATAAGTTTTTCAACTTTAAAAATCATTCACAGATATTTAGTACATTTGGCTATAGGTATTGAATATCTTCTTCCACAGTTTTTCTATCGTTCGCCGATAATTTTCCTAATCTAATTCTGAGTTAATATCTTGTGAAATATTGCCTCCATTTGACATTTTAAAGAGACTAAGTGTACTAAATAATGTTGTGTCATCCGCAGAAATGATTATTTTGAAAAGTGAAGATGCAGAAGGTATGTCATTTATGCATATAATGAAGAGTAAATAGCCCAATATGGAGCCTTGTGGGACCCCCGTGCATATGTTTCCAAAACTTAATTCCACATCCTCAATAATGACATATTGTTGACGATTACTTAAATAACTAGAGAAAAGTTCCAGATCTGTTTTATGTATACCATAATTATTGAGTTTTCCTGGCAATATATTATGATCTAGTGTATCAGACGCCTTTGATAAGTCCATAAATATATTAATAGGTACTTAATCCTTATCCATCTGTAAAATTATACTATTAACAGTCTTCGGCTGGCCCAGGTAACAAATTAAAGTGACGTCAAAGGAGGTAATGTGTAAAAGGGGAAAGAACATCCATTTCCAACATGTTTTAAGAAATGTACAAGTTTCCTAAGGCATAACAAAAGTATATGTGTGGCTCAGATAACCCGACAGACTCCACTGAAAAGGGCCCAGTCCCGACCCTAAATATTTTTATGAAACATAAAATTAAAAAAAAAAGAAAGTTTCAAGCCACCCTTCTCTAATAAAAACTAATGACTGAAACAGCATGGCTTCGGTTGTTCAGTGATCGTTATCGCAATATTTCGCTAGGTTCCTGGTGTGTGTTCTGCGAGAAACCAGGGCAAACGGTCGTTAAAGTACTTTTAAAACATGGCTTACTATCTTGCCCACTCCTTGTAACTGAAGCAGTTATCGTCGTCAGTTACAAATCCAAATGCGACACCATACCTTGAACCAGCAGATCATACACCATTTTGAACATGGCGCAATGCATTGCCGGGCAGTTGCACAAAAATACATTTGATTTGGATATCAAAGTTAATCGCGGCCACAGCATATATCATATCATTATGGATGCCCTGAAACATTTGCAAAATATACACTTAATTTTGGTTTCATAAATTAACCCCCCCCCCCCAAGATCGTCCGAATACTATATCCCTATCCTCATTTACAAACCATTGGGTGCAGAATCCACAATTTTCAAAATGGCAGCCAAGTCAGTCGGCTAGTCCCGATTGGATATTTTGAAGAGGTAGTATCCAAAATATATGTGTGATTAATGTTAACGGAAGGTCAATTTGTCGAATGAATCGAATGTAATGTAAAATATAAAATTGGACTTTTCCAGTGTAAGCATTACATAACAATGTATATTGTATCAGACACTGAAGTCGGGCCTGCCGAACCCCCCCTGCTGAGTGAAAGATGTAGCTGTGGGGAAAAGGTTGCCCCAATAGTAGATACAGGTCAGAAAGTACAGTTTATATATATATATATATATATATATATATATATATATATATATATATATATATATATATATATATATATATATATATATATATATATATATATATATATATATATATATATATATATGGCAATGAGTTCATGAGAGGCAAGCTCGGTTGCGTGGCACTCTCTTAGGGCATACTGATAATCAAAATATAAGTTATTTGAACGGAAATAGTTGTGTACTTGATGACTGATGACTTGATGAAAGATAACTCGTTCAAAGACTTTGGAAATGACAGGTAAGATAGAAATGGGTCTATAGTGATCGAAAATTGTTGGGTCATCTTTTTTACAAATTGGCAGATCTTGCGCTATTTTGAGACTACTGGGGAAGATCCCAGTCGTAAATGACTGGTTTATATTTGAAGTTAAAACCGAACAATCTCTTTTTTTTTTTATGAACTCAAGGAGGTTGGCTGACAGCCTATCATAGCCATATTAAGACTTTTTTGGCTTCAGAGAATCAATTATGTTAATTACAGATTCTTCACTGATAATATTAAACCGAAATCTACGACATGTTGGGTTTTTCAATTAGTCTATACAGAATTTTGTATTAGTTACACTAAGTTTTGGTGCAAATTTTAGTCCAATGCCGGTAAAGAAGTCATTAAAATTACATGCAATTTCTTGTTTATCACTTATAGAAATTCTGTTTATATTGGAAGTGTCCGGGAAGTCTCTGTTCTTCTTTAATCTGTTTAGAATACTAATTATTGTCATCCAGGTGTATTAATGTCATATTTGTATTTGTTGAAGCATGTTGTAAAATAATCGCTTTTCGAGTTGTCACGTGATCGGTTGTTAGTTGAATACACATCAACTCTGCGATGTGTGCTTTTTTTCAATTTCTGCATGATATCTTGTTCAGATTTTTCCATTTGTGTACGATGGATTTATGATACATCAGTGACTTTTTTGACCAAACTGGGCGTCTGGAATTGACGGCAGTGCTTTATTCAAAGCTTTTCTTGGACATGATCTTTTGAAAACCCCGCCACAAAAGATTACGCTTGTCAGGGTCACGATGGTGCATAAAGTTCAGGCTAGTACAGCTAGTGTTGTTAACTCCGTTTTTTCCGCTGAAGCCATTGTGAGTACTCCAAACGTGACAGCCGGGAACACCACCTTCAAACGTCCGTGGTCTTCTCCGACCGGTGAATCATCACCGCCGCCACCAACAGAGAAAATACGCTTGGAACCTGGCAAACCTGGTAGACGGCGGACGAAATTTTCGACTTGTTGACCACTTCTTAAGTCGAGGCATGGCTTCGTAAAATCATAGATGAGTCAGTGAAAATGGAAGTTGGTGCACATGAGAAAAAGATAATTGAACTGGACAGTGGAGTCTAAAGTAACCGATCTTGAATCTAAGCTCACTGTTGCGTACACCAAGCTGCACTTGCAGTCCCTGGGGACGGGGTATCTAGAGGGGGGGGGAGGGACGCTAAAATGATCAAAAACCCGGAGAGTGAGCTCAGTGAGCTCAGTGAGCTACAACAATATGATAGGCGTAATGTTCTTAGGATCTGGACCAAGGAGGAGGAGAAGGATGGTGAGGACACCGACAAGATGGTGCTGGACCAGGTCAAGAGTCTTGGACTTGGCGTTCATATAGATGGGAGTACCATCAATCGGTCGCATCGTGTGGGTAAGCCCCAAGATGGTAAGCCCAAAAGCCATCATAGTCAAGTTTGCTTCTTATAGGGTACGTCAAAGAGTGTATGAGGCGAGGAAGAAGAAACTTGACGTATTTTTTACGGAAGATCTGACTCGCAAGCGAGCTCATATTTTACACCTGGCACGGGAGTTAAAAAGACAGAATCGCACACTCTTGCTGGTCGAAGGATGGACGTCTCTTGGTGCGCGAGCTCAGCCCTTGGAACGCGAACAGGAATGTGGGAAAAGTAGCTCAAATCCATTACAAGGAGGACTTGGATAAGTAGGCTACCAATAAACAATAGTTAATATTACCAGACTTAAAAGAGTTAAACTTGCAAAGCTGTGATTTTTGGGGAAAATGGACTATTTTCATTGTCCAGCGACTTAACTCCACCCTTACTTTTGAAGTTTTCCAGAATGAGTTATGCTACTGTGTGCGTTATGCGTGAGCTGCATGGTATTTTTTTTTTTTTTCTTCCTTTTATATTGTAGATGTGAAGCTGTTTATCTATCTATCTATCTATCTATCTATCTATCTATCTATCTATCTATCTATCTATCTATCTATCTATCTATCTATCTATCTATCTATCTATCTATCTATCTATCTATCTATCTATCTATCTATCTATCTATCTATCTATCTATCTATCTATCTATCTATCTATCTATTTTTTACTGTTTTTTTATTATTTTTAATTAATATTTTAATTACGGTGGTCACCTGCCAACGTTGAAACTTTGCCATTTCCTCTGCCAACGTTGAAACTTAGCCATTTCCTCGAGACGGAAGAGTTCCGTTTGTGTAGAATTGCTCATTGTTGGAATTACAAAGTATTTACCCCTAGTGTAGACATTTAATGTACAATTTGTTCAGACAAAAAGAGAACATTTCTACTGGTTTATATAATGTTCAAGGCTCTGCATAGGCAGCAACTGAAGTTCGTAAATATTATATTTTACTTGTCGTCTACTGATCCTCTTAGCGGACGATGTTCATAAAAACTCGGGCACTGTAGAGCACTCTAAAGACATTTCCTTTTGCCTTTTAAATATACGGAGTCTGTCACCAGATAAATTGCGGTGCACGCGTACAGACATCGTCCCGAAATTTGAAACAATTTTTCTATCGGAAATTTTCCTTTCACCTAATTCTTTAGCAACCAATGTAGATATACCTGACTATTATGACATTATTGGAAAAGATCGTCTTAATGGGGTAGGCGGTGGTGTTGCACTGTATGCATCCAAATAATAATAATTTATAATAATAATAATTTATTCGGAAAAACTACCCCTTTACAGCGGGGGCATCAATGGAACGGGGTTTATTCCATGATGCGTCCAAGTATATTACAAGAAGCCGTCTATATTACAAAGTACGGATTTGTGTGTGGTAGGGCTGTATCTACGTTCAGCATTGAGCCGTACGTGGAACAGCATCCATTTACCATTTGAAATTTACTTTTTACATGCGCATGCAACCATCAATAGGCTTCTCTTAGCTCCATGTATATATACATATATATTGTCCGTTACATTCTTTTGACAAATTAACCTTCCCTTAACACTAATCACACATACATTTTGGATGCTACCTCTTCAAAATACCAAATCGCGAATTCCGCATCCAATGCCAATGGTTTGTAAATAATAAATAAATAAATAATTTTATCAGGAAAACTACCCCTTTACACCGGGGGCATCGATGGAACAGGGTTTATTCCATGATGCGTCCAAGTATCTTACCCATTTAAAGTTTGCTTTCAACCGGTGTAACCAATCATCAATATCATAATTTTGTCCCCCGCGCTAAAACTAGAGATAAACCACTCATTGGGAGAAAACTCTAGAAAGCGTAAGGACAAGTACATCGTGCACTTTTGGTTTACAATGTAGAAAATAAATGTTTATCATCGTCATATTTACAATGTATAAAATTAAAGTACACTTCAAAATAGATAAAAACTTATATACAATATAGGAGCTCCATTTAAAATCTATGGAATCTGCACCTTACAGGGAACTGTACAACTCTATTTCTTTACTGTGAACAGGCACAGTTGAAGATATATATATACATATACATATATATATATATACATATACATGCGTGTATATACACATACACACATACACATTAGCTTATATATCACAGTTAATTTTTTAAGAATCTACACAGTGTAAATCCTTACACGTCACTCGACGACTGGATCTTGAGTTACCTGATCTGGGGATTTTATGGTGTGAAATTAGACTTCATAATACTAAATTTTTATTTGCTGTCGTGTATAGGCCACCTAATTCCCCGGTTTCTTATGGGAGTAAGCTTCAGTAAAGTTTCGACCCGGCTCAAGGCACAGGTATTCATCATATTATCTTAACGGCAGATTTAAATTGCGATTTTCAAACGTCATCA
The DNA here is from genome assembly GCA_964020975.1 of Hermodice carunculata. NCBI lineage: Eukaryota > Metazoa > Annelida > Polychaeta > Eunicida > Amphinomidae > Hermodice > Hermodice carunculata. The sequence continues at coordinate 44,255,758 of OZ026620.1, read as the reverse complement.
GGCCATAAGCGTGATTAATTTGCCAGTACTAATCTTTTTACGGTACATGTAAATGAGCCCACACGCATTACTAACCCTTCAGCTGCATCTTTAGATCAGGTCCTATCTAACATTCCTAACTATCTACGTGATAGCTATGTGCTTCCTCCAATTTCAAACTGTGACCATAGTGTTGTAGGTGCTAACCTACTGTTTCGGAAAAAGAGTGATCATACATTCAAAAGACGCATTTGGGACTATAGTAAAGCAGGCTTTGAGGTCTTCAGAACATCCCTCAGAAGTATGGACTGGAATTCATGTTTTGTTTCTGAAGATATTGATTTGTGTTGGGATTCCTGCTCCACGTTGTTTATGGAAATTGCTGAACAATCAATCCGAAACAAAAATATTGAAGTCAGACCACATGATTTACCGTGGTACAACTCCAGCCTACGTTCACTTAAACGCCAGGTTAAAAGAAAATACGAAAATGGTGAACTTCAAACTTTCAATACTCATGCATGGACCTCTTTAAACAAGTTCGAAACCATTATCAACAACAGCTTAAAAAAGACGAGTACAATACTAAGCTTCGTGAGGACCTCAACAACTCTTCGAAGAAAACCAAAATTTGGTGGCGCACAGTTAAATATTTTTGAACCAAAATCAGTCTCCAACTATTCCCTCTCTCATACATGATGGTAAGCACATTTCTGATTCCTTGTCCAAAGCTGAAATTTTGAATTCTTACTTTCTAGAACAATGTAACGTTGATTCTATAACGGCCACTTTTACCCGAACATACTGATCCTGCTGCATCTACTCTTGACTCACTCACTGTAATGGAGACAGAAGTTCTTTAGGTGCTTTAAAGTCTTGACACAACTAAAGCTTCTGGTCCTGATGGTATAAGTGCAAAACTGCTCAAAGAAGCTGCACCTGTAAAATCCCTTCACTTGCTAGATTATTTAACTTTTCACTTTCTAATAGACAATTCCCTTCGGCTTGGAAAAGAGCAAACGTTTCTTCACTTTATAAAAAAAGGTATGGAGAATTCATGCAATAATTACAGGCCTGTGTCTCTACTCAGCTGTGTTGGAAAAGTACTAGAAACGATAGTTTTAAAGTATATATTGAACCTTTCCCAGACAACATTGTTATCATTGCTCATCAGTCTGGTTTCATACCGAGCGACTCGTTGGTCAATCAGGTGCTCCTCCTCTGTCATGAACCATGTTTAGCCTTGGATCAATAAAAGGAGGTGCGAATCATTTTCTGGGACATTAGTAAAGCTTTTGACAAGGTTTGGCATTCTGGACTTTTGTACAAGTTAAAGACAGCAGGTATTGAAGGAGATCTTCACGATTGGTTTTCGGATTATCTAAAGAATCATCACCAACGCGTAGTTATTAAAGGCCAATCCTCCAGTTGAGGTAAAATTTGTGCTCGAGAGCCTCGAGCTCCCATGCTTGGGCCGCTTATGTTTCTTATTTACACCAACGATATTGTGGATCTTGTTGGTTTTAACATAAAATTGTTTGCTGATGATACCTCTCTGTGCTTGAACATTGATATCCCTTTACTGCCGCTGAAATTATGAATTTGGATCTTTCTGATATTGATCAATGGTCCAAAGATTGTCTTGTGACCATTAATGCTCTAAAAACTAACTCCATGCTCATCTCTCGTAAGACAAATCAAACTAACCATCCAACTACTCATTTTCAAGGTCATGTATTGTAAAATTGTTACCCGTCACAAACACATTGGACTTTCAATACGCTCCGATTTAAGATGGTCCGATCACATTACTGAAATCATTAACAAATCTAGTAAACTGATTAAAATTATGAAAAACTTGAAGTTTAGATTGGACAGAAATACACTCGAAACTATTTATAATGGTTTTGTCAAGCCGATTCTCGAATGTGGTAGTCAAGTGTGGAGTGCCTGTACGGTATTTGACGAGGAAAGGATGGAAAACGTTCAATAGGAGACATTCATATTTAACTGCGATCCTGCTCACTTCCTGTGTTGCCAGGGCAGCAGACTGATGCTTCCACCATGATCAGGGCAGATTTGTATTATATACTACATAAAAATCCATAAATAACACCTTTTCAACCAAAAGAGAGCCTATTTCTAAACAATTTAGGCCTCCTTTACGTTTCAAATATATGATAATATATTTTCTTAAGATTTTTGTGTTTGTGTTGTTCATTTTGTTGAGAAAATACTTTTGACCATGCTAAATACATGGATCTGCCCTGATACGGGTGGCTCCCTCTTTTGCTCAATAGGTGTTAGAGTAGGGCCGCATTTAGATATGAATACATCCTATTAAATGCTGCTCGTATCGTTACTGGTGCAATGCACGGAACGAGCAATGCTAAGCTTTACGAGGAAACCGGATGGTCAACTCTTGCCAAACGTAAAGAAATATCAAAGTTGACGTTAATGTACAAACTTGTTAACAGGCTCGTTCCTGACTCATTGTGCTCAATTCTTCTTACTGCTTGTTCTGCGGGTAAACAAAACTATCATACTCGTCAGCAATTTAATCTTCCTCATTTTCGTACTCCCACTGAACGCTTTGATAACTCATTTTTCCCTCGACAATTAGGCTGTGGAATCGGTTACCTTTAGAAAGTAAAAATTCAGCGTCAACCAAAATATTCAAATCAAATATTAGGACGCCACTGGTCAGAGCTATCAAATTTCCAAAATTATACAATTTTGATGACCGATTTCTCGCAGTTCAATCCACCCGCCTTCGCCTGGTCAATTAAATTTTCACTTGTTTAAGATCGGCGTGAAAGATACACCTTAATGTGATTGTGGTATATCCAATGAAGATGTTTGGCATTACTTCTTTATTTGTCTTATTTATGCTGTTCAGCGATCAGTTCTCCATACACCGATGTTTTTGTATGCTCCTTTCACATTACAGACAGTTTTACACGGCTGCCCGGAATGTTCTCTTGAAGTGAATATTGTGATATTTTCTGCAGTACATGAGTTTATGTCCGAAACTGGCCTCTTCAAACAAGCAGGCATAGGTTAAATTTATGGTAAAACGAACACATATCGGATTCTGCTACATTGCTAGCCTATGATACACACTTGCAGACCTGATATCGTAACAAATTACGTGGCCCCACTATCTGATACGTCACTGTGTTTGTCATCTTATTATTTGTCTAATGCGTGTAGTTCTGTCCAGTTTATGTTGTCTTTTCTCGCAAAAGGGATTCGAATAGGGCTTTGCCCGTTTTTCCAATTGCTGCAGTAAGTTATGTTAGTTTTGATGTATTTGATCAATAAAATACGTTTAAATCAATCTCTTTTGTACAGTATATCCATATTGTACGTTTAAGAATATTGTTATGAGTATGCAGATTAGTAATTAGAGTATCATATTCGGAGCTTTCACACAGTCTCTTGATCGCCTTATACAAGTTATCTCGTTTTGAATTGAAATTATAATTGCTTGGGTTGACTTTTACGTTAAACTTTATGTTTTTTGTCCTTCACTGTTTTCACTGGGATGTGTTTATCAAAGGCTTTACTAATGGATTCGTGTATGAAGGTATAAAATTTGGATCGTGCTGTAGGTCTTTAAGTACTTGATCCTTTAGTCTTGATTTTCTAATTTCCTCTTTAAAATTTACCACAGAATCTAATTGTCAAGGTTAAGTTTGAATGTATATCTCGGTATTTGGTCATGTTTGTGAAATAATATTCCTAAACACGTTAAATACGGAAAGTGGTCGGAGATGCGAGAAGCTATTATACCAAATTTGAAAGATTTGTACACAAATCGGATATCGTGTACAAAAATTGTCTGTTATAGTGTCTTGCCTCTGAGATAGTCTGGTAGGTAAAGTTATCAGAGGATAAAGCTCATTGAAGGTCATTGCATAAAAAATGTGGCAAAAACTGCCTTTTAATGTAAATTTAATAAATCTATATTAAAATCACCACCGATCAGAACTGTATGTTTTGTCCTTGGGATTTTTTGTAACGTAGCGGAAAATTCCTCTTTAAATAATGTTAATTTTCATTGAAATCTCTTTGGGTCTATATATATATTTTCCAGAATATGTTTTTTTTACTTGTGGAGCACACGAACTTCCTAAAACTGCCCTTCCCATATATCGGTCCTGTTAGAAATATCAAGGTTCTGATAATCATAAATATCCCTCAAATAGATTGAAACTCCACCACGTATTATACAGGATTCCCCTCTAGAAATTAGATTATAGTCGTCAATTTGGAAAAGGGATAGATCAGAATCATTATTTAACCAGGTTTCCTTTAAGCAGATTGCATTTGGTGAGCATCCATGTTGGTTGAAATCATGTAACAAAAATTTTGAGTTCGTCAAATTTTCATTTAAGCTTCAGTGATAAACTAGTCTTGTTTATCTTAATGCGAAGTTCATAGTGCAATGAGTCCATTTTCCCTTAATTCATGAAAAGCTGATAAATTAGATTGACTATGTTGATCACATGGATTTGACGCATTTCTGAGGTCGGCACTACTGTCATTAATAGAGACATTTGACACATTTCTGAAGTCAACAGTGCTGTCATTAATAGAGACATCATAGATGGAAGAAATTCCACTGAGATTTCCTTGGGACACATCAGATGTATCATGAAAAGGTAGTTCATCAAGGAAAAACGTATATGATGAACCCAAAGAGATGTGCGTGGTATTTTCAAATGGCAAGTCATAAGTTATGCACTTTGGACACCTCCAGTCAAAGTTTTGCCCGTTTTTGTGCAAGTATTGAAAGAGCTCGGTTGAAATGTTGGAGCAGTTAACATGCATCCACATTTGACAATCATCACATTCCAAAGCTCGGTGATTACTGGCAACTGGTCTGGGGCAAACACCACATGGGTTTCTGATTGGTCCGGGTTGGGGATGGATGTCACCTCCAAGAAGTATGCTTACGGGCACATAAACTGTGCCCATCATGTCAAAAATGTACATGGGCTGCATCATATCAAAATCCGTTCATGTTGTGTTTGTAAACAAGTCTGTGGCCTGAACATTTAACAATAGAATGGCTTGGGTCAGCTGGGTGTATGACCCCGGCAGGTATATAGAACAGTTCACAGATAGATCCATTGTGTATCGATGTACAAATTCTCTTTTTTTTTTTAACAGACAAACATTGAATGATACGAACAGGTGCATTTACTAGTAATTCCTGAAAGACAGTCTTATATAAAGAAATAAAAATGTGAACATAGATGGCACACTGATGCACAGAGGCAACCTGTAGGGGAAAGAACCCTTATGTTCAGCTACATCAGTACCAAGTGTTCGTACAGAAAGATAAGATAGGTGAACCGTAGAATTATCATCGGTTCACAAGGTATTATAGGTGTTGAGAAAGCATGCATATCCATGTTATTGCTGGTCTCTGTGTTTCAAATTTTGCTGATAATTTTCAACATGAAAATGTGAAACGTGGCCAGCAAAATCACCTGGTTCTATTTTTGCATACTAGTAATCGTGTGAGTGTGTTTCTTGTCTTTCAGGTGCGCATTGTGTAGATGTATGCTTGAATACAGGGCGTTTTGCGTCACTTGTCAATCATACTAGTATTATGTGACGCGTGCGACAAAGTGTCTGATGATGCTAAACTGGCTGTGCCTTTAAAGCAATTATGATTGACCCATGACAGAACAGCATGACAGGCAGATTTCTTATGATGGAAATATCGCCTGAATAAGTTTGATGACAAGAAGAAAGTCCTTCATGATTTTTTAAGTGGGCGTCGCTTCGTTATCGCAACGCTGCACCCACTTCAAAACCATGTACGACTTTTTTCATGCCATCAAACCTATCCGAAGCTCTGGTTTCTTATTAGTAGGATTACCCCAGGTGACAATAAAATTGACGATGATAATAAACGTCATAAATGTGATAATGATAACGACAATTTTTATGGCACACCTTGAATGATAACACAGATATCGATCGCAGCACCTACCACTGGAAGTTGGCATCACTACCAATATCGGTGATGATGATAATAGTGATTTTGATCGTGATGAGCATTCATTTTCAACACATCAGGGAGAAAATTTCATATCAAACTATACAGCGGTTTCCACATTTCTTCACCACAATGAATATAACGTACAACATGCCACCGCTTTGTTACAGTATATCTCTTGTGTGATTGTATCTCTCTTCATTTGTAATATATTAAACTTATAATTATAATTATTTTATTGATATATTCATGTATGTTGTCTACCCGGTCAACTCACTGGGATGTTGAAGTTCGCTTCCCTTCGCTTGCGGGCAGTCATCCTTCCACTCTCGAAAGATATTTCAGGTCCTTGAAAGTATGTGGTTCGGGCCGGCTAAGCAGACAAAGGTGCATAAAGAATACATTCATTAATTCAGGCATTGCGCCCATCCATCCATCTTTCCATTTTAGTGGCTTAGACGTTATATATCAGTAAATTTCTCCGCCTGTTTGAGAAGCTTTGTTTACTGTTACATCATTAGTGCCGAGAGTAATGGCCACTCGAGAAAAAAAAAACCTCTTAGGAGCTAAAGGCGTAGCTATCGGATTTGGCCCAGAGAGATAACACAAACTTTTTCTTATAAATCTTATCATTTGGACCTATGCCAGTGGAAAATGAAATATGGAATTCTGCCTGTGCCAGTATTAAAGCTTTATGTATGGCTAGTTTTATAAATCGCGTAGTCACGCTTAACAAGTACATAAAAACAATTTTTTGTCCAGTTTATCTCTGCATGTTTATCTACGTCAAATTACAAACCCGCGGATACCTTTATTGACGGTTAAAGGGAAAGCCAACAACTGAAATGCTACAGCGACCTTTAAGGACAAACTTAATTCACTGCATCGATAAGTGACTCACTTCAGTGAGAGGAAAGAAAATATTCCCTAGGACAGTGTACTGACTCTCACAACGCAAAACTTCTACCAAGCATCGGCGGTAAAGTGTCAATTTGTATATATATACAAGGACGGAGTTTAAGATCGAAAGACGTTACTTGTTAACACAGACATGGGTTGTTTTGTTGGATTTCTCAAAGACTTGTTACGCTACAGACAAATCTTGGTGGTTCTTCTATCTCCAATCATTTTGCTACCCTTGCCACTTCTGGTGCCATCAGCGGTGAGTCCAGGACTTAGCTAATACTACCTTATTTGATTTCGAGAAAAAAATATTTTTGAATAAACTATGATGGGGCACTAATTACGGGCATTATATTCTAAATCATTGTTCTGCAGTGTACTCAACAGAAAACTAAAAATTCAAACTGAAAATTTCTGTGGATCCCATTCCTGCTTGCACTGATAAAAACGGGAGGATATCATATATTCCCGGATGTGCCCTTTAGAATGAGGTCCCGTGGCTTTTCAAATTATGGCGTTCATAAAGAGTAAATGTTACTATACCGTATTACTTTTAATTGAAGAAGGGGCGCACAGCCAAAAATGTCTGTGCTGAGAATTACACGAAGCATATTTTTGGAGCGCTTCAACGTTGCTCATGTGTATGTTCTTTTAAAACCCAAGAAAAAATATTGGTAAAACTTGCGCCATACCTTCCTTTTGGGGTTTCAGGAAGTGAATTGATTGCTTTATTTTATTCAAGTAATCAGGATCCCTTATTTGATCGATATGTAATAAGCTGTAAATCAGATATTTTATGGAATATATACAAGGACGGAGTTGAAGACCGAAAGACATAATTTGTGAACATAGACATGGTTTGTTTTGTTGGATTTCTCAAAGACTTGTTAAGCTACAGACAGATCTTGGTGGCTCTTCTATCTCCAATAAAATGCTATCCCTGCCACTTCTGGTGCCATCAGAATCAAGTAACCTATATGTATACACAGTTATTCAATCATCAAGCACTCTCCCAGCCGCAATCACATATAGAAAATGGATTTTTTTTACACAGACCACCGAAATAGTGCTAAATTTATCTAAGCCGAGGCCCTATAGTATATTCAGTATGTATCTTTCATCAACTACCATCTAGTCTCTTTTCAGTCATGCCTAAGATTATATGGAACAACTTTTATTTAGTATTCAACCTATAATACCCCTATTATCGCCCAAACTTAAACATGGCCGACAAGTAGCAGTATACAGTTGAACTATGCTTATGTGAAGCTGCATATCATATTGAATTCACGGATAATGACAAATCATACTTTTGTATCAAGTTATGTCACTTTTAGAAACAACAATATGAGTAAAATATCCTGTTGTACCCATATTATCACTCATTTCCTATATATAAATATATATATATATATATATATATATATATATATATATATATATATATATATATATATATATATATGTATATATATACATGCCCAGTTATTCAAATGCATAGAAAATTATTATAATTCCTGGCAACAGATCTGAAAATTAACATGCATATGCATGCAAAAAAACCAAGATTAAAATCTAGACAACACACAAAACATCCCAAGAGCACAAACAAAGCATAATGACATTTACAAACCTACTAAATATGGATATGCATGCAAGTAACATCATACCGTCATTGTGTATGCTGTCAAGAAATGATACCACTGCAATCATACGTTACTGAACAGTGAGTAAAATGCTGTATCTGTATGATATATAGACAATTTGTCATGTATAAAACATGAACATCACTGATGCCCCTGAGTTCTTTGCCCAGCACAGAAACACAAGTGAGTGCACTGTATGTTTGCTTTAAAGCACCTGCACCTTCCCATGCACCGTTTTTTGCACTTACATTTTATCAGTTCACGATATCCTTTGGATGCTTCAAGAAGCCTGGTCCAGATAGGGAGCCATGTATTGTGTACATTCTGGACCTACCCCCCCCCCCCCCCCCCCAACAATCTGATGGAGATGGTGCCGTTGGGTTAGGTAGCTTGCAAAGCCTATCCATATATATGACCAGCCTGATGAAAAACATGTCTGACATGCTGGACTAATACAGCACAGGTTGGAAGAATGTTTTTAAAACTACACGATGATTCCTGTGTGAAAACAATTGCTTTCCGGCCTTATTCACTTTGGTAAGCGCAGATGCCCAACTGTACCAAATGATTACAAATCTTTCTATTTTCATCACATCATGAACTGTCACTTGATCTGGTGTACTGGACAGCTTTCTGAAAAGTGATGCCTGATGGGGTAATGATCGTCATACATGCCAGGCAGTTTTGTTGCCAATTCGATGGAAAGATTATGATACTGTCACAGCCAGTTAGTGCATAGAAAGAAAAGCCCCAAGACCATTGACTATCAAGTTGAGCAGCAACACTGTGTGCAGCAATGTACCTGAAGTGTTCAATCCAAATTTCACACCCACACTATGACTATAACAGGTCCACCCAGGAGTACCGCATATTTATCCTCACCATAAACATTGGGCCATGACCACTGTATCTTTTTGGCAGTAGCAGGAACCTGTCCTTTGTTTCCATGTTGTGTTGCATGTTTAATAACATACATACCATGCTTTATCATGGCCAATGAGTGAGCACTTTCACGGAACAAAGATAACAGTCCAATGGTTGCAGGTGGGCGGGGATTAGAATCATGTATATCAGCAAGATATGCTGACCAAGATGTGCTCACTTTGTCATTAAAATTTTCATGCTTTGGCAGCTGATGGACCTTGCCTAATCATAATCTCTGTGCATTATCTAAATCAAGTAAACCACTGTCTGAAACCATACTGCCTGCAACCATTACAGCGGCAGGGTTTCGATCAGGGAATGATGCTGGACAAGCCACAGGGGTGTAAGACTCAGTTAAAGGTTGGATATTTTTGGTTGGCAGCATCAGAGGAAATTGGGACCAGATCGTAATCTCTGCACCAGTGTATTTAGAGCTATTGGGTAAGAGACATGGCTGTACCATGAAATGCATCATGAGCTGATGTTGAGGATGTTGTGTCTGCCCAACTGTACTTTCACCTCACACATACCTTGTAGGGCAACCATATTGGAAATGGGCGATAATAGGGGTTATTCGAGTTTTAATTGTATGCTTAATTGTTTGGAACAAACTCTTTCATGACAGAGAAGTTTGAGCTATTTTTAAAGACTTTTGTTTCACAAAATTTAAAACCCCCAAAAGAGTATTTCGCCAAATCAGCAGATTTTTTTTTTAAAGGACTCATTTTAATTTTGATAGTGAGCCATTCATCTGACAACATGGTTCCATATGTTTTTTGGATTCAGCATATTGTAAAAGCCTTATATACCAATTTTCATACTTTCTCCCGGAAGTGAACATCTGTTCTACGTTTTGGCACCTTTCCACCACACTACTATGTCAGCTGCTGGACCACATACAGTGTAAAATTGCAAACAACGAAAATGTATACAAAATAATTTACTACTACCACCCAGATTTTGTATATTGCAAAAAACGAAAATGTACGCCAATACAATTAGCATAATACCATGCCTGTTACTGCCCAGATACATCACAAGAACACTTAAAATGGAATAGATATACAAGACCTCAACACTGATATATATATATATATATATATATATATATATATATATATATGTATGTATGTATGTGTGTGTGTGTGTGTGTGTGTGTGTGTGTGTGTGAGTGAGTGCACACGAATTTATGTTTGGTCAAATAATCAATTCCGACATCCTGAATTCTGACCTACACAATTACTACAGACAAGTTCTCTCTGTATTGATTACTGATTTTCCATACCTATATGTGTGGCACTTCTGATACATAAGTCAATTGCTTCATGTATGTGAGTTTTGTATATTTGATGCTGAGATAATGGCGATTTTTTTTTATTAAAATGGGCAGTGATTTAAAATTGATAAGCTTAGCTTGTCGTAGCTGTAATATATGTATTTTTTGGTTTCATGTTTCATATTTTTAGATAAATACTTCGCATGGACATATTATTCACTTTGATTCAGCACATGCACTGCCATTTTGAAACAAATTATCCTGTACAATATATTCATATGCAAGAAGGCAGCAACCAATCTGGGTTTTAACAAAAAGGTGTAAATAATAGACTTAAGTTCCTTGAGAAGAAGAATTTTAATTTATGTAATAACACTTGTTTTGAAAAAAATGAGGACATGTATGTGAGTGTTTGTGCCAATGTATTTGTTTCTCTAGAAATGAGCCAAGAGAATAATTTTCATGTACACATTCAATTTTACCTGTATCCATTTCAATCCAGAGAGTGGTCACTGAAATGTGGTCGCCTTCTTTGCTGGTTTACCTGCTGGAAGTCTGTTATTATATTTTAGACTGCTGCAGTCTGTTTTCAGACATTTCCTCTTGAGTGTGTAAATAATCAAATAAAAGGATATTCTTCGGGTGTTGCATTGCTATATGACAAATATGCAGTGACAGGAATGGACAAGATGAGTAAGGAACTTCGTTAGCAGATTTCTGGTATAAGTAGCATGAAAGTATTTCAGAAAATTTGATTTAGCCACACACGCCAGCATCACAAGGACCCAAATAATCATTTCCTAAATCCTGAATTCTGACCTACACAATTACTACAGACAAGTGCTCTCTGTATTGATTACTGATTATCCATACCTATATTTGACGATGAAATGTATCATATTGCTTTTTACAGTCACGTGCCTTAATTTCCAGTGTTTTTGTGCAGTTACATCATCAATTGTAACAAAATGCTGTAAATTGTTTAGGTTTTACATAATATGTTTTCTCATAAAAAGAACCCAAACAAAGGGGACATTGAATTTCATTTGCTTGCGCCAACTATGCACTAAAATGTAGCATTCAGTCACATGCATATACATGTATTAATGCAGTACATGTAACTCTAACACATTTTGAAAACCCTTATGATGTGTACCAACCTTTAGGTAAGAATCAGTTCTGTTATAATACGTTATTTTGCATATTGAACATGTGGCACTTCTAATGCATAAGTCGATTGCTTCATGTATGTAAGTTTTTTTACATTTGATGCTGGTGATAATGGCGATTTTTGTATTAAAATGGACAGTGATTTATAATTTATAAGCTTAGCTTGTCGTAGCTGTAGTGTATGTATTTTTTGGTTTCATGTTTCATGTTTTTAGATAAATACTGCACATGGATGTATAATTTACTTTGATTCAGCACATGCAGTGCCATTTTGAAACAAATTATCCTGTACAAGATATTCATATGCAAGAAAACAGCAACCAATCTGGGTTTTAACAAATAGTTGTAAATAATAGACTTAAGTTCCTTGAGAAGAAGACTTTTAATTTATGTAATAACACCTGTATTGAAAAAAAAATGCGGACATGTATGTGAGTGTTTATGCCAATGTTTTTGTTTGTCTAGAAATTAACCAAGAGAATAATGTTCAAGTATACATTCAATTTTACCTGCATCTATTTCAATGGAGAAAGTGGTCACTGAAATGTAGTCGCCTTCTTTGCTGGAAGTCCGTTATTAAATTTTAGACTGCTGCAGTCTGTTTTCAGAATTTGTCTCTTGAGTGTGTAAATAATTAAATAAAAATGATATTCTTCGGATGTTGCATAGCTTTATGACAAATATGCAGTAACAGGAATGGACAGGATGAGTAAGGAACTTCGTTAGCAGATTTCTGGTGTTAGTAATATGAAAGTTTTTCAGAAAATTTGATTTTAGCCGCACACCCCTGCATCACAAGGACCCACAGAGAGTTGGAAGCAAGCTGAGAAGGGCAAGAGGTTCAGTAAACTGAACAAGTCAGGCAAGCCTCAGGGCTCCAGACTCTTACTAACCAGACCACCTAGTCTCAGGGTTGCCCTCCATCACCGCTACAGACATCTCTGTTTTTCTGCCTTTCTCTCACAATGGGAGTCTATTATAGAAAAAAATCATCCATCGTAATTACCCTGAGACCCCCCCCCCCCATCCATCCAGGAACTCAAAGCATTGGCATTCCTAGAGGTGTTGGAGATGCTGTGGACCAAGAACCCCAAAGAGCAGGTGGAGGATCCCAGCTCATCACATCTGGGTTCTCCAACCTACTCTTCCCTAGTCTCCAAGTGGGACAGAGACTGGCATCTGGTTATAGGCTTGTCATCAGTGAACACATACTTGGAGATTCCATCTTTCAGGGTGGAGACTCCACAGGTAGTGCCGGCAGCTCTGCAGCCCTGGGAATGGATGATGTCCTTGGATCTCAAGGATGATTCTTCCAGGTTCCCATCATGGAGATTTCAAATAAGTATCTGGGGTTCACATTTTAGGGCAAGGTCTACCTGTTCAGGGTGGTTCTGTTTGGCCTTGCTGCAGCACCTCTTGTGTTTACCCAGTTTGTGAAGGTGGTCAGTGTGCACCTCCACCAAAACACAGCGCACGTTCATTTGTAACTGGATGACTGGCTGATCTGGGCACTATTGTCTCTAGATTTGCAGCATCACACACAGGCAGTTCTGGAACTGTTCAAATGTTTGGCCTTATTGTGAATCAACAAATCCAGCCTAATACCAGAGCAGATCTTTCTGGGCATCCAGTTTGATCTGGTCAACTTCATCTGTCACCCTTTGGACGACAGGTGGGAGAGACTTCAGCTGATCTTCAAGGCATTTCTGACTCATGAGGTTCGCACAGCCCAGCAGTGGCAAACCCTGTTAGACTCCCTGTCCTTCATGAACTCTCAGGTCCCCCGTGTTGTCTACACCATTGTCCTTTGCAGCACGCTGCACAGGACAGATAGTTCAAGGATTATCACTACCAAGCACAAGTGCTGCTACTCCTGGAGGACTACCGGCATCTCCTTTGGTAGACCAGTTGAGAGAGCATCATGTCATGGCAGACGTTGACACTTTTCAGGCCCAACTCAACCATGTACATGGACTCTTCTCGGTCCAGATGGGGAGCCCTGTGGATGGCTGGATGGCATTAGGGCTTTGGATGGTGCAGACTAGGTCCCATCACATAAAATGGTTGAAACTGGATGGGATATGCTAGAAGCTTCTCCACTTGCAAGAGCTAGTGCAAGCACAAACATGTTCTCGTTATGTGTGACAACAGGACCAGGATCACCTACCTCAACTGGCAAGGTGAGTTGTGCTCCCAGATGCTGAGGGAGTTGGCTAGATGCAGTACTCAATGATGCTCCAAACACAATGTCTGCACACACCCAAGGCATGTCCGGGGACTACAGAATGTTCTGGCTGACCAACTCTCAAGAAGAGGTCAGCCAGTAGGGACAGACTGGGTTGTTCAGGCCATGTGGGCCAAGTGGGGTACCCCATATGAGCATCTGTTTGCAACAAGTGCAAATGAAAAGCTTCTGGTTTACATGTCACCTGTCCTGGATCCTCATGCTATAGCAGTGGATTCCCCAGTCATGGACTGGAGCAACCTATTGGCTTATGCCTTTCCTCCTACATAGACCCTCTAGATAGGGTCCTGCAGAGGTTTAGTCATATGACTGCTACCTGATCTTAGTTGCCCCTGGTGACCAAGGACATACTGGTCCTGGAACTTCTAAAATTAAGTGTAAAGCCATTGCTATATTTACCAGTATGACCAAAACTTCTAGTGCAACCAAGGATCTCCCTGCATTGCGGACATTGTGCTTTATCAGTGGGAGGTCCTCAGTAAGAGTCCAAGAATTGTGGATAGTTTTTGGTCTGCCATTTGTTCAACCCTGGCCAATATCATGTATAGGAAATGATCCTGATCTGTCGGTGCTCATAGCATCCTTCTACATGGACAGACCAGCTGATAGGCAGGTCTGCCATGGCGGGATCGGCTACCGGGCTTAGTCATGTAGGAGAGGTGGCTCTTTGGATGCCTGGAGGACTCCCATTGGGTGGACCTCAAGCACTGGATGTGGAAAACTTGTTTTTTTAATAACACTTGCTTTGGGGGCGAGAAGAAGTTAGATGCATGCTCTGGTGCATGACTGACCTGGTGTGCCTTAAGGAATGTCACTGTTTTTGACATTCTCCAGGCTTGCTGCTGTCGATCATCTATCACTTAAGCCTAGCACTACTTGCATGACTAGCTAGTACCGGAGGACGGCCTTTATGCCTTTGCCAAAGTAGAAGGCTCCTTTACATAGGTTTTTTATATTTGTCCTTAGGTTTCCCTTGTCACCGTGGGGTGTCATCATCTTTCAGCTTCTGTGCAGACCTGCTTAATTGACACTACCTTTATAGAACCATATAACCACCACCCTGGCACCTGACATGTTTTCCATGATTCACCGGTCTTGCTAGATCTCCATACTCATTCACCAAATTGTAAATAAAAGCATTGTACCGTAAAAGTAAATTTATCTCTGAGTTTGATGTTGAGTTGGAAGCATCTCTTTGGTGTAAGAGCGAGAGGGACTGGCAGGACACATGGTGCCCTAAAACAAGGAGAGTAGAGACCTGCTCCTGTGCATGGGTTTGTTAGAAATGGTCTAAGCATTGTATTGTGAAATTAAGCTTGGTTGATGTTGAGTTGGAAGCATCTCTTTGGTATGAGAGCAAGACTGACTGGCAGGACACATACTTCCCTAAGACAAGGAAGAATAGAGACCATCTTCTGCATATGTCAATAACAATACTGTATTTCAAGCAGTGAGGTTACACGAGGCAACCCATTGCCAATTTTAAACTGACATCTTTAAAACGGGAGACCCCAAGTTTAATCCCCTTAAATATATTTTATGCCCATTGTTACAAGTTACATTGCACAGTGGCACCTAGCTATAGATATATAAGGGTTTGGGTCATATATTGGAAGAATTACTAGCATCAACAACAAGGTTACCAGAAATCCATAGATTTGTACTATCAACTTTGAGACGGGAAGGAAAGCAAAAATATTTAGGTATTTTGAACATATGGTGACCACATGTTCAAAATAACTAAATATTTTTGAAGCCAGGCGTCTTGTGATATCCTTCTGTAGGAGGCACATTAAAACCTTCATAAGTTGGGCCCATAGAGACAGAGCCCAGTAAGTGATGGAGAGATTTGCTATGGCTAGGAATATGCCGGGAATAAATGGTGTTATCGATGAGATACCAGACACCCAATCATGCACCAAAAGAATGCAACAATAGGAAAGGGAACCCATATTTGCTTTTGCAAGCTGTATGTGACCATAAAATGACATTTATGTGGTCTGGCCAGGATCGGATCACTCTATGATGCAGGACTTTTCCCGAAATTCCTTCCTTTCTCTAGTGCTGAAGGAAAATAAAGAAACATTGTCCCCAATGGGAACTTTCCTCCTAGGGGATGCTGCATATCCTTTGAATTCATACCTACTTACCTTGATTCGTGATACAGGTAACTTGATGCATGAACAGAGAATTAACAATTTTGTCCACAGCAGCACAAAAATGATAGTAGAACATGCTTTTCCTTTGCTCAAGGGACGATTTCGTAGACCGATGCAAGTGAATATGGCGTAGTTGTATGAAATCCTATCATTGATAAGTGTAGCATGTGTGAAGCAGAATATTTGCCTGCTGGCAAATGATGATGACCTGGAAATATGCATAAATGTTGGGATGGAAGAGGAGGTTAGTGGAAATGGTAATATTTTTACGCCTGCACATGCTGGAAGTACTAAAAGACTGGACATTTTGAAACGTATCTAAGCGGTATAGGAGATAGACAATGATTATGTTCAATTCATAGAAAACAACATATTCATTCAATTTATCTTCAAACATGAAGAATATAAGTATTTAGTACATATGAAACAATGCATATTGCTAAATATAAATGTTGCAAGTGCATAACTTTATGCAGCAAGTGTTTACCTTTTTAGTATCCAACTTATATAATGTAAACAGTTAAGGCTAAATCAAAAGTGCAATTGAAATGAAAGATCCAAATCTTAAAATTCTATAGTCAGTTGTTACATGTTAAAGCTATGCAGTCCTGGTCAAGTAATAATGACGAAAACCTTTCAAGGGACTCTTTATATCATTTTTTCTTACAGTTTTTAACTCATGATTTCATTGCAGAACTGACCCAGCATGTTCATTATATCAGTGTTTTATCTGTATCAGTTTCATTTTTCTTTCTTCTTGCTCATGGTTTTCTTTATTAATTTTCATCAAGACCATTCAACACATCACAACTTTGGGCAAGTCTAACCTTATATCTGCTGGCTCGTTTGCTTTGATAGGTTGATAGTCTGCTGCTTCACTTTTCCTTTTTGGTGTTGCCTTTCAATCCTCTGGTTTATACTCATCTTTGTTTGTTTCATTACCATTCTTCACGTCACCAGCTGATTGACGTGGCAGAGACAAAGGTTCTTACGCCACCAGTGGTTTCACATTCGGTTTGCATCCATACCTTCTACTTGGTTCCACTTGGAAGGGCAGTCTGTCCAGTCGTTTCCACTTTTAATCTTATGATCTTTCACTTTTCCACATACCATTCATTTATTTTCTACTTGCAAACCCGTTACATCCAAATTAAAGATTTGGTTCCGTTGATAAGCCAACGACACCCATAACTGGTTCTCTTTGTAATTAGTTGAATGGAACTCAGCACCCATTTCTTCTCTCAGACGTATAAAGCCCAGAACCGCATTTCTGCGGAACATCTTTTTCTTCAGTATCGACTGCAGCTGTAAGGGTCTCTTCAGGCGATTCCGTAACAGCTAGCTCTTCGACCATATCACATAAGCTATTGCTACTTGTTTTGATTACTTTTGGGGTTGTATTATAGATAGATAGATATAGAGTTATTCACATGCTTGGCTATTTCCTCTATCTGTGCTTCACTTGAGGAAGCAAATGATGGCACATCACAAAATGGAAATACCTGGGGTTGTTACAAAATTACGTGAGCACTGTGGCTCAGAAGAGAATGCCCATGGACGGGTATAAAATGTACAAATAGTAAAGATGGTGACATCAGGATGATGCGGCAAAAGTAGGGTACCACTGAAACTTCCAACACGAAGCTGAAATAACAAAATGGCGGCTGAATTATATGCACATAGGTGCAGGATGTCTGTACAATCCAGATCTGTAAACGAACAGTGCATTTTGTTTAATTTATACATAGAGTGTGCCATATCAAACTACTATTTCATTATGAAATTTGTTGTATGAATACTGAGTAGAATGTATCACATAGCACTATTGTAGATAATGCATGCAATTATAGTATAAACACGAGTATCATTATGTACTTTAATAATTATCTGTAACAGCAGATCGTGCATCTTGCCCTCCCACTGCAAGCAACGTTAAAACAGCAAGAAATCAGAAGAAACTAGAAAAATAAAGGCGTCGCAAGCACTTGGATCAAATTAAATACCACATTTTAGTGCATAATTAGAAAAAGAAAGCGACAAAACAAAGAAAGGCAGTAAGGGAAAGATGAAAGAGAGAAAAGGAATAAGGAAAGCAGTTAAGAAAGTGAAAGGAAAAAGAAATAAGGAAATAAAGAGGGGGTGATAAAGAAAGAGAACAAAACCGGACAAGACATAAATAAATTAAAAAAAGAAAGAAAGAGAGAAAGAAGGAAAGAAGGAAACGAGAGAGAATAAAGAAGGTAGTATTTCTGAAATGATCGAGGGAATCAAAGATACAGTTAATGTTGAGGTGATGTCAAGGTGAGGTATTATGATGTGTTGTTATGTTGTATTTGCATTGTGCAGACAGGCGCATTGCATGTTTTAATATGTAAGTTTTTGCTACTGTCCATTAACCAATAATTTTATTGCCAAAAATCAAGCAATTTCCCAATATTTGCATAAGGGACCTAGTAACATAAACAGATGAACATTTATGGACCACTCGGCCACAAGAAGTTTTTGTAGCAGTTTCCTGGGACCTCCTTTGTGTTTTCCCGCGGCTACAAGAACCCCCCACAGGTTTGAATGAGTGAACACGAAAAATGAAACCTTATCTAATAATTTCGCACCGACGTCGGTGTCCTCCTTATACCTCATGCTCAGGTCGAAGCTGCCCTCCCTCCACCCCACGGTATAAACTTTTTTTTTACAAATTAAAGGAAAATGGCGTTTTCTCTTGCGTTATGATGCTCAAATAGTCCTCTCAAGCGGGATATACAATGGGTATTGGCGAGTATCCGCATTGCAAGTAAAGTAAATCTGCAAATGGTCGACGTTAATAGAATGTTCCCCCAAGTCAAGTTCAATGTGACCGCCTGTTCCTGAAAGTTCGTGAAAGCTGTATAAAAATCGGGGTTGACTTTCATACAACTTTGACTTGTCATGCAACTTTTCAGAAAATCCTCTTTTGAATAATGAAGTTTTGCCTCCCGAAAACATCGATTTGCTTCTTTCAGTCTTAGTAAGAATGCAAACAAAAATCTGATTTAGGCCTACTGCAAGGATAGTGCCATTTCTGTGTGCATAATCAAAAAAAAAAAAAAAAAAAAAAAAAAAAAAAAACCGGCCAGGGCAGCCACGCTCATAGTGATACGTATCATTTCATATTGACTTCGCATATAAGAGAAACATAGACACCGAATTGCTTTCATGCCCAACTGGCACCCACAAATATTTCTGCTTAGGGAGTACAGACTCCCTGCTGACTTCTCGATTTTGGTTGGTCGAATGCAGGTGTTGAACTTTTGGGTTGTTCCTCTTGTGCGACAGGGACCAACCGCTTACCCTGCTCATTCAACAGGCTGGTCTGCGCCTGTCTCGTATTACTTATCACTGTGTGAAAGTCACAGACACATTGCAGGTTTATCTTTCATGTCGTTAGTCCGAAAGTGAAATCTTACATTACAATGGACATCACATCACCACTATTTCCGTTGCTGTTCTGCTTGCTCAGTCGACCATCCTTTAGATTTTCGTGTGAATTAAATCACCTGTGATAAAAGGTGCGGTCCTACCATGTAGGCCTCACAGAAACTTGATCATGAACTTGGGCCAGACTGGGGAGAGTTGAAACACTTCAGAGTCAAGGCTCTGTATCTTTAGAGGTATGGAATTACTGGGTTATTCTAAGATAACATTTACACAACAAAAGGGTCCTGCAAAAAAATGGGCATTGTCTTGTTCAGATATTATGAAGCATTAACAAGATATATATTGAAAAAATAGAGACAAGTCAAATGTTTCATATCGCCCCATACAAAGGGTAAGATTAAACATGCAGTGGGATTAGTTGAGCCATTCTTACTGAAATGAAATATAATTAGTCTACCTACATAAGTCAATTAATTTACATTTTAGCCAGACCTGTTTACCATTAATTGTAACAACAGAATATTTTACAGAATATATTTGATAGAGCCTGACCGATCCTTGTTTTTACCGATACCGATATATCGGTATCGGCAAAGTTTACCGAGCCTGTTTTCCACCAAACTACTGGATTAACATTACGTGAGGCTCTAGGGGAACTTACATGTAAGTACTCTTCCAATTCACTTGTTTCGATGGAAATATTTTGGCTGTCTTCAGATTCATCCCAGATTGATAACTTTGCCTTGCGCTGAATATCTGCAGCGCTGGGGGTTCCCATGGTTATGAGGTTGTAACGCGTGTGTGGGAAAAAGAAAGGGACACATAGGTTTTAGTGTTTGTTGCTTTATTGTGTCCATGTCACCACCTGTTAGAGCAGCATAATTTTCTTCATTCTTGAAATAAGAATGCTTGTGTGTTTGCTAATCTTTATTGTATGTTTGTGTATTACTGGATGCATGTTTGTATAAATAAGTATGCATATGTGGACACAAATAAAAGTTGACTATAACCCACCGCTAAAAGTTTCATCTGACCCTAGGGGTAGGTTGAAATTCTTTCTTCTAACCTCAGAGGCAAGTGGAAACATGTTCCAATATTACCCCTTGGCAAGCTGAAAATAAGGCAGAATTAAAACATATTTCAACACTCCCCTTGCACTATGTTTCAACTCACCCCTTTGATTGTTAATGTACATTGATCCATACTGTGGGAATACACATCAACTAATCACTGTTACACTTTGTGGCGCTAACTCTCTGTCACCTGGGGGTTTTATACCACTGACTAACTTAGCTTAATATTTCATTGTGTAAAGAATGTGACAAAAATGTTTCATACGAAATATTTACTGGAGAGGGAGAAAAACAAACATTGCGTTTCCAATCAAACACATAATATGATATTTAGTTTTACATGGTAAAGTGGGCTTAGAACCAAAGGTGCTACCCACAGGTGCAAAAATTGGAAATACATTTATGAGGAGCAGTTATCATTATAGTTTTATCTTACCCCATGTTCCAACTCTCCCCAGTCTTCCCTACACAAGACGCTGTAACCGTCACAAGATGGCACTTCCTCGACCCGCTGAAAAAAGGAAATTAGGAACGGATTGGAATTCCCTGCAGGAAATTCAAACCTCTTTACATAGAATTAAAGACATTCTGTACAGAGAATTGAATACTCTCTGTCTGTGGACTATAAAAAACCCTGTGCACGGAGTGAAAAAAATCTCTGTTAAGAATTCATAAATATTTGTTGGTTTGGCTTGCCATACGGATGAGACTCCCTAAGAAGCACCCCTTAATGTAGGTGCCGGTACATTATCCAAATTTGTTTCTTCCCTAGTTTGTGATATGTCCTAGGCGAACAGTGTTCATTGATCTGATACGATCCAGGGTGCCTCATGTGAAACACAGACATATAATAATAGGTTGCTTTTACTTTGTTTCTAGGCCATTATTTTCATTTTGCAGCACTTTTGTCATTCAAATAAATCGATTGCAGTGCTGCTTTTAATTTAAGTGATATAGCATAACATTTTTAGAAATTTCATACCAGGCCTGTATTGCGGCAACGTTGATGTCGTATGTTGCAAAGTGAAAGTTGGTCCCTGCACAGTGTTTGACTTTTTGACTGAAAATAGTTTGTTCATCGTTAAATTTTCCCTGGAGGTCATGGAAATACCAAATTATATCAGTGTCACATATTATACAAGGCTGACTGCATTGGCGTACATATTTCAGTTCCGCCAAGTACAGAAATATGTAGTTATAGGTTATAAGCCAGTTATAAGATCATTATTTCTTATTTTTAAATCTTGTCTAACCTTTTTTTGCAAAAGATATCATAGTCTTTGGTCTTGGTACGGAAACATGTTATCAAAAGCAAGCATGCTAAAACCTCTGCAGGCAGACGGTACTAAATCTTTTGTGTGTTTTGTGTCAAGGCTGAGTTTCCATGCTGTGACTCACTTTGCTGTTGATCAGTTACTGTATTCTTTGAAATTAATTATTGTAAGGCGTAGGTAGAGTTTCGTTTGGGACCTACTCGAAAACAGCAAGTAATTGAAAGAGAGCAAAATTGGCGACAAGTGATAGCAATTCAAACACGAAAGGTTTTTTAGAATGTGGGTCCCACCGCAAATACAAATTTGCAACTTTCGTTTCTATGGCCTAGGTGCATTGTGCGGATATAAAAAAAAAATCAAGGTATTCATCGGTATCGGTATTTTTACGAGGGAAAGTCCTCCCTTCCTCCCCAGATTGTGAAGAAAAGGAAACAGAACTAATTTTAAGGGGCCTTATCGTTATTCTATAGTGATCCCATAAGGTATCACCTGACCTGTGACCTGGTGACTGTGTAACACCATGAGTATCGCTGCTGTGCTTGCGTGGAATGCAGTAAACAGTCCCAGTGTGATATATTGTTATGCTCAGGTAAATTGGTAGCTTTTCCAACAGTTTCAATCGTACGATACCATTTTTATCACCACAAACAAGTCTCTTATATGGATCTAGCAAAACAGGGAATGACTTTGAAGGTATAGAACATTCCATTCACTTGTATAATGTCACAAGATAGCTGCTCGGTAAACCTAGCATGCCACACCTTGCTGAGTACACATGAACTAGTAGTGTCATAGCCTTGCTCAGGTCTCTGAACTGCCTCCCGTATTTTCCTTAAAAACTAAATTTCATTGCGATATAAAACTTTAAGTGAAACCTGTCACACACATTGTAGCTTTATACTGTTATAATCATTCAGGTAGGCCCCTAAACCTAGCTTGGAAAGTGTCTATAGCCAGATAACGTTGACCAGATGATTAGCACCGGGCGGTCTGCACTGTGTTTTTTTTTATCATACAGACAAGCGAGCGGTCATAACGCCCCCCACTTCAGAAGCTGTTAATTGAGCTACTGTGTAATAAAGGATTAATTGCAGTTGGATCGATTGCACACCTGTCAGACGGAAGGCGTCCTGTGAGACCGGATAGGGACTCATTGATTTAAACATATTTTATTGATCAAATACATCGAAATTATCATACAATATAATAACCTCAGCAATTGGGAAAAAGGGCAAAACCCTATTCGAATCCCTCTTGCGAGAAAGGACAACACATAAACAGGACTGACCTAGACGCATAAGACAAATAATAAGATGACGAACACAGTGACGTAACAGATAGTGGGGCTATGTAAATTATTACTATATTAAGTCTGCAAATGTGTATCATAAGCTAGCATGTAGCAGAATCTGATATGTGTTCGTTTTGCCCAAAAAATCTAACCTATGCCTGCCGGTTTGAAGCGGCCGGTTTCGGAAATATACTCGTGTACTGCTGAAAAAATTGCAATATTTACTTCAAGAGAACATTCAGGGCAGCCGAATAATACTGTCTGTAATGTGAACGGAGCATACAAGGAAATCGTAGTATGGAGAACTGATCGCTGAACAGCATAAGAAGGACATATAAAAAAATAATGCCACGCATCTTCACTCGATATACCACAATCACATACAGGTGTATCTTTCACGCCGATCTTAAACAGGTGAGAATTTAATTGGTTCGCACCCAGGCGAAGGCGGGTGTGTTGAACTGCGAGAAATCGGTCACCAAAATTGTATAATTCAATGAATTTGATAGCTCTGCCCACTGGCTTCATAATATTTGATTTGAATATTTTGGTTGAAGCTGAATGTCTAGTTTCTAGAGGTAACTGGTTCCACAGCCTAATAGTCGAGGGGAAAAATGAATTATCAAAGAGTTCAGTACGAGCACGAAAATGGGGAAGATTAAATTGCTGGCGAGTTTGATAGGTTTGGTTACCCGCAGTAGAAGCAGTAAGAAGAACTGAGCACAATGAATCTGGAATGAGCTTGTTAACCAGCTTGTACATTAATGTCAGTTTTGATATTTCTCTACGTTTGGCAAGAGTTGACCATCCGGTTTCTTCGTATAGCTTAGCAATGCTCGTTCCATGCATTGCACCAGTAACAATACGAGCAGCACTTAATTGAACGTTTTCCAGCCTTTCCTCGTCAAATACCGAACACGCACTCCACACTTGACTACCGTATTCGAGAATCGGCCTGACAAAACTAATATAAATAGTTTCGAGTGTACTTCTGTCCAACTTAAACTTCAAATTTTTCATAATGTTAATTAGTTTACTAGATTTGTTAGAGATTTCAGTAATGTGATTGGACCATCTTAAATCGGAGCGTATTGTAAGTCCAAGGTGTTTGTGATGGGTAACATTTTGCAATACATGACCTTGAAAATGAATAGGTGGATGGTTAGTTTGGTTTGTCTTCCGAGATATGAGCATGGAGTTAGTTTTTAGAGCATTAAAGGTCACCAGCCAATCTTTGGACCATTGATCAATATTAGCAAGATCGGAATTCATAGTTTCAGCGGCAGTAAAGGGATTATCAATATTCAAGTACAGAGGGGTATCATCAGCAAACAATTTTATGTTACAACGAACATGATCCACAATATCGTTGATGTAAATAAGGAACAAAAGATGCCCCAGCACGGAACCTTGAGGCACTCCAGCACAAATTTTACCCCATCTGGAGGACTGACCTTGAATAACTACGCGTTGGTAGCGATTCCTTAGATAATCCGAAAACCAATCGTGAAGATTTCCCTCAATACCTGCTCTCTTTAGTTTGCACAAAAGGCCAAATGCCAAACCTTGTCGAAAGCTTTACTAATGTCTAAGAAAATGATTCGAACTTCCTTTTGTTGATCCAGGGCTAAACATAGTTCATGATAGAGAAGGAGCAGTTGATTGACAGTCGAGTCGCCCGGTATGAAACCTGACTGATGAGCGGAGATAACAATGTTGTCCCGAAAAAAGTTAAATACGTGCTTAAAAACTATCTTTTCTAGAACTTTTCCAACACAGCTGAGTAGAGACACAGGCCTGTAATTATTGCATGAATTCTCATTATGAGTTGAATGTCAAGGTTAACTGAGGACGGGCTGTTCACGCAACCTTTTTGTTCGTGTTAAGAAGAAAACATATCTATAGAGTATGGTACAAGGTTCGATGTGCTATTGGTAACATTCATTGAAAGCAAATTTGCTTGCACATTTACTCTAACAGGATTATACTATAAACACTGCAAGACTGAAGCAACAAGTTGCCGCTGATGCTAGCTAATCCCCCGCCAACAATTTTTTTTTTTGGTATCAATATACAATTACAAAGGTCAAATGACCAGTAGCCACATAACACTATGCTAATGCACACCTACTCTATGGGATCTACCCACCCTAGAAATTTCAAAAGGGGAGCTGTTATATTTTCCGGGATATGGGCAATCAAAAATGACACACGACCCATTCCTGTGACCGAAGTCACCAGCACACAAAAAACATCACATACATGCACAATATAGATAGCTTCCGGCAAAGACACACCTGTCACAAGATAATTTGCATGCACTCCGGTAACAAGTTCTGAAGAACATCTAATTAGACTGCCATTTGTTCAAATATGGTCTTGGTAACACCAAAATCTAATCAGATCCAGCTTCTTTTGTACAGACGAATACACAAGTTCCACGCTGAAAATGTCAAAAGGCTAGCTGTTCTAGCTTCTGAGATACGTCGTAAAAAATGAGGGTGCTTAATGATCTTTGTAAATTATTTAATGAGAGACAAAAAGTAAGCATATAAAACTATGCCTGTGCACACCTAGTATATGACATCTTCTCACCCTGGAAACTTCAAAAGGCTAGCTATTATATTTTTCGAAACATGGGCAACTAGTTATAGTAAGTGGAGCTCCGCAAACAGTCGCTACGTAGGCAAGCTGTTATATTTTGAGAGAAATGGGCTGGACAAAATTGTGGGGAAGGTATGCAGGCTGTTTAAAGAACTTTGTTAATCAATTAATGAAGGCGGATAATTAAACCCAAATCAATATGCTTATGCACACCAACTATATAAGCTTCCCCTATTTTGAAAATTTGAAAAAACTGGCTTTACATTTTTTGAGATATGGGCCCGACAAAATTGTTTCGGAAGGAGGGACGGAAGGATGGAGTTCATTACTATATCCCCCGCCCCCGTTTCGTGGGCGAGGGATAATTACTTGTGCGCGCCTGCTTCCTTCAGGGGTGTTGAGGAAACCTGTTAACCATAGGTCCCAAAATGTATCAAGGAAAACTGCTGACCATAGGTCCCAGCATGTATGAAAGAAACCTGTTGGCTGTAGGTCTCAGAACGTATCAAGAAAACCTGTTGACTGTTGGTGCCAGAATGTATCAAGGAAAAATGTTAACCGTAGTTCCCTTTATACATTATTAGGTCACAGAATATATCAAGGAAAAGTGTTGAACGTAGGTCCCAGAATGTATCAAGAAAAACTGTTGAGTGTTGGTGGCAGAATGTATCAAGGAAAACTGTTAACCGTAGGTCCCAGAATATATTAAGGGAAACTGTTGACTAGTGACAGTGAGGTGTCGTCTTTAATTGTTGATCACGCATTTTGGGATAGAGCAAAATTCAAGAAAGATTAAGGATGCGACATTTGAAATCATTGTTGGTTGTTTACGAAATTGCATGGGAAGCTTCAAAGAGTTAAGAAAATTCACGCTTAGGTGCATTGCTTTGTGATTTGATTCACTAGCATTAACATTGTTAACTCTGGGTCAACCCTTATCATTTGATGACTAAGGTTGTCATTTCTACAACACTTTTTCGGCAAAAAACTCGACATTATCTTTGTCATTAGCAACCAGTCACTTGACAACCATAAGCAAGTTCAGAAATGAAGTTCTCAACACACGTTGACTCATGAAGCACGTTTATATGCATCAAACTCACAAAAACGTGATTTTGTAAATAAGACTGCATTAACAAAGCTCAGTAGGAGAGGGTATTAAAATAAAATTGTTCCCACGCAGTATCTAGTTCCTGTGAACTAATTTAAATAAACAATAAAATTGACTGAGCCACGTGGCATACACACGACTGAAAAGTAATATACAACAAAACTTTAACATGACCTTTTCGGTGAAAACGAAATATATCGCATGGGGACAAAATGATTTTGCGTTATTTAATCCAGTACCTACAACTCAAACATCGCTTCCAGATGAAACGAGTTTCACAGCAGAACAAACAGATCAAGCGTCAAACTCGATGATATTGTAAGTAGTTATAGTATAGAGGGTCCTATTTTTGTCAATACAATATATGAACTGAATCCCAGCTTGGCAACCCGTTCTCCTGTCAAAATTCTCACGGTTGCAGATTTAAGTGATATTATTTTTGTTTACCTTTAATTACAGGGAGGAGATAAATTGATTGTCTATTTCGTGACTGTTAAACTTGGTGTGCTGAAACATTTAAAGGTGGCGCTATCACAATATGCGATAGAAATTTTGTCGTAATTGTTCGTAGTTCTGCTACCATTGTCTGTTTGTGCTGATGGCGAAGAATGACTTGCAATAAACCCTTAGTTTGGCAGCGAATACCTGCAAAAGGGGCTAACAATCGTATTAGGGAGGCCAAAGGTGTAGAGATCAGTGGTCATTACAGTCGTATTGTATTCCTGCTAGGATCTTTGAAAAAGCATGGCAAAAAAAAAAAAAAAAAAAAAAAAAAACAACAAAAAAACCCCCACTTTATGAACCTGCCAGAAATGTGATGATATTGCACTTGTGGTTCAAATTATATCCCGTACATCGAAATAAAATCTGTTGTTTTAATACAATTTCACTCTGTAATATGTTTATAGGTAACATATAAGCGAATAAAAATTAATTTTTGATGTATAGGGTCACTCAGAGGTCAAGGTCACTTGGCCATTTGATCCACATTGCACTGAAAGCACACAATTTATATCATAACACCACGGCTTTAAATCAATTTTTTTTTAAAGGCTAACATAGTAGAGCAGAGATCTGATGTCAGGCTATAAATATGGCTCCAGTGCCTATTTATTGGCACTTCTCTATCAAATTCATCGGTTTTACCTATATCAACAGCAGCTCAAAGTTGAACATGGCGTATAGTCAATTGCATGTATGTAATGGGTATGATGTAGGATATTTTAATAAAACTCAAATTATTCTGAGACAAATTTCTTAGTTTGTGCAGCATTGGTATAGATTAGGTTGATCACATACGAAACAAAAATGTCGAAGAACCTTACTCTTGACGACGAACAGTCACTCTGATCACGAATGAGCTCTACTAACGGTCTTTTATCTCATAAAGACCCTTGCATTTTCCCGAGAAAAACTAAGGGTATTTCAGAGAACCCTTCGAGAACGTATACTTCTTGCATATTGTTATTTTTTTCTATTACAGCGTTTACATCGTGAGCTGTGCTGGGGATTAAATTCGATTTTCTGACATTAAATTACTGGCATCAAAATTGCCAATAAAATACTAATCAATTTGCCAGTTAAAAGTATTGAAAGGCTATTTAACGAACTTTGTTAATCAATTAATGAAGAAGGATAATTAGGCCCAAATGAATATGCTTATGCAGACCTACATATAAGCTGCACCTACCTTGAAAATTTGTCAAAACTGGCTCTTCCATTTTTTGAGATATGGGCCCGACAAAGTTGTTTCGGAAGGAGGGACGGAAGGGCGGAGCTCATTACTGTATCCCCCGCCCCCACTTCATGGGCGGGGGATAATAACTTGTGCGTGCCTGCTTCGATTTGTTCCTTCAGGGGTGTTCAGGAAAACTGTTGACCGTAGATCCCAAAATGTATCAAGGAAAACTGCTGACCATAGGTCCCAGCATGTATGAAAGAAACCTGTTGGCTGTAGGTCTCAGAATGTATCAAGAAAACCTGTTGACTGTTGGTGCCAGAATGTATCAAGGAAAAAGTTAACCGTAGTTCCCTTTAAAACATTATGAGATCGCAATATATATCAAGGAAAAGTGTTGAACGTAGGTCCCAAAATGTATCAAGAAAAACTGTTGAGTGTTGGTGGCAGAATGTATCAAGGAAAACTGTTAACCGTAGGTCCCAGAATATATTAAGGGAAACTGTTGACTAGTGACAGTGAGGTGTCGTCTTTAATTGTTGATCACGCATTTTGGGATAGAGCAAAATTCAAGAAAGATTAAGGATGCGACATTTGAAATCATTGTTGGTTGTTTACGAAATTGCATGGAAAGCTTCAAAGAGTTAAGAAAATTCACGCTTAGGTGCATTGCTTTGTGATTTGATTCACTAGCATTAACATTGTTAACTCTGGGTCAACCATTATCATTTGATGACTAAGGTTATCATTTCTACAACCCTTTTTCGGCAAAAAACTCGACATTATCTTTGTCATTAGCAACCAGTCACTTGACAACCATAAGCAAGTTCAGAAATGAAGTTCTCAACACACGCTGACTCATGAAGCACGTTTATATGCATCAAACTCACAAAAACGTGATTTTGTAAATAAGACTGCATTAACAAAGCTCAGTAGGAGAGGGTATTAAAATAAAATTGTTCCCACGCAGTATCTAGTTCCTGTGAACTAATTTAAATAAACAATAAAATTGACTGAGCCACGTGGCATACACACGACTGAAAAGTAATATACAACAAAACTTTAACATGACCTTTTCGGTGAAAACGAAATATATCGCATGGGGACAAAATGATTTTGCGTTATTTAATCCAGTACCTACAACTCAAACATCGCTTCCAGATGAAACGAGTTTCACAGCAGAACAAACAGATCAAGCGTCAAACTCGATGATATTGTAAGTAGTTATAGTATAGAGGGTCCTATTTTTGTCAATACAATATATGAACTGAATCCCAGCTTGGCAACCCGTTCTCCTGTCAAAATTCTCACGGTTGCAGATTTAAGTGATATTATTTTTGTTTACCTTTAATTACAGGGAGGAGATAAATTGATTGTCTATTTCATGACTGTTAAACTTGGTGTGCTGAAACATTTAAAGGTGGCGCTATCACAATATGCGATAGAAATTTTGTCGTAATTGTTCGTAGTTCTGCTACCATTGTCTGTTTGTGCTGATGGCGAAGAATGACTTGCAATAAACCCTTAGTTTGGCAGCGAATACCTGCAAAAGGGGCTAACAATCGTATTAGGGAGGCCAAAGGTGTAGAGATCAGTGGTCATTACAGTCGTATTGTATTCCTGCTAGGATCTTTGAAAAAGCATGGCAAAAAAAAAAAAAAAAAAAAAAAAAACAACAAAAAAACCCCCACTTTATGAACCTGCCAGAAATGTGATGATATTGCACTTGTGGTTCAAATTATATCCCGTACATCGAAATAAAATCTGTTGTTTTAATACAATTTCA
This sequence comes from Hermodice carunculata, assembly GCA_964020975.1. Taxonomy (NCBI): domain Eukaryota; kingdom Metazoa; phylum Annelida; class Polychaeta; order Eunicida; family Amphinomidae; genus Hermodice; species Hermodice carunculata. The sequence goes on along the minus strand of OZ026620.1, from coordinate 44,225,209 downwards.
CTCTGTAATATGTTTATAGGTAACATATAAGCGAATAAAAATTAATTTTTGATGTATAGGGTCACTCAGAGGTCAAGGTCACTTGGCCATTTGATCCACATTGCACTGAAAGCACACAATTTATATCATAACACCACGGCTTTAAATCAATTTTTTTTTAAAGGCTAACATAGTAGAGCAGAGATCTGATGTCAGGCTATAAATATGGCTCCAGTGCCTATTTATTGGCACTTCTCTATCAAATTCATCGGTTTTACCTATATCAACAGCAGCTCAAAGTTGAACATGGCGTATAGTCAATTGCATGTATGTAATGGGTATGATGTAGGATATTTTAATAAAACTCAAATTATTCTGAGACAAATTTCCTAGTTTGTGCAGCATTGGTATAGATTAGGTTGATCACATACGAAAAAAAAATGTCAAAGAACCTTACTCTTGAAGACGAACAGTCACTTTGAGCACAAAGAACCCTACGAACGGCCTTTTCTCTCATAAAGACCTTTGCATCTTCCCGAAAAAACATACGGGTATTTCAGAGAACCCTTTAAGAACGTTTGTTTCTTGCATCTTGTCTTTTTTTTTCTTTTACAGCGTTTATATCGTAAGCTGTGCTAGGGATTAAGTTCGACTTTCTGACACTAACTTATTGGCATCAAAATTGCCAATGAAATACTAATCAATTTGCAAGTTAAAAGTATTAAAAGTCAGTATAGCTGCATCTTTTTTCATCTTGATAGCATAACGCTTCTGTTAGTGTATTGCAACAACCGGATCTGAGAGTTTATGATTGTGAAAACGGATTTTACCTGGAGTAACTTAACGTGTTGGATCTACAGTTTGCACAAGCACATAAAGGCCAAAATTCAACGAAAATGTTGAACTGAATGACATTATGATTATTTTGTCTGTTGCAGCAAGGAAAATGTGGGTACGCGCTTATCCTTCTAGGCATCTACTGGGGTACCGAAATTTTACCGATGGCCGTTACAGCCTTGGTACCGGTGGTCCTCTTCCCAATTCTGGGAATCATGACCCTGAGTAATGTATGTTCTCAGTACATAAAGGTAGGACATAATTATCTTTCTTTCGTCCTCGAGTTTTGGCATGGAAATGTGAATATATCGTCTGCTTTTCAGACGGTGCAAAGCCACTGATGTCAGACCAAGCATGATGGCTCAATAACAAAATGGGAAAGGTCAGAATTAACTCTGAAGTGTGTATTCACCCCAATACACAAACGAATACAGAAAAATTTGGAGGGCTAGAGCTGCGTATTCCCATTGGTTTGCGTATTAAAATAAACTTTAATAAACTAGTCACTTTAGTAGCTGTGGTTATATGATTTTTGTGAGGTATTTAGTTATGCATCTGGATTTACTGTGCAAAATGTAGTGTATGTATGTGCAGTTGTTTTCTAGTTATTAAGTTGCAAATTACAATGTAAAGTCATGGGAATACACAAACCTAGCCCTCCAGTTACTGCAGTGCTCCCTTTTAGGCAGGGACAGAACCCTTTGTTCTTGTCCTTGCCTATTGTCGTTTGTTAGTGAAATTCAGCGGGATAAAAACATGACAACCCGCCGCTTGCCTGGAATGTGTTGAAATGGCCTAGGGCTTGAACAGCTTAACTGTTAGTGGCAAATCAACCAGAGTCAATCTGTGCACAAACAGTCTGCATGTAATACTATAAAGTGCTTGGTGCACATAGACGTACTGTATCTAAAATGCCATTTGTTTAAATCCTAAATTACATGTGACCCCAGCCATAGCCTTAGGTGGGGTCGTCTTTACATTAGTGTTTATGAAAATAAATAAATAATTTGACGCAATTTTCATTGACATCTTCTCATTATTTGCCTGTGCTTCTATTCAAATCTTGGCGAAGAGAAACGTTCTGAGTTCGCAAGTAAAGATGACATAGCACCAGTGTTTTACATTTTAGATTCATGTTCACAGGGTACCAGTATGTTACTTCTTGGAGGAATTATCGTGGCGCTGGCCATCGAAAAATGGAACTTGCATAAGATAGTAGCTCTCGGTATTCTGTCCTGGGTTGGAGCTCGGCCGCGTTGGTGAGTAATTCAATCAAGTAGAATCAAGGAGAAAAGACCAAGTAATTTTATAGATTGGCTTACTTTCCACCATTATAGACGCCTATTGCGTCTTAACTTCAAACAATAAGAAATCACCAGGGATATATTACCGTTTATTGCTGTTTCAGGTTAATTTTGGGCTTCATGATCTGCACGTGGTTTCTGTCCATGTGGATAAGTAACACGGCGGCCACGGCCATGATGCTGCCCGTTGTGGACGCGGTACTTGAGCGCCTGAAGCCTCATCCTGAGCAAACACCAGAGGAAACTGCCGTTGGTTATGATGGACCTGCTGCCGATGTTCAAGAAACGGTGCTGGATATGAGAGACACTACTGGTAAGATACGTGAACGTCGTCCCTGAATAGACGAATTGGTGGTTCATTATAAGTAGGCCTTCAGGCGTTAACCATAATTTTGACTGAGCCAAACCTCATGTCAGTTTTCTTTACATAATTTACATGTACCCCCACCAAGTGGGTTTTCTATTTTAAAGCGATGGTTGTGGAAACTGAAGTGTCACTTCAAACATTCTTTTAGATTAGTTTGCAAGTTTCACGTCGTATTTTGGCACACTTGATTAATGTAAATGGCGGGTAGCTATGTCTAAACGAAGCAAAACAAAGAGCCAAAGAGGCGCCCCCAAACACATCAGGTTCGAGTATGTTTGGTTTTTCAGTGCCAAGATTTAGCAATAGCTTTACTCGGCGCACTGTTGGCGATTTGTGGCCAGAAAACTCCTGATCTGGACCATTATTTTGGTCTTCGCAACTGTAGTCATGCTGGATCTTGAATGAGAGGTAGCTTTGCAAAGAATATGAATATAAAATCATTATGTCAATACAGACCACATCGACTTTTGTCGAAATTGGCAAGTGCCGACAGATTTGTTCACAAGAGGATCAACAACTCAGTTGCAGTTGCAATAAAACAATTTAAGCATTTTTAATAACCGCTAAGAACATACTTTGTTCGACGATTATTTAGAAACTTGAACATAAACAACATATGCTTTATTTTTATTGGCAAATGCTTATACAAAATTGTCCCATGTTGGTAAAGAAAAAAAATGGCACTTGGTACCAGTTGCATACTACGAAAAAGTTGTCGAACATATCAGCAGGACTTACTCTGTAGACCTTTATGTATATGAGGAATAATGATTTCATCTAACACAACGTAAACAAGATTTTGCAAATCAGCCTCTGATTGACCATGGTTTGTCTCTTCAACGAGTAGTGCGATTTATTTACATTACGATATGAATATTTTTTTAAAACTGCTAAATGTTACTTCGCAGATAACATCTTGAACTTAAACACGAAATCAAAAGTAGCACTGACTACTAAGTGGCTGATATCAGGATACAAATGTTCACCATATTGCTGTTCTTATCTGGCTAAAATCAGCTAATCGTGTTTCCATGTTGTACAACTCTGTGTCGGTCTTTAAAAACACCTGCATCGAGAGTTACTACCATAATTTTTGTCCAGATAGAAGTCTTCTTGGAGTCCGGGACGCACTTTAGTTTAATTATACACGTAACTCTTGCTATGATATCTCAGTAAGATATTTCATCCTTTTCAATCGAGTATGTTAAAAACAGATGGAGCCGTCACTGCACTCCCACCAAGTAACCCACAAGCACAGGTGGAGCCACCTGCAAGATAAACAATCCTAGCTCGTCTGATCAGGCAAGCGTTGCTGACAGGATGTGGTGTGCCGTGCACTAAGTCCCCAAGTGCTGGTGGCTCCATCTCATGGTGACATATGCAATTGTGTTGCAAATCTTCCCCAGCTGCCATTCCGATAACTGATGTCCCTGTGATCTTACAACGAACGAACGAACGAACGAAACCAACCAACCAACCAATACCTGTAGCCGTCAATGGTTACTGCTCTGTAAATTGGTTATAATTTTATTTAAATTGTTTTGTACATATTACAAACTTTAAAAATCATGAATCTTGAATTCCATGCAACCTGGCAACATTTTCAAAGCGATGGGCATCTGAAGAAGCTACTCTTTAGCAATATTTGGTGTTTGTTAAGATCATCTGGTGAAAACGTATAAATCAAACGGAGTTATTTTTCAAACCTTCGGAGTTTAAGTGCACCAGCAGCATATGCCACTCAAACTCCCTGAAAAATTGTAAATAACCTTTAATGATTATTGCAATTTTCATCTAATTACAAAATTATTCATTTATGAGTTCAATCGGAGCGTTTGATATGTGTCCTTAGATAATATGCCAAACGGTGTTGTCAAGACAGGAGACCATAGAGTATCCACCAAACCAGTCGAAAGGTAAGCAGTTTTATTGCCTGATGTCTTTAGTGAAAAAAGGCCAACGAAAATAAATCTACTTTCATGTGGCTCTTGCTTGTATGGTCCGACACGCATGTTTCCCCATTTTAAACCTGTCGGCAAATTAAAAAAAATAGCATTTTGCTCCCATTGTTGTACTTGAACATTATATCAGTTATTAGAACATACTTAGAACCTTTTTTAATTTGAGCACCTCTTTAGCAAATAGAATATTCTGTTGTGTTACAACAAGCACGCTGATATGATGATTTCAGTTCCTCTCATATTTGAATCTCTGTATGGTAGATGAATATATGATTGCCAGTTCTTGTCCATACATAAGTGACCATTAATTACGTAGCGTGAGCCTTTTTTCGGCTGCATGAAGATGGAGTCGACAATTCTAAATTTCCTTGGTGCGGAATGGGCGCCAAACGCTTCACGAACGTCACAAAAGCGGTCGACATCAGGCATGTTATCCTGATAGGGTTCCTCCACAGTGCTCACTGGAAAATGTTTACTTATAACAAAGATTTTAGAAACTTTGAAGCAGATGGCATCGATAAAACAGACGTTTTATATCAGTTAGGAGTGCAAGAGTATATTTATTTTCCCGCATTTTCCAGTTATATGGAAATGCCTATGGAGTCGTCATCAACCAGCTTACAAACAGCAGAGGAGCAAAAGAAGCCGGACACCTGCGAGTCGGATGATTCGGCATTCAACCGTCTGCCAAAGGGCATGGTTTTGTGTATTTGCTATGCTGCAAATGTGGGCGGAACTGGAACCATAGTGGGCACTCCACCGAATCTCGTCATGAAAAATTTTGTTGATGAGTAGGTATCGCCGTTAGATTTTACTTTGTTGACAATAAGAGGAAATAAGGCATCATACGTGGTATTTTGTGTTTTATCAAGTTGATGTACAAAAATATAATTGGTTGCTTACTTGCACGGTATCTTGTGCATAGTGCTTCTTTGTGGTAAAGCCTGATGCAAACACGTGGTTGTGGATCACCTTGAGGACAATAGATTCCTGTAGAGCAATGCGATGAAAGCACATACTTGAAGAGCAATTTTGGAGAGTACGAACTTTTAGAGCAATTTGATGAAAGTAGGCCGCTGGAGCAACTTCATAAAAGAGGGTCTACGTACTTATAAAGTAACATACATGCCAGCTGAGAATCTCGAATGAAAGTACGCAGGCGAAATATTGGCTCCATCATTGCTAGCCCTTTATAATTTTATTTTAAAGTCCGGTGATTTCCCAAGCCAATGGTTATCAATTCTTTGCGCAAAAAGGGGGATAAAACTAATCCGGAAAACTACTGTAAGATAACATTATTACTGGCAACTTTTGGAAAACTGTTTGAATCGATTTTAAATGGCAGACTTGTCTTTAAAAATGGCAAAAAAAAAATCAAGCTGGCTTCCGTGATATTTCGCGGACTGTAGATAGTGTGTATCTATTGTATAGTCTTATTCAAAAGCAAAAATTGGTAGGTAAACCACTGCACGTTTGTTTTCTATATTTTACTAAAGCTTTTTATCTTATAAATTTTTGTTAATATGTGAATCATCATTTTCCTGCACCCTAACTGGCAATGCTGAGTAGTACTTATCGCGAACATACTTGTAAATAAGAGCAATTTTTGTCCAGATAGCCTGCCTGAAAGGTACCCAAAGAAAATGAAGTTCATTTCAATAAAATTATTCCTGCTGTTTGATGCATATACCAATAGAAGGACAAGAGCTGTTACAGCCAAGTTCAGGGTTTGCTATGCAGAGGGTTTGATCTGAACTTGGGCCTTCAAACTCTGGCCGTGGGAGATAATATTTCTGACAGTGCCGTTAGGAAAAAATTACATGCACAGCAATAAATGTTGTTAGTGCCTCCAAACAAACTAACCAACAAAACCCAGAACCCCTACAAGAGAGGGGTTCGTATAGGCTTTGCTTGCTCCACAATTTTTTTAAAGAAATAAAATATATTTAAACCGAAAGAAGACGTTTTCATATGCTTGTCTTGAATTCTACCGAGATAGAAAAAATACTTAACGCAACAACGAGAAACAAATTCTCACATATTTACACCGCATCGGCCACTTCGCAAGGCTGTAGTGTATGTGTCAATATCTATTGCCCACTCTTCTAAACTCGCACGTGAGAAAGTCATGAGATAAACTGAAAGAAAAGTGAGATGTAAAAGCCTGATTATGTTTTAAAAGGACAGGAAAAACCCAGATATTTTGTACATTTTGTTTATACCACCAGGTAGGCTAGTACGAACAAATCTTTTGCCTTAAATAAAAAAAATGACAATGCGTAGCTGAAAACTCCAATGATACATGACGACATTGAAAAAGTGGATGAATTTTGTCAGTTGGGTCGAGATGTACTACGAGATCAAAAACATCAGTTTTCAGATTGGTGTCTCGTTGTATATAAAGCGTCAAGCATCCGGTAATAAACTGATAATTTACGCTACCGGATGCAGTCGACTTACTGGTGTAATAATAGCCAGTCGAGTCACTTGTGCAGTGATAGCGACCAGTGATGTCAGTAGTTATAGTACTTGAAATGCAAATTACACACACACACACACACACACACACACACACACACACACACACACACACACACACACACACACACACACACACACACACACACACACACACACACACACACACACACAGAAGTTCACAGTCACACGCACCTACTAACCATTACCCTCACTAAGAGAATAGGGCAAAGAAAAAAGACAAACGAACCTACATCATTAATAGACATAATCGAATGAATTACATGGGCCATCGTTTATTTATAAACAATGGTTTTATTGGCTTGTCTTTTCAGAGACCACCCACGAGAATTCCGCATACAAAGTCAAAGATGTAAACTGAATATTACACTTCATTCAGAGTAGTTTCTGACAAGAGTCATTCCAAGAAGTTCCATGTAATCTTTTTACTTCAAGTCGACGATCCCTCCAGAGAAATTGTTCTCTTTTCATACATTGTAAGGCTGCCTTCAAATATTGTTTTACGTTATTCACTTGAGCCACCATTGCTCTTTGATGAAGATTAATGCTGTATACGTATGGCAGCGTGTCAAAAATATATTTTCTCAATAGCACTCGGGTCGCTTATAGATTTTTAGTGGCGAGGAATGAAGTTATATCAAAAAAGGGAAAGGCCACTGGTTGTTTTGTCGAATAACCTACAGTGCTTTCCTGAAATGAATCTATTGCACACTTCAACCTTTTACGCAGTTAGTTACCCCCCAAAAAACAAAAACAAAAACACAAAAAATAAAATACAAAAAAAACACAAAAAACAAAAAAACCCCAAAAAACAAGGAAAAAAAACAAGAAAAAAAAAAAAAAAAACCAACACAAAAACAAAAACAAAAAACAACCAACCAACCAACCAACCAAACAAAAAGGAAATAAACAAAAAAAAAAAAAAAAAAACAAAAAAAAAACAAAAAAAAAAAATGGCGATTTCCGTCAAATTGCAAGCCCCTGTGGCCTTTTGCAGCTGGAGTTTTTTGCCAGTTGGGTTTGTACTCGCCTGCCTGCAAAACATCTGTAGTCCTGACCTGTTCCATGGCATGCCTGCAAACATCTGTAGTCCTAGCCTGTTCCATGGCTTGCCTGCAAAATATCTGTAGTCCTGACCTGTTCCATGGCTTGCCTGCAAAAGCAGCTGCTGATGACTCTTTTACGTTTGTAGAAGAAACAGGAGAAATACATCCGTATGTGCGACATGAGCACAGTCAAAATTAGTCTTTTGTTTGAAAAAGATTTAGCATTAAATCAGCTTCTACAATATTTGGGATTTGGTACTTTGGAAAACACAATAAAAATGCATATACTTTTTTTCAGAAGGAAGTAATTTATATATGGCTTGTCTTTCATCTTCCTCAAGCAATAGCATAGTAAAACATTCTTTTTTAGTTGTGAGATGATTAACCTCGATTCATTTTTCACCCTTGAGGTCATATAACCATGTATTATTCCATGGATCAAGATTGGTAGCAAATGTTTGGAGAAATGGCAGCTTCCAAAACTTTGGTGTTCAGCACAGAACTGGAGAAATCACCTTGTAAATGTACATTTTTTCTGAGGATATTTCCAATATATCTAGGCCTGAGAAATGAAGTTCATTGGTTATATTTATATTCGTCCCTTTATCGTACATGCTAAAACAAAAATTTTGACTTTTACCGGAACCTTCTCATGAGATCTGCTTCATGACAAAAAAAAAAAAAAAAAAAAAAAAAAAAAAAGGCTTAACAGACAAACAAGAGGGTCAAAATAGTTTGTTTTTTTTAAAGTTTATTCAAAGTTTTTTTTATATTTCTGCTTCGTAAATAAATTTTATAAATAAGGATGGAAGAAAAATGTTAATAATTCTATTTGCTTAACCAAGTTACGAAGATAACACTTCCACTTAAGTTAAAGGAAATGCTCATGGGTAGGATCATAGATAAAATATTCAACCCCGGCTATTACCTCGAGCTTGTGATCAATTAATCAGTGTTTTTCGTAGAGAACACACTTGGCTGCTCATATGCTTATCTTCATTGCAAAAATATGTTGGCCAAACAAACTATGGGCTATATTTGATAAAGATAAACTGTCGTGTCCCCTAACATATCTAGTTGTCAAGTGTGCGTTCTCTCTAATGTTCTTCCCCAGAAACCTCATTCAGCAGCTTACTTTCCTTGTCTTTGCAGGGCGATTTTAGTCTCCACAGGCAGTCAGCTTAGCTCACAGGATTGGTGGCCACCCTCGTCTATTCTTCCCTATGCCCCGTCTGTTCACAATTAAATTTTGAATTTCTTCTTAAAAGCCTTTCTCCAACCCTTTTCAAAGTTGGTGGGGGAGGTACAGAGAATAGATGTCGACCGCGTCTGTTAATTTTTTGGGGGGTGGGGGTGGGGGTAGAAAGGCTATTGTGAAACACTCAGGTAGTTGCTCTGAAATCACATAGGGAGACCACTAAACATTCTTTTGTTGGAAAACAGCACTGTGGTTTTTTTATGTCATTTATTTTTGTGTGTTTTTCAAATTTTGAATCCCACTGCTAAAGTTACTCCTTGAAATCTCTTCAAATATAGTAGGAATGTACCTTGAAGTTTTTTCACCAGCATTGTACACAAGGTGGCGCTGCTGTTATTTCCAGATTTAATTTGATTTTTGAAAAAAAATATAATAAGAGTACGTATATGTTGTGTTGAAAATAGCAACACTAAATCATTTACATCATTCCTTCCAGACCCTCGCTAATATTGATAGATATGTACATTGGGTGGGTCTTTTCTGTGTTTGTGCCCGCTGAAGTAATATTCGGGATTTCTATGATTGGCTTCTGTTGTTGCAAATTTTAAAAGGCGTCGGCTCGGAAATCAAATGGACAGTTGCTTTTAAAAGCACCTGGGTACATGAGAGATCTCATGCACCCAGGTGCTCAGAGATGATTGACAAAGTGCTGAGCACAGTACTTTGTCAATCTTATTGTTTGTTTGTTGCAACATCATCAAAAGATTATAATGCAATTATTGCACTCGAAATTCATGATATCACAATGCAAAAACTTCATTTATGAATTACAGCAATTCCCCAAAAACGTACCCCCGTGATAATTAGCCGCTTTTGTTCCTCAACGTGTATGTGACTTTGAATACACTGGAACCTAGTGGCAAATTGCTTTAGTTTTCCAGCAAAACAAACAAACAAAAAAACCAAAAACGAAAAAAAACAAAAAAAAAAACCACAAAAAACAAAACAAAACAAAAAACAAAAACAAAAACAAAAAACAAAACAAACAAAAAAACAAAAACAAAAGAGAAAATTAAAAGCACCCCCCAAAAACAAACCAAACCAAAACCAAACAACAACAACAACAACAACAACAACAACAACAACAACAACAACAACAACAACAACAACAACAACAACATCAACAACAACAACAACAAATTCTGGCAAAGTGTGCTGATGTATCTAAGCATACAATAAATAACATTGTAAATTTGACAAACATTTGTGAGAACGTAAAGGAATGTGCACTCCTTGCAAGTTTTTTATGTGAATTCAGCTAACGGTTTTTCGGGCAGAATTAAAACACACTAAAAGACAAAATTCAAGATAGAGAAAGTACAGTGCCACCTGGTAATCAAAGTATGGTCTAGTGCTCCTTGCGTGTGCCCCTGTGTGGCGTTTAAGCGATTGGCGACGCAGTTCCGTGGGATGTATTTATCCCAGCAAAATTTCATGAATTCATCGTATCTTCGTACGTCTTTCACTTAAATTATTGTCGTGGTATGTGTACCTCTGGAACATGTTTCAATTGGTTCATGGCTATCCTTTGAAAACCATAGTTTTAGGAGTTTTTGTGACTTAATTTCGCGTTAGTATATGATACGCAAAATTAAAATGTGCGAGAAAAGTGTATTGCATTATTCTCATTATGCAGCTAAATTAAAATGCGCTGGATTATTTCTTATTAAAAAAAAAAATCAGGTTTTGGCAAAATTCATCACGCACGATATTTTCTGGAATTGTGGCATTAAAGTGTCTGCTTGTTTTCTTGTAGATTGTATAGGAGGCACAACTTAGAGTCGCCAGTCAATTTTGGCTCTTTTGTGGCGTTCACCGTTCCCGCGGCAACAATTATCCTCATCATCAGTTGGCTCTATATGAGTGTATATAGTGTAGGATTCAGGTAACATTCTGATTCAATAAAAAGATAACTCTTCTATACGCTTTGCTTTTTTATAATCTTTTTAATTGACCACAATTCTTCCCCGCCCCCATGCCCAGATATAAATCGTATGCCTCAAAATTTTTACTGAAATTTGTCGTTCCTTGAAAACATTTTTCCTGAGATTATGTGAGACCATTCACTATGATACGCGCTAGGTCTATAGCTTTCCTTAGCACAGGCTAGGTGCCATGCTCCCAACCAAGGAAAGTTATTGACTTCAGCCGTACCTTGACCAGGAATGGGCTGCTTTTCAATGCTATATGCCACAAAAATTACACATTTAGTAATTTTCATGCATCTTCTTTATAAACTGCTTACCATTGTATGCTTGATTCAAATTTTTTTAAGTATAAATACCAATTATGAAATTTAGTGGAAGTTTGACTCTCTATCTGTGTAGATTTTGTTAGCTCAGCTGACTTGTCAGTCAGCTGAGTATACGGGACGGTCAGTCTTCCGTCGTCCATTCGTCCGACCGTCATCCGTCCATGATTCACATTTTCGATTTCTCCAAAACCGTCTGCCAGATTCAGGTCTTCAAGTTTGTGAATATGTTCCTGCAGTGGGTCTCCACCAAATGTGTTCAAATGGTCACGCTCCATTCATTTTTGTAGTTGTATGGATATTTTTGGTTCATTCTTTTGTGTGCAAAATCTAAACAAATATTCTGCGGAACTACCAAGCCAATTGCTTGGAAATTACTTTGGGACACTTCTAGGGACCCCTAGACCTTAAATTATTTAACAGGAGGAGTTGCAATTATTTATGTTTTTTCTACAATTTTTATTTGTTTTCCCTATTTTCGACTTCTTCTAAAACGCCTTTGAGACTGTCTGGAATTGGTGGAAAAGTAGTTGCAGCAGGGTTAAAAAAAGTTATTCACTATGTGATGATACTGTAGATCTCTGATGCTTAACGAATTTTTTGATTCGCGTAGCTGTTGGTGAATGCATGCATTCCAACTGACTACTTTGTAAATCAATGGGGCTTGCAGTGGAAAGTAGTATTTTTTACTTCTATAAAACCGTCTATCAAATTCACTTCAAACTTGGTGTGGGAAAGGGATATACCGTGGGTGGGTTCTATCAATTTTGTTTAAATTGTTACGCTTCGGTGATTTTCAGATTTTGATGATTTTTTTTTTTTTTGCTCATTTTTCGGCAAAATCTAAAAAATCTTCTCTGAAACCGGCCCGCCAATTGTTGCCAAATTACATAGGGACACTTTTGGGGACCCCCAAACCATAATTTGTTCCACAGGTGGCACTGCGTTTTTATCTATTTTCAACGCTGTTTTCGACCATTTCTCAAAAAATTTACTCAGATTGTTCTGAAACTGGATGGAAAGGTAGCTTGTGGGAGGGTGAAACAAAGTTGTTCACTAGCTGGTGATACTCTCGATTCCTAATTTTTAACAAATTTTTCAATTTGGGTACCTGTTGGTTAATGCATGTATACCTATTGATTACTATGTAAGTCAACGGGCAATGAATTCAAAGTTTTACAGGTAAGGTCAGCTAAGTACAGGACTGCCATAGTCCTCTTGTTTACTTTCCTGAAGCAGTCGCTAAATCTAATTAGTTTTGAGAGACTTCTTTTCAGTTACAGTATAATTTTGAGTTTGCCCTGAGTTTGATGCCAAAATATATTAAACTGTAAGAGTGAGTTCAACATGTTTTAGTGATACTGGTCATCGCTTTTCCCATATTGTTTTCGATATTCCTACGTCCTGATAGCCATGTTGTGCGGTATATATATATTCTTTTTCAGGAGAACATTTGGACATAAAAATGATGTGTCTCCAGAAAATGAAGCCAGGGTAAAGGCCCTCATTCAGAAAGAAAGAAAGGATCTTGGCAAGTTGTCGTGAGTACATTGAGTTTATTTCTCTTTTTGGAGGGGTGGGGGTGGGCTGGGGGTTGGGGAGGGGTAAATAACATGGATTTAAATGTCGCTTCATAGAATAATCAACTGTAAGATAGTCTTGTAACACTATAAGTAGTTCTGGAAGATGAAACAAGTTACTTATACGAGACAAAGTCCAGTTTTTGGCGGGGTAGGTGGGTGTCCGGGTAGGTGGGGATGCTTTCCCTGATCAAAAAAACGACACCTAGATGTTATTATGAATAGAGATAGTTAGGTCTCAGTCTCAGTTTAATCAAGGAGAAACCACACGCACAAAAAATGTGCGTACTCACGGTCAAGTGTGTGATGTCCATATTGTTCGACTTTCAAATTATATCTTTTCAGGTTTGCTCAGATCAGTGTCAATGTCATATTCCTTATACTCGTTCTGCTATGGTTTTTCCGAGTTCCTCAGTTTATGCCAGGATGGGCAGACCTCTTTGCTAAGAAGTAAGTCCAGCATAATCACACATGTTCACAACTTTTCACAGTTTATGTAGTGCGATTTTGTTCTTGATCTTACTGTGCGCTTGCACTGTGTGAGATGACTACTGGTCCTACACCGCAACTTCCAAAATATAATTTCAGAGTGTTTGTGCTTTTAACTATGGTAATAAATTGAAAATACTTTGTGAGCGAGTAGCTTGTATCAAACCTCCAGGAAAACAATTGACGCGCATTTAAGGAAGATGTCGTGAATTAAGTGTCCCGGAAGAAGCCGGGAGATATTGTTTTAGTGCCGGTTTCTTTTGCTTCTTATGTTTATTGCTGATGTTGTTGTTCTTCTTCTTCATCTTAACACACACATACACACATGCACAAGCACACACGCAGGCACGCACGCAGGCATGCGCGCCCACGTACGTACACACACACACACACACACACACACACACACACACACACACACACACGCATGTTCCCTACTCTCGACATTTGGTGTCCAAGACATAAGGCATGTTGAGGAAGCTGTTAGTTCAGCAACACCGAGATCTTTTAAAAGGCTAGATGTTACTGTCTTTCAGTTATACAGGTGATGCCTTGCCCGCCATCCTCATTGTCGTTGTCTTAGTAATATTTCCCTCAAAGAGACCGAGATTTTTCTGCTGCGGAGGAACAACTGGTAAGTCACTGTTTAATAACCTTCCGGTCACAGAGTAATTGGAATTACCCGGATGTTTTACATATTATTTTTCCCCCCAAATCTTTTAACAACAAAATGTGTCTTCAACGAGAGCTGTACTATTAGTTACTACCTGTCTGTTCAGGGGATACAAGAAAATATCCACGTAAAAAGATTTGTATCCCAAGAAGCCAAAGGCTGATTGGGATACCAATCTTTTCACGTGGATATTTCCTTGTATCCCCTGAACAGACAGGTAGTGACGATTTTATCCTGTAATAGGACTATAAATGGGAAATAAAAACAACTGAAAAACGTGTGAAATACATAACAATTTTTTAAATAACATCAACACGTAGAATACTAAATTTGGCAACAAGGTCTTTTTTTTTAACTGAAGTAGGCTTTTTTTAACTGATATCAGTCATTTGATTCATGAGCCTGATCGCGAAATTTGTATACTTGTTTGGGGATCAAGTCCAAAACGTGGCAAAATTATGTATACCCTGATGGTGGCCATTAATATTCATGAGCCTGATCGCAAAACAGGTATACAGAATTTGTATACTTGTTTGCTGATCAGGAAGGATACCAAAGAAACAATACGGGAAATTCTCTCGTATTTTTAAACCAATCAACAAACGTAAATTTCATCTATTACAGGATAAAGACATATATTTTAGGACTCTCTGTGGCTAAAAGTGTTTCTGGTATGTTTTGTGCTTCAAGGCAAGAACAGCCCAATAAGCCTTTCTCCCACTCATTACCAGATTGAAAAACTTTTTCTACTTGGAATTCTTGTCTTTGTCTTCATCTGACGTGAAAAAGGGAAAACACTGGAAACTCTTCTAACTCTTGTCTTTGAATTCTGTTCATAAAAAAAAACTTTTCAAGTTATTCTGTCTAATGTTTATGTCTTGTGAGAAAGAGTCTCCTTCTTTAAGTCGGGCGTCAGAATCAAACAGTGGTTTGTATTGGATTGCATAATGGGAATTAAATATGTCACATGTTTCAATAATGCATGAAATGATCTTGACATCTTCGAGGATAGGAAGGATGTTTTAAACTGTACACCCAAGGAGAGAATTGGAAAGACTCCACTACTGTTTAGGTTAAGTATCTTTGTCGTCCAGTTGGGATCGTAACTTAGGAAAATATGAACGTACAGAATGTCTTATTTTGTTGACAACATTATTTCTAGACGTTATGTTAAACTGAAGGAATTTCTCAAACTCCATGCTAATGTCAACGTTGTGAGGCTGTGGTTTGTTGGAAAAACGTTGAAATCATTTCCATGCCAATTTCGATGACGGATGTGTTTTTAATTTTAATGTAATTCATTTTTAATCGTAACTTCTTTGAAGGGTAGAAAGTCTTTGACAGTATTGTATTGTATTGTTTTGTAATCATATTTATTAAAAAACCTGGATAACTCAGCAGATACAAAATTGTGTTTGTGCCTTTTTGTCCAGAACCACTTCCTAATAGTCATTACCCTATTCCGCCGTTCGAACTCTTTGCTCTCCATAAGCTAACCTGTCATTGTCTTACCTATATACATATGGAAGTACTTTTGTCCATATTGAACATGTTCCTGTGTTGAATTTTGACAGAGGCTGTACTAGCCCAAATAAATTAAAGGGTCTTCAGCGGGTAACTACTCAGAACATGTTTCGAAGCATGTACCAGTACACGTGTCTCTGAGTTGCGGCTGCTTGTCTAAGCTACATACTCAGCAAAGACAATCCACATAATAATGAATAAATATGAACGTGCTCAAAAGTAACTGATCGAGGGCATCTCCAGACACACAAATGTACAAGGGCTTTTTACAAGACACATTGGAAATTTCAAATAAGTGCTATTTGAAGAAATAAGGTACAATGAAATTAATGTTACTCGTTTATAAAGTGGCTGGTCTGATTAATGTACAGTTGGACTGCAGCACAGTGTCTGTGTTCAGTTCGTTGGGAAGGTCTTCACTGCCCGCTAATATGATTCCCACGAGTCTGTCCAAAGCAATATCAACCAATAGATTAGGGTGTGCACCAGGTCAGAGCACACTTGCAACAGATCTCAGGAGTTTACGTCTATGTAGGTCATAATGGGGGCGATACAGAAATGACAAATGTTTTCGTTTGGAAAACTGCACGAAAAAGCTGAAGAGGAACCAATATTCGTTTCGAATCAATGCGAATTCAGACCTGACCGACCGAGGCGGAGCTGTGTGTGAATGATACTTGCAAATCGGTCGCCATAGACAAAATAACTTTGAATTTTATGGCGTTAAAAGAGAAATTTGGATAATTTTATTTTAAAAAGTAAAAGTGAAGGTGACTTTTTTATGTCACCAGGGAGGTCATTCCACAAGCGTATAAAGGAGGGTAGAAACGAGTTAAGGTAACGAGTCATTCTACAGTAAATCTGCCGTAAGTGAAGGGATTTCGCAGAGGGCGGTCTGCTTGGGCATAACATAATTTGGTAGTAAATCATAGAGGTACGATGATTTGTTGATAATTTGGTAAAAGTATACTAGTTTAAAAAATGTCTTCGAATATGTGGTGGCTCCCAACCAAGCTCAGCTAACAATCTGGCGCGTGACGTACATATCATTGCACCAGCACACATTCTAGCAGCTTCATACTGTAAACCTTCCATAAGGTGTGCTAGCTTTTGGGTAAAGTTGTCAAAAAGCACACAACCGTATTGGAGGATTGGGCTGACCTCTGTCAGGTGTAATTTTTACAAGAGTCTTCTTGGATAGTGTAAATTTAAGTCTTTTCAAGAGGGAGAGACGTTTGCTTGCTTTAGTTACAGTGGGATTTATATGTAGGTGCCCTCTTAAATTGTGAAAAAGGGCAATGCCAATATGAGTATGGTCTGTGGCTTCAGGTAAAGCAAAATCATCAAGATACAAATGGGGTGGGGGATGGGTGAGTCTATATATTCCGTTTGCAAGAGAATAGTACTGAGAACGATTTAATGGCACTAAAGGTCGCACGCCAGACTTGGCCCCACATGGATAAACAACCGAGGTCAATATTGATGCGATCATCAGAAGCTGCAGGCTCAGTTATAATTTCTATGATGCTAGTGTCATCCACAACGAGTCTGATGTCGCATGTTACATTGTCAACGATATCATTTATATAAACCAAAAAGAGGAGGGGACCCAGGATGGAGCCCTGCGGCCCCCCAGCCTCGATGGGAGACCAAAAAGAGCATTGACCTTGGATCATCACTTTTTGTTGACGATTGTAAAGGTAGCTTTCGAGCCATTTAATAACCGGTGAAGTTTTAAGAGTAGAAAGGAATAGGTCAAAGACATCACAGGCAGGGTTCCAAGGAGCAGAAGAGAGGGCAGTATTTAAGTTTTGAAAGTTATTCTTTTGAAATTCCGAATAGATCTCTTTAAGGAGCGGTCTTTTGTTTGGTGGGAAAAATAACAGAATGTTACAGAATGGTCGGAATTCGATATTGCGTCGTGGACATCGATCACTATCGAGAGCGAGTCCCGGAGAGTCTGTGCTGATATTTGTTCCAGTAGGTTCATCTATCAGTTGCAAAAGGTTATTTTGAAAAATGAAATTAAATAAGGGCAGACGAAGTTGACTATCTGCATGTGTGGAGTTCCATTCACTGCATCTATCATTAAAATAACGCGATTGATAGAGGGTGAAGGTTACTTTCACTTGCAGTAGATAGGGAAGTGTCTAGAGATTCTAAGAAAGCATCGCGGGTCTCGGCCGGCTTGCCAGGCGATCGATAGTAATTGCCAATTATAAGTGCTCCAGATCTTGCATAAGTTTCAAATCATACACATTCGCAGAACTTTTTGGCCTTCTAAATCCGTACGTCAAATGTATGGTAAAGAGGAATGGACAAGGTAGCTTTCTAGCTCCCCCCCCCCCTTCTGATTACAATTATATCATTTTAGTAATTTATAAACATAAACGCTGCCGTGCGGTATTCATCATCCTGGAAAAAGAAGTTAACATATTTTGAGCATCGGAGAAAGACTTCATATTTTCAATGAAATGCCTTTGCAAAATCAGAGCCCAGTATTTAGGGATGGGGTGGGTGGAAGCTGATGCTGCCTTTTATTGAAAAAGTTTTAATCTGTGTGTATAGGCGTGTGCTTGCGTATTTGTGTAAAATGATTTTGCCATTTGCCTCCTTAAAAAGGCACAGGAGCTACTATTTCTCCCGATACATATGAGTGAACTTGAAGCAGTGGGGTTACAAGGCTAAATGGCCTAGATGGGCGATGTATGTCAATGCTTGCCTCCGCTCAGCTGGTAAAGCGTGTGTTTTTAAGATATTACTCGTAGAATTTTTTTTGAACATTTTATAAACTACTCTAGCATAAATCTGATAAAACTTGATAGGGTCCAGTTTCGTTAATTATTGCGGTTATTGGTGAACAACGGTTTGTTAAATTATAATGACTTAGATCAAGCTTACACATCAAGCAAAATATTTGATTCAAGCGAAGAACTTAAGTTGTATCAATGGAGTACAAAGCGTGGTGCTGTATTTACAATGATTACGAAACACACATATACACGCATGCATATATATATATATATATATATATATATATATATATATATATATATATATATATATATATATATGTGTGTGTGTGTGTGTGTGTGTGTGTGTGTGTGTGTGTGTGTGTGTGTGTGTTTAATATTTGTACGTATTTGCGTTGTGCTGTAAATCCACATCAGTATCTCGTTAACTTTTTGTATGCTCGTCAACCCCCCCCCCCCAAAAAAAATCGATGTCGTATTTAATGCTTTTGGGTACGATATTTATCATTTGATCAATGTGTCATATTAACGACGGACAGTGGTCTAGTATTGAAAATGCACAAATTCATTCTGTAGAAGGTTTCAAGCTTTCCGAAATTTAATGTATCCAATTATGTCAAGGGACTGTATTCGAACGCGTATTTCAAATGGGC
The DNA here is from genome assembly GCA_964020975.1 of Hermodice carunculata. NCBI lineage: Eukaryota > Metazoa > Annelida > Polychaeta > Eunicida > Amphinomidae > Hermodice > Hermodice carunculata. Next base: position 44,206,035 of record OZ026620.1, on the reverse strand, counting down.
GCCTGTTGTTACTTTATACATTATGCACTCAACTGCCAGATACCAGCTTTCAAAGACTCAAAATGTCTGCACTTTTACGGTGGTCAATTACGGAATGTTACCAGCAAGGACGATCATTTGTTCTTATTTGCTTGGAGAAAAGCTATCTCTGACGTACGTATAAATTACCTGGCATATGCCAGTCTGACATATTGATCTCCCTTGGAATGGTCTGGACAGTGAACCCCGACTGAATGATGATGATGATGATGATGATGATGATGATGATGATGATGATGATGATGATGATGATGATGTGAAATTGTTGATATGTTTACAGTTGAAGAATCTGATTGCGACACGTCACCAACCCTCATGGACTGGGAAACCATACAGCGCGGCGTCCCATGGGGCGTCATACTTGTCGTTGGAGGCGGGTTCGCACTCGCCCAGGCTTGTGTGGTATGTCCCGTAACCTGATTCTGACCATTTGTGTGTCACTTTAATAGTTTCAGCTTGACCTTCAACTATTAAAAACCGATGCAATAAGTATATATATTCACAATTATCTCATCTGGTGCGCCAGTTTTCATCGAGGGGGGGGGGGGGCAGGGGCAGGTAGGAGGAACCCATAAGGTTTTTGGGTTGTCCACCAGTTCGCCCATTTAATTGTGAAAAAGACATATCAAGACTTAGCGGCCGCATGAAACTCAAATTTACTTCATTTGTATCTTGATACCATTTTTGACTCAATTGTATTTTGGTGACTTTGGTCACAGGCTCGTATATGTGCAAAGATAAAGCATCAATCAATCCTTTGCATTGAAGTCCCTATCAGTACTTATTACCTTGACAGTTTATTGATACATATTGTATTTGTGTCTTTTTGTCCAAAACCACTTCCTGGTAGTCATAACCCTATTCCGTAGTACGAACTCTTTACTCTCTGTAAGCTGACCTGTCACTGTCTAACCTATATACGTATGGAAGTACTATTGTCCATATTGCGCACTTTCTTGTATAGAATTTTGACATAGGCTGTATTAGCCCAAATAAGTGAAAGGATCTTCAGCGAGTAACTACTCAGAACATGTTTCGAAGCCTGTACCCGAACATGCCTCTCTGAGTAGCGGCTCCTTGTCTAAGCTAAATACTCAGCAAAGACAACCCACATAATAATGAATAAATATGAACGTGGCAAAAGATGAAATAGCTAAATACGTGAAGTTTTGCCTATAAATGCAGAGCTTCATTATCAATAAATAATACCGGTCAAACCAAACATAATTACTAAATTTGTATAGTACAAGTTCAGACAAGCACAATTTTACTTACGCCTGAACCAGTATGTACCGTTTCTAGCTAGATGGCTCATCTTAATTAAACCACCTGCCAGTGTATAACTGAAGTAAAAAACAAACTGGGGCACTATGTTCAGTCCCAATGATTGTAAGATAAGCAGTTGCAGCTAGACCACCTGTACAGACCGAGGGAAATCCTTAGAAGTACTGCAACGATGGACATCCTGCACCAGAAATGTAAAACAAACCCCATGATTACACCTACTCCTCACTTTGAAAGTATCCAAACAATAAAGCTCTATTTCCTGCCAACCTTGAGTCAATGTTTCAACATAATGGGTCAGGATTATGACATTTGGATTAATACAGTCAAATTTGAGTAATTGTTTGACATTGAGTACATGTGAGCTTAAGCATTTCGGAAAAGTGTAAAAATCATTTGCATTTAAGTCAGAGACATGTCATCAAAACATGATTTTTCTTAACCAAATTTTAAGTGCAATTAGGTAAACTTGGAACTGTTGTCGGCCGTTGCTTGACACCGATAGCCCCTGAGGGTTTAGCCTGACAGAAAACACGTAAGCCTAAAATGCCTGAAAGTGAATATTAAGACATAATGATGCCAAAGATAAAATTAAGCAGCAAAACAGGCAAGTGTAAAATCTTCAAAATTATTGCAGCCAACCTTTCTAACAATCTTTGGATATTCACAGCCAAATTTGTAATGCAAAAGGAATGAAAGTCATTAGATTTTAAGTCAAGAAAATGCAATCAAAACATAATTTTTCTTAACCAGATATCAAATACAATTAGGCAAGCTTGTAACTGTCGTAGGCTGCTGCTTGGTACCGATAGCCCCTGACGGTTTAGTGACAACAAACTTCATTATGTCTCGAGAACAGACCTTTTGTTTGTTCCTTTCCTTTTCCCGAATTTTTGCTCGGAACCTAGCATAGCTAAATCCAACATGTTGCATAGGCATAGCCACGTTTATGAAATTTATTCCCTGGTTTGGAATAATTGATATATTCAAAACTGCAACTCTTAGGCAATTCAAATTTTAAATCATCCATATCTTCGAAAGCATTATAGACTGGGGTGCCAGTCTGACTTTAATTCCTGTGTTTGTGCTATAGGCGCATTCAATGAAATAAAATTGAAAGTTGTCAAATTTTGTTTATGCTAAGCAGGCACACATAGAAAACTGTAACATTGACAGTATACCACCAAAAATCAAAAACAAAACAAAAACAAACACAAAAAAACCCCCAGAAAAAAAACCAGAGAACAAAAAACAAAAAAGCACCCCCCCCAAATGGATGATGAAGCTAGTTAACCACAGATATACTTTTTCTGATTCTCCAAGGCGTGTTTTGGACCATGGTGCTTCTTTTGCTGTTTCTCAAAATACACTGTAGTTTTTTTATATATGGCTAGATTCCTTTTTTTTTTGCATTCAAAGTCAGGTTTAAAAATTTGCAGCTGTTGTATCAACACCTGGTTGAAAAATATTAAACTCACACAAAATTAATTATTTATCTATGCAAATTAATATAAATCAATTTAAAAACAGGTATTAAAAAACATGTGCGGGTAAATTGTTCTGTAGACATGGGGACAAGGGATCAGACTAATGTACAGCATTGTCTCTTGTTTGTGTTGTAACTCTTTCAGTCCTAAGTTTTGTATGGAGTCCTCGTCGCGCTGCAGGCGAAATACGCCCAACTTGAGCCCAGGAAACCTGGGCACTCTCCTTCTCTTTCTAAAGCCACAGCTGCTTCTTGAACGAAAAATCTTTTTCACACTAATTTTGAATCTAGAATCAGTTAGACAATTCATGTGATGGACAGGACGTTTGTTGTGATCAGCACTGAAAGGGCCAAACCGCTCCATTACCTGGGCACATTTGTCTGGAGATCTTGGATGACAAGAGTGACCCGGACAGGCCAGGGACTCAATCAGTTCTTATGCTTGACCTTCCTGCGCACTGCATATGTAGCAAGGCATTGTTGACAAGAAGCTTTTTCATATAAGCTTGTTACAGAGAAACCCCTTACCGAGATTACAATTTTACGTAAATATTGATTTATCTATTTTGTGAGCGCGTTTCCTTCAGTTAATAATAGGTCAAAAGCTTGTCTGTGTCAACATGAATTAAAATCAGGAACAAACATCAAGTTGTTACTTGTGGTGGATGACAAACAAGAGACTTCTTAAACGGTCATCATCTAGCATTACATTGTATTTTTCAACGCAGTCGGTGTAACTTGAAAAATAACGTAAAGTGTGTTGTTAATGAACTTTTAATAATAAAGTAATGCTATGTATACTTCCTTAGGATACAGGTCTTTCGGCGTGGATGGGAGAACAGTTGTCGGTGTTCAAACACCTGCCTGACTGGGTCATGTTGCTTTCTTTTCTCCTCATCGTCGTGATGCTGACTGAAGTGACCAGCAACACCGCCACCACCACCATACTTATGCCTATTATGGCCAGTCTGGTAGGTGCCACAGCAGCCTTAGTATTACGGCTACCTGGTGGTAATATACCACATGGCTTTTTACAGGCCTCGAATGGCATTTTTATATGGTCATGGTCAATCTGTACATAGTTTCAAATCTGACAACAATATGCACAGGGGCACCAGCTGTATCTCATACTAAGGGACAGTTTATGAAAGTAGGAAAATAGGAAAAATTGTGCCTTTTATGTGGTCTGAAAATGAAGTATTTTCCCCCATATTCTTCACTGATTATTTATATTTTCGAGCCACTGAAATTTTAAACGTTGACATCATGATACATAATTTATCCAAGTAACTGAGGGTGTAAGCTTCCTGTGTGATGGTCAGTGCAAGGTTAAACACAAAGAACTTTTGTTTGGCTCATTTTTGTGGCATATTCCCCAATTTGCGCGAAATTGACTACCGTACCTAAGTTGTATCATAGATGCTTGGGGTCGATTATCTACAGCTGCATGAAGACAAATTTTAATCGTGACGTCTCCTACTTCAAATGTTATTTTACAACAGTGTGCTATGGTCTGGGGTCATATAGTACAAAGTACAAAGAAAAATGTAGTCTGTGATGTTTCCTGTCTATTGTCATGTATGTTCTGGTCAAGTGCTGAATGGGCCCACCTATTGTTTTATCAAAGTTGATTGTAACGTCATGCTGCTGGCATTTACTTGTATAAGGCTAACTTGGCAATAACTGAAATTTAAGTGTATGAAAAGTTTTTACACCTAATAAGCACATTACTTATGACAAGGATCTGTTTGCAGGCGGACAAGCTGAAGAAACATCCTCTATATCTGCTATTTCCTGTCACCATCTCAACATCCATGGCATTTATGTTGCCGGTGGCTACAACACCAAATGCGATCGTATTCGCCACAAAACGGGTCAGAGTTATTGATATGGTTCGTATACAGATTGTGATTTGTTGCTGTACTATATATTCACATTCCAGCTTGGGACATTTCACGCTTTTATTTGTGGGTGGTGTATACTTTTAGAGGAAACAAAAAATAACAGCTATTCATCTAATTGCTTTGAGGTACGGTAAACAAAAATAAACGAAATTGACGATTTTTTGCAGATAAAATAAAAACTATGAAATGTTTATATAATATAAAATGATTTAGCGATATCGATCAATGATTTAGTGATGTCGCCAAATAGTATTAAATGCCAAAACCACTTGCCATAGAATATCGGAATCATACACATGATAGTCTTTGAGTGGGGCCAGTTCATAGTTCCAGGACCCTGACATCAAAAATAGTCCACGAGAATCAAGAGCAATGTGACAATGATTGGTCCTCGGAAGCATCAAATGTCTGCGTAATAGCTGAGTTTTATGAAATTTACAACTGTCGTGACGTTAGATAGTAAGGCCACATAATGTTAAATGCACGTTTATAATTTGTACCAACCACGGGTCCTGGAAGCGCTTGACTGACAATGTATCCTCCTACTCTGAGCAGTGGAACACATGCTGGGGCGGCCCTTAATCTAGCGCTTCCAGGGCGCATCGAGGTATTAGCTGGACATCGCGGTTCCGTGCAGTGACATGTTAAAAGGACATCTGACTCCATGTCGAAAGTTCGGAGGGCTTCCTTAAATGCGACTCTTGAGACTGTCTCACTCTTTATCAATGGTATTCGACATACATATATATAATGGAATGCCGTTTCTTGTTTTATTCAATATTTAAAGGCATATCTTCATTGTTTTAAACACACCTTTATATATATATATATACTTAGAGGGTTAACAACACTGCACTTTTACCTTTTTCTTTCAATTGCAGATTTTGGCGGGATTTCTGCTGAAGATCATATGTGTGTTCGTGTTGGTCATGGCCACTCATGCATGGGGGTGGCCACTTTTCAATATGGGAACCCTGCCCTGGGAGACGAATATGACTACGTCCCTGGCTGGATCGGTGTCGTCATATTCATCTCTTTTGTCCTCAGTATAGGTTTGGTGCACAGGGGCTTGTTTTGTGACTGCAAACACCGAGCAGAGCCAGGCGGCCCCCAGTCTCAAGGAAAGACGGGAGGCAACTAGCATAATAACGAGCGGAGCGAGCTCTATGTATAACACACGAACATTTTGAAAAAGTAAGGTAATTCATCAATCCAAACATACAGTCTATGCAACTTGAAAAACGCGGTAACACCCAAATTATCATCATTATCAACCTTTAGTAGCTCCCCAGGGCAGTGTTTGGGAATCCATTCACGTGGATCATTGATTCACATATAGTTCTCTTATTCGCTGTATTTAGCATCTCTAGTTTTGCCAGATTTAACATCATTTGGGTGAATTTTTGTTCATCCGCGGTCTCAATTTTCTCCGATTATCGCCATTTATTTTCGTCCATGAAATTTAAAACTTCCGGTTGGCCCGGTAACAATTAACTGCGCATGGCAGAAGTTTCAGAGTGCCAATCACTCTGTCACGTAGCTATCTAGGGGTGGCTTTTTGCATGTAGATCATGACTTCGAGGCCTCCAACGGCCATGTTGCCATTGCACGCTCAGATTTGGTGTTGTCGCGCGAAATTCCAACAATCACTCTTCGTACCCACTACGTCTCTGCCACAGGTTACGACAATATTTCAATAGGGATATAGAGTTCTTGGGCACCATACTTATTTACTTGTGGAACAGTGTCTAACAAAAAGAAAGGCTATACCGGTTCGTTCAGCTGCTCAAGGTACTACGGTCTGGGCCCTCTAGATTGGCTTACTAAATGGCCGCTAGAGCGACCTAGCGACCAGGCGCTAGTGCCTGATCCACAGACGTTATATTATTATCGATACTTTGTAATGCTGACCCTCGCATCTTAGACTATGCCTGCAACATATTTAGTAAAAATGCTCTGCTCGCTACAAGGTTTTGAACCTACTTCCATATTATTTAACAAAAGAAATGCAAAGGACAAATATTATTATAACAACATTGAAATTGAAATATGTGAACAGTATAAATATTTAGGCATCTGGTTTAATACAAGAAAGTTTGATTACCTGGGCACTGCAAAAACATACTAAGTAGAACAAGCAAACAAAGCTCTCTTCTGTGTATATAAATTGGCAGGTCCTGTGGTAGGAAAACTAAGTCCACCAGTAGCCATTAAAATGTTTGACTCCCAAATATTACCCATACTGGAATATGGCTCAGAAGTCTGGACCCGCGGTAAAGCAGTAGATGCGATTGAAAAACTACACCTTAAATTTTTGAAGTCAACCCTCAATATCAGAACACAAACAAACACAGAGGCTGTTTATGCTGAAGTAGGAAGGTTCCCTTTACATATAAGACAGCAAATAAAGGCTTTAAAATTTTGGACCAGAATAATGCACCTCTCTGAAACTACTCCAGTCAAACAGGCTTACAATACACTTTTCAATCTAGATAAAATTGGGCAACAAAACTGGTGTTCAAACATTAGAAGACTCATTGTCAAATTAGGTTATGCAAATGTGTGGGAGCAACAGGGTACTTCGAATTATACTTCTTTTTTGAATAATGTCCAGAAAAAACTAGAAAACAATTTCAGAGATGAATGTATGAGTAAAATTCAGGAGCAAAATGATTGTGGAAAATTATCAACTTATCAAATTTTTAAAACTCAATTTTTGAAGGAACCTTATCTAAGTGAAATAAAAGATGAAAGATATAGGACGGCACTCTCAAGATTCAGATTAAGCTCCCACAACCTTGCTATAGAAACAGGGAGGCATGCAAAGCCAAAAATACCACGAACAAACCGCAAATGTCTTAAATGTAGCATGAATTGTGTAGAAGATGAGGTGCATTTCTTACTGATATGCCCAAGACATAAAAACTCCAGGAAAACGCTATTAAACGAAATTGAACTCTCCATTCCTAATTTCGACAACCTCACATTGAAAGAAAAATTTAGTTCAATTATGAAAAATTGTGATCCACATTGTTTACACCAACTTGGTAAATTTATATATGAAAGCTCCAATGTAGGTATTGAACAACCAGGACTGTAGTCAACTCAAAGTGGGGATGGGGGGCATTTTCCTGGCAGGGTTTTGTATATAGTAGTACATGTAGTTTACTTAATGTACCTTGTTTATTTAGATTGGAAAAGTTTTTAGAATTAGAACATTCAGTGTACATAGATTTTTATTTTTTTAAATTTTTTATTAGAATTAGAACGTTCAGTGTATATAGGTTAGCCAAATCAGGGCTGTAAACTTACATATATGGTGCTATTCTCAATGTAAGGTGCCTCAAGGTATAGACATATAGACTGGCAATGATATTTTTTATTAGATAGCGAGTATTAGAAGACTAGATAAATGATTTGGGTGCTTTGGATGTGCAATAAATCATTCTTGGTGCTACAGATCACATGCAAACAAACAAATCATGTTTATACATTTATCTTTATTTCTGTATGTTATGTAAGAGATCATCCAGGTGACAGTTGTTGGTAAACTTGTGCACTGTAGAGATTATATCAATTACAGGTGCACATTCTTTGTATTTTGTATTTCCTTGCAATGAAGCAAGTACAACACAGTAACATTTTAAATGTAGTTTATTTCAGTTTCCTAATGTGTAGCTTGATATTTGTTCGTAGGACAAATAGGTCAGAAGTGACCTGTAGTTTTTGTCAATAAAACTTTTACTTACTTTACTTACTTACTTATTATGCATAACATATGTTAAGAAAGTGCCAGGTCTCTACAAAGTTTAATATCGCACTCACCGCAATCAAACTTGGTAGATATCTGCAAAAATAATTTTTCTACTGAATGATATTATGAAACTATCCCTGTGTTAAAAAAAACTGTTCTATGAATCTTCTGAACACATATAATCCATAATTAATCTCACGATCTGACAAGTTTGTTTTAATCTCCCGCGGCATGTGTGGTTTGTCTTCCTGACTATCCGCACAAAACGGGAAGACTGCTGTCATTGGCTGATAGTTGCCGATAGCGTCATACAGTGGAATCTCAGCCAATGAAACTCGACTTCCGCATTTGGTGCCGAGAAGTCCGACAGAGAAAAGCCAAAATGGCGCGGGAGGTTAAAAAAGCTGTCAGATTGTGAGAAAAATTAGGGATTATATGTGAACAGAAGATCCAGAGAACAGTTTTGTATATTCCGATTATTCGAACGTCGAAACTGTGCATGGGGCACGGATCGGTGAGTTGTATGTGTAGACAAAGTGGAATAACGAACGTCAACAACAGATCTAAGCCACAGAATGGCGCTATTGTTGTGGAGGGCAAAATGCGACTTTGGATTCTTGCTATAATTCAAGTGCTTTATTGCATGAGGATCCAATATATGTACAACACAGGGATAGTTTCATAATATCGATCAATAGATTTTTTTTGCAGAGATTTACCAAGTTTTATTGAGGTGAGTGCCATATCAAACCTTAAAGAGACCTTGAACTGCAATAACATCTGTTGTGTATATAATGTTATCGGCCTCCCTTCTATCGTTAAACACAGACTGGGAACCACTTCGCTCCGCTCGGTGTTTGTAGTCACGAGAGAAGCCCCTGAGGTTTGGTGGTGCCCCATCGATTGCATCATTTGAAAAGTCAATATGTCAATAAATCACCCAGTCACTGTGCACCTGGGCATTCTACTTGCCCGTTCGACTATTTCAGGATCAATCATTTCGCCCATTTCACCCATTTGTACAACTAAAGTATATTTGTAAAAAACGACTCTGCTTTTCTAAGTATGACCCACATGTTTTTGTGTAAACTATATTACAGAAGCTGTCTTTATATCCACAAATATCAATACTCTACCAGAAGAGGGTGAAATTGCGTGCACGTTGCATGGAATTTGCTAGCTCCTCACGCCATTGAATTCCATGCAGAGGGCACGCTATCGCCATCAGCAAGATCTGGGAAAAAATGTGACTAACTTAGGACTGTCAAGCAATAATCTCAACACGGGCCGTTCACTACTATGTACAGGCGCTTGGAGCCAGAGGGCGCTCAGACAAGGGCACTAACACATAGCTGAACAAAGGATATACCGAGTATACACAACTTTCGAAACATAGGGCCTCCTGTCGGTCACACTTTTGCACTAAATGAATGGGGGCGACGCCTTCACGCTCACACGAAAGTCCTGTACACGCTTATGCCCGTAACCCGTGAATGGGGATGAAGAAAAAACGTTGAAAAAAACAGAAATACGGCATTACCTACTTTTTTGTTTGAATAGAGTGACCATAAATATCAATCGATTATATCTATGAACTTATTTTGTCTGAAATACCCTGCAATTAGCAGTAATTTGGTGCGTTTTAGGAGAGGCGGTTGCTTTTTAGACGAGCTGGCCTGGTAGTAGTACAACACATTGAGCCGAAATTGCGGTTGTTGCCTGTGTTGGCGTTCGTAATGATCGAGTATCTAAGATATCTTATATTTATATATAGCCTATCCTTTGTTCAGGTGTGTGTTAGTGCGCTCGTCGGAACGCCCTCTGGCTCAATGCGCCTGTGCTTCCATGTAAGCGGAGGTTCCAGTGCATGAGTCACGCTTGCAGTAGGCCAATTTTTGTAAAGTCAACTCTGGTAATCCATATATCCTTTGTTCGGGTGTATGTTAGTGCGCTCGTCGGAACGCCCTCTGGCTCAATGCGCCTGTGCTTCTATGTAAGCGGAGGTTCCAGTGCTTGAGTCACGCTTGCAGTAGGCCAATTTTTGTAGAGTCAACCCTGCTAGTCCTGTAGGATATGCATTGATTGTACATGTGTGAAAATAAATATTTTTTCAACTAAAATAGAACTTTATGATGCCTGTCACTTATTTAAACCCATCTGTGACGCAACTAGCCTGGTACATCCCTAGAATGACGCATGTGTGTTATTTTTGGCTAGGTGTTTGGTGCCGAAGGTTGCTGGTTTAATTGAGACCCAGCTGCTCCGAGGTAAAAAACAAATGACAATTTGGTTGCTATTGAATGTATAACCTACCGACATAGTGACATCAGGTTTTTTGCTTAGTGGTTCTATATTCACCGAAAAGCCTCACAGAGATATGTTACTGTGATGAGTATTATTAAACTGACAAATAGAAAATCCCCATTAGGTTTAACACACAAAAAAGTAAATTTACAACGCTGCGTTGGATGTGACGAAAATGTTTGTACGTACCGCGTGAGAACGTCAAACTCCTCAAAACAATAGTGTTGCAAGAGGCTTAACATTTAGTAAACAACATCAATTTCTCGTATAGAGACCATCCCTTGCCCTTGGACTTCGGCAAGTCCAAATACAGAGGATGGTGCCGTGGACGTGTGTGCTTCCTAGACATTGACCATTTAAATATCAAACTCTTTGCTGTGCTATATCTTTCCGTGGACAACCCTCTATTAGCCGCCAACACTCTTATTGAAGATCTGTCTCTTATTGATTCCTGGTCTTCCAACTGGTCGGTGACTCTTAATGCTGTCAAAACCGATGCCATGTTGATATATTGAAAAATAAACCCGGTTAATCACCCTCCTCTTGCTATTCAAAACCAATGATTGTAAAATGTTAATCACCATAAACACTTTGGGGCTCATGTTTGGGTCCGATCTACGATGGAAAGACCATATTGACCTGATCGAGGCAAGAGCCACCAAGCAGCTCAACATCATGAAATCTTTATAATACTCTCTGGACAGGGCTACACTCGAAATGATTTGTACATCCTTTATTTGCCCTTTAATGGAATATACTGGTATAAGTTGGGATGGCTATAGACTTGCGCAAGTCTCACTGGACTCTCTTCCGTATTTTATTTGAAATTAAATTCTTTGCAAAATAAAAGCTTACACGCAAATGACACATTGGAAACAATTATATGGTGTTGTGTGCTTCTTTACACCTTCTGTTGACTCCGCTGTTATGGGTGGGCAAAATATCACATTTCTGACAAGTACTTGTATTTTTGCCTTTCTTAAGTTACCTTAGTTTATAAACAATGGGCATCGGCATTGATCAATACCGAATGACCATTGGTCTTTTCTCGAACAATTATATCTCTCTTATGGTACACTTCCATCCAGGTCCATGCGTCGAAAACCAAATAATATGCTCCTATTCCTCATTGGCTTTTCTATATATAAACACAATCCTCTGTGTTTTTTCCTGTGTAAAACACATTACATTGTTCCTTTACATGTTTTTCCTGTCTTCAATCGACGTTCACGCGAACCCCGGTCCCACCCTGAACTCAAACAACCACCTGAAGTTCTTTCATTCTAATGTTCGCAGTATACGAAGTGCAGGTAAACTTGAGGAGATCCACCTCCTGGCCCAATCAGGTGACTTTAATATAATTGCATTATCTGAAACCTGGCTAGTTGAAAAAATTTCCCCGATCAGCTCCTTCTCATCGACGACTTCCAACGTCCGTATCGTACAGACCACACAACGGGAAGAGGCAGCGGGGCTCTGACATTTGTTCACTCTTCTCTACCATGCATGAGACGCCTGGATCTTGAAAGCATAGATTGCGAATGCGTCTGGGTTGAAATTTCGACCCAGCGCGGGAAGGTATTATTTGGTAACTACTATCGTTCACCTGGCCAGTCCACCAAAATCCGTGATGCATTTCTCAGGTCTTTGGCATCTTCTATCTCCTCTGCCATTGAATGCAACCGTCACATCCTAATAGTAAATGGCGATTTCAAGGACAGGTGCTCTGATTGGAACTCCCAACATGAGGATAGCGATTTAGGTTTATCTCAGGCCAACCTAATGAATCAGAACAATCTCGTTCAACTTATAGATGAACCCACCAGGATAAGCGAATACTCAAATAATTTATTAGACCTTATCAGTACTGATTCTCCAGGTCTTGTTCTGGACTCTGGAACCCTTGCCCCAATCTCAAATTTTGACCACTGTGTAATCTTTTGTTCTTTCTCCCTTTCCCTTCACAAGGACAAGCCTGTCAAAAGTTCAGTATGGGACTTCAAAAAAGCCAATTTCTGACCTCAATGCTGCCCTTCTACGGCCCCTTGGAACATTGCTCATGATGTCTTTGATTCTATTGATGATGCCGTATTATACTGGTCTCGTCTCTTTCTATCTACTGCAAAGGCATTTATTCCCTATAAGGAAGTTACCATTCGCCCTAAGGACAAACCTTGGATAATTACAGACATTAAAAAACATATTCGACGTCGTAATCGTGCATGGAAACGCTTCAAGAGAGCATCCAACCAACCCCGCCCCCATACTCACGACCTTCACCTAAAGATTGACAGGTTATACCAATTCTACAAAAAATATCGTAACAAGGTTGTAACCATAATAAGGAAATCTGTCTCCTCTTACTTTTCTAATCTGCAACTTCGACTTGATGAAAAAGACATAAATCCCAAACAATGGTGGAGCTTGTCCAAGTCTGTCCTGGGATGCAAAATTCACCAAGATATACCCCCGATCATTGATGATAACAAGATTGTTTCATGTATCACGGAAAAATGTGAATTTTTAACTCATACTTTGCCGGCCAGTGTAAAACACTTCCTGAAGTTGATGCCCCACCCCTGCCTGATTTCACGTTCCGAACTGAAGCACGCTTACACAATATTACTATTAATGAAGACAGTGTTAAGAAAGTTCTATCTTCCCTGAGACTATCCTCTGCATCAGGCCCAGATAATATAGGGAATATCCTACTTAAGAACACAGCTGATTCAATCTGTAAATGACTTACAAAAATCTTTCAACTTTCTCTCAGTCTTTCCCTTTTTCCCGATGTTTGGAAGAGATCCATCATATGTCCTGTCTTCAAAAAGGCCAACTGACAGATTAAAAACAATTATCGTCCTATTTCATTACTCTGTAATGTTTCAAAGGTGTTTGACGACTGGTCTTTAATGCACTTTATGAATACTTGACACAAAATAACCTACTCACTTCCAAAAATTCTGGCTTTAAGGCCAATGACTCCACTGTCAATCAGCTTGTGCACATCCTTCACAATATCTACAACGGTCTACAACTGTCCAAAGAAGCCAGAATGGTGTTTCTAGATGTATCCAAGGCATTTGATAAGGTTTGGCGCCCTGGCCTCCTGTTTCAACTTCGACAACTTGGCATCTCTGATAATCTTGTAGCCTGGATTGATAGTTATCTCTCAAAACTATTCCAACGAGTAATATTTCATGGCCAATCTGCATCATGGCTACGTATCGAAGCTGGTTTGCCCCAGGGTCCCATGTTGGGCCCACTTCTCTTTCTGGTCTATATTAATGACTTAGTTGACAACATTACATGTGATGTCAGACTTTTTGCTGATGACACCAGTCTACTTGAAGTTGTTAGTAACCCCATCGAAGCTTCTAATCACCTGAACATTAATCTCTCAATTATACATAATTGAGGAAAGATGTGGCATGTTATCTTTAACGCTTTAAAGTCTGTTTCTGAAATATTTTCAACTTGCTAAACCACACCATCCACCCGTTCATCTCGGAGACTCTGAAATACTTGAGGCAAAATCACACACGCATCTTGGTATTACTCTCAGTAGCAATATATCCTGGCATGCTCACATTACTCGCATTGCCACCAAAGCTAGCCAGCGAATTGCCCTACTGCGTAGATTTAAATATAAACTTTCCCGCAAAGCTCTGATCAAACTCTATTTAACTATGATTTGACCAATTCTTGAATATGGTTGTGTGCTCTTTGACAATTGTGGTCACGGCCTTTCTGATCTTATTGAATCCATACAGTTTGAAGCTGCTAAAATATGCACAGGTGCATTAAGACACACATCACATGCCAATCTCCTGCGTGAGCTTGGTTGGACAACACTTGCCAGCAGAAGGAAGTACTTTAAGTTTCTTCTTTACAAAATGTATCACAACTTAACACCCTCCTATCTCTCTCAACTAATTTCCCCAACTATCAATGCTCGAAACCTTCGCCACGTTAGCTCCATACGTCCCATTAATTGCAAAAGTAATCGCCAAAACAAATCCTTCCTTCCTGACACTATTAAGCTGTGGAACAATCTTCCATCTGACATAAGAGACTCAATTTCCCTCCAAATATTTAAATCAAAACTGAAAGCAACTCTACTAGCAGTGGACTATGTTCCTTTTTACTATACCCAAGGACACAGATTTGCCAACATTTGTCATACCCAGCTTCGTCTTGGATTCTCGAGACCTTACATTGATCTCTTTAAAGTCAACATCATCCCACAACCAACATGTTCCTGTTCCTACCCCACTGAAGACTTGCAACATTTTCTGTTCTTTTGTCCAAAGTATTCAACTCACAGAACTAAACTTCTCAACTCCATCATCTCCATTATTGCTCCCGGTGTCCACCCGAATCTGATTATAAATACACACAGCAAGTGACAGGCTAGCTCATATCCTTCTCTTTGGTAGCGATAAATTGTCCATTCCCATCAACATGCAAATTTGTGATGCTTTCCACAGCTACATCGTAGACACAAGACGCTGCATATTTTAGCTCTGTTATGCACAAGCAGTCATGTCAATTGAGTTAGTCGCTGACTTACATAAATTTATTTCTCATGTGTCCTATGAATTTTTTTTAACCGCTGGTCTGTATTATTGTGAACAGTGTATACATATATGTGTGTGCATTCTACCCATAGTGAACTATCTTTCTTTGTTTTGCATATTGGTGACGTTTTTATTTTGATTCCTGTATGCGGGGTACAAATCTGAAACCTGTGTACAGCTTCTTTGTTAATTCGGTAACTTTGTTCATGTTTTGTCCTGTGTGTTTTGTAATATACTTTTGTGTGTCCCTCCATGTTCTGGAGAACCCCCCCCCCCCCGATTAGTGACATCTCCATGTACTATAGGGCGATCCATTTGAAATAAATATGTTTAAACTAAACTAAAACTTTTAAGTGAAACCCGTCACACACCTTGTAGCCTTATACTGTTTTAATACAGGTAGGCCCCTAAACCTAGCTAATTGGCTTGGAACTCGTCTATAACTAGATAACAGATTAGCGCTGGGCAGTCTGCACTGTGTTTTTTATCACACAGACAAGCGAGCGGTCATAACGCACCCCTCTTCCCAAGCTGGTAATTGAGCTATTGTGTGATGAGGGATTAATTGCAGTGCACCGCGTCAGGCGGAGAGCGTCCAGTGAGACCTGATTTGAAATCATACAACAAAAACAATGTAATATTGCAAGAGTACATCAAAGTTGAAGGTTCTTATTTACTCCACTCGTACGGAAAAGTTTGATCAGAAGGGAAGGAGTTATTTTCACACCGCAGTCCATTCTGTTTAAAATGAGGGCCACAACCTTTGAAAGAGATTTGCTTGGAAGACAATTTTCACAAGATCAATCAATTTTTAAAATGATGTCAATCAAACATGGATAGATGTATCATCTCAAAATACAGGGATAATGCAAGATGATTGTCTTTTAAACTGTATTTTAGTTTGGCCTTTTAACTCTTCCTTGTGTGACTTTTGGGCTCCGAAAATGGAGAAACTATATAACATCATGGTGCCAACTTCAAAATTCTATAAAATTTTATAAAATCAATTCTATCCCTAGACGAAAATGCGGTTCCTGTGGGGTGGTCTATGTTATCGTTTCAGCCAGTTTGCAAATCTTAAAATTGAATATTTTGCGAACGAGCAGAAATAAACTTGTGAATCCATACCCACTCACAAAACAGCGTGACACGTTTGGAAAATCTCTAAATTGATTCGATATTTTTTTTTTATACAAATTTAGACATCCATATGAGTACGAAAACATATAGTTTTATGGGTGAAACGGTTTATTTATATGAGCTGGACCGGATCAAAGTCGGCAGAGTGTGCAACACTTTTCAAACCATGCTGGCACCTTAACAAGGAATTAGATATGCCACTATGTTCAAGTTCATACACAAGAGCATCATGCCAAACACTATTGAAAGCTTTCCTAATGTCGAGAAAGACAATTCTAACTTCTTTTTTCAATACCTAAGCATAATTTATGAAACAATAATCAAAGTTGGTTTACTGTTGAGTCAACAGGAATAAATCCTGAATGATTTGCCGACAAAAGCAAGTTTTCTCTAAAGAAATGAGAAGTGTGTTTGAATATGACTTTCTCCATTACCTTGCCGATGAAACCATAGTCTTTGAAAAGGTCTGCTATATGCGCCGTATCAAGATCGTCAACTTTCGTTTCCAACAAAATTGCAGTGTCACGAGATTTAAAAAAACAACTTTCAAACTCCGGTTCATGTACCTTACTTCAGATTCCACAAACAGTAATTGTCCCAATGATCAAACTTCGTGAGGAAAGTGGCTACGAATGATCCAAGTGCTGCACAGAATGCTCATATGCAATATCCCTTGAGTAACCCATTTATGTTTTTTATATTTACATTTATTAAATCACGCATGTTTGTTTGGTATATGTTTATTTAGTACATCATATAGCATCTCATTAATTATGCTGTAATTCGTATTAGGATAACAATTTAAATCCAAATTGAATTTATTTGTAAGATACATAAGTTAAAGTCCCTGAAGTACGTTTTTAATTGAATCTTAACTATCAATTTTAGATTTAATGAGTTTAGGATTTGTTTGTTAATCAAAATCGTATCCAGGTACATGAAATAAGGTTGGTGGTCAGAAAAAGGTTTTAGTGAGAATTCCTGAAGTAATTTAAAGTATTAAATCATTTATTCTACACAAAATATTGTCTATTAGTGTTACACTTTTATTTGAAAGACGGCCAGGTAAAGTAATCATTGGAGTGTAGCAGTTGGAAACCATGGTTTCAAAAACAAAAAACAAAAAACAAAAAACAAAGAAACAAAAAAAAAAAAAAAAAACAAAAAAAAATAATTTTTTTTTCATTTGCATGTAAAAGATTTATATTCAAGTCCCCTGCTATTTATATTTCACTTATCACTTCACTCAGACATGTTAGGGTCTTTTTCTTTAATTTCATGAAATTCAGTTTGAGTATCAAAGTTTTGGGAGGTCTATAAATATTTCCAAGAGTTCTGCTTTTAGTTATCTATCACCCAATAGGTCTCTAAATTGTCCTTTCCAAAATGGTGTATTATTCAAATTGTTTGTCATTTATATATTATTTTTAAACCACCCTTCTTAGCACAACTGCTACCATGTACCAAACAATTATAATTTTCTAAATGTATTAACGATGTATCACTATTGTCTGGTATGTGACATCCCTGTAAACAAATTGCACCAAACTCGAAGCCTCTACTACAAAAGTTGTAGGCTCATCAAGTTTATCCCTTACTGAATCTATGTTATTACTTAATACTGTGAAGCAGTCATTACATAAAAAATAGTAACATTATGTTTAAAGAAAATACAAGTCGTGTTGGGACAGGAAGCTGTTTGAGACGTGAAATTATTAAAACATTGAATACAACCCCAGATTTCATTATAAATGAGGTTCAAACTCACTATAGAAAATGGTTTGCTTTATGTATAAAGTTTTACATAAATAAATATATTATCACTTATTCCATCCCGATCAGCTATGTTTGTAACACCCTTAGCTTCTAGGTCCAAATGACAACCTCACAACTACAAAAAACTAAAGGATGAAACTACTTATTTTGATATTTTATTATCATTATTATTATTATTATTTCCCCATGATTTGTGTACAGTATATGCAACAATCTATTTTGTTATTGCATAGCATTGCATTTTGTGGCCAAATAAATGACATATAAGTGACATGCTTCCAGAAAATTGACGCTATTCATCGTTGCTACAATCAGTGTATCCCAAAGATACCACAATGGCCAGCAGTTTTCCATTAGGAATAACTTTCTGCAGTGCATATCCTCAATCACGGTTTTGCAAATTCAGCAGTCACCAGACTGAATTATAAAAGTGTCCCCTCACATCTGCGTGAAGGCAACCAAGGGTCTGAAAGCTGAACAAGACATAATGTCAGTGAGCATGTCATGCAAATACAAAAAGTGCGACAAACGCAAACTGTTGTGTAATGGCAAAAGACTAGAAAATTACCACAGGTTTGCAGCCCACGATCAGAATGTGTATGTCAATGCAAAAAGTGAACTTATATGCCAGCCTACTGAGCAAAGACTGGACAGAGTGCAACAAACACACAGTGATAATACATACAGTAAATTGGTTGTAGCATTTGTAAAACAGGGTCGCGATTAAACTTTCTATACAAACAAAGAAGCTTCCTGGAATACAATACTAGGCAGCTGCCCTGTTTTGCTTTGATACAACTTTATTTTAGTTGCTGCATTAGTAGTTTGTATTCTTTTATTTCCTAGCGTTCATAGAAGAAGTTGCAAATTGCACAAAATAAAGTTTAACACTTCATATTTTACAAAGGAATCACAGTGGATGTGCTAAACTGAAAAATGTTGGTATGCTGAATATTTTCAAACAAGAAAACAGTTCAGGCTAAATTTATGTTATAAACATATTTATTTCCTCAAAATTTGGAGGCTCTCCAGTATATATATATATATATATATATATATATATATATATATATATATATATATATATATATATATATATATATATATATATATATATAAACACACAATACTATATAAAATCCACACAGGTCGAAACAAAAGACTAATTTGGCAGCTTGTACAGGAGTAATACAAATGATATCAAATAATGAAAACTTATAAGCAGATCGAATACCAAGTTAGAAGATAAAATGTTTAGATTCTGCTAGGAATGTCTGCATAGCCTCACAGAGTATTCATTATCAGTGTATCAGTGTCAAACAAATCCTCAATGCCTTTGAAGAAAACATTTAATAAAATATCACCTGAACACTGAACTGTTAGAGTTGGATTTACTCCTGCAGCAAGTAATTGACACACATACACACACACTCACAATGAACTGAGAGCAGAAACAAAGGTAATGTTTCATGTCTTCAAAACGATGAGAGCATGCACACATTGAGGCTGAAAAGATATCGACAAGATGTAGATGGGCGTTTAAAACCGGAAAAGTTGAGACCTAGATGCATGTGGAATATGTTTATGAGATAACTGCCATGTTTTAAGTATAAGGGCTTTTTGTCAACAGTTAAGACTAATAATTTTCATTTAGATTTGAACTGCAGCAATGCTAGCATCAAATGAAAGGTTATTCCATAAGTTAATAGTAGAGGGAAGAACTGATTTGCCAAAGCATTTGGTGTTAAACCTAATTTGGCGTAATTAAGCTTGATTTTTTTAGTAGACGCTCAGTAGTGTATGCAACATCATGGGGACTGTAAGCATGTCGATATTGTGAAGTCAACCTATTATACATTTTAAAGAAAAGAATCAGTTTAAAGCATTTCTTCCGATTTGACAAAGTTTGCCATCCAAGCTCTTCAAGACGTAAGACTAGTGGAGCATAACTAGTTTCACAAGGCAGATCATGGTTATCTCATACTGCACAGCTTCCATAGATTGTGACAGGTTTGCCGTGTAAATTTCAAAAAAGATACCCCTACTCAAGGATAGGACAAATTAAAGTAGCACACTACCTTATAAGAGTCTGGCAAGAGAGTTTGTATTTAAGTCTGTGTACAAGGGATAGCCATTGACTTCCTTTACTACCAATGCATGTCTTATGCTGGTGCCATGACAGATTGCTTGATAGTCCAACTCCAAGATGTGTATGTTGAGTAGCCTCAGGTATCGGTGTGTTTCCAAAGAATAGGGGTGGATGATCCAGCTTGTTTCATTTAGATAAAAAGATGAAAAAATGGATTTAATTGGCTCAAATGTCATCCACCAGAGCTTGCTGCAAAGATGGATTTGTACAAGATTAGAGTTAGGGCTTTCAGCTGTGGCAGTTGGCTCGTGGGCAATTTCAAGAATACTGGTATTATCCACCACTTATCGTCACAGGTAATGTTATCAATGATGTTGTTTGTGCAAACAAGGGAAAGTGGTGCACCAAGGATGGAAACTTTGGGGCACTCCAGCCTCTATAGGGAGCCAAGAGGAAGTCGGTCCCCCATTGTAACACGTTGAAGTTGGTTTGAGAGGTTGCCCTCCATAAATCGTAACACATGATCTTCGCAACCCAGTTGTTTAGGTTTTAGAAGTAGATCAGTGTGCCAGACTCTTAGACCTTGTACATGTTCTGAAAAATCATATGAGTCTCCTGGCCCAGCTCAAGTCCACTGTAAATAGTATGAAGTATGCTAAGAAGTTGATTTGTAATGGAATTGTTTTGCTTAAAACCATAGTTTTTGGCAGACAGTAAATTGTCGGTTGTGAGATACTGATAGAAGATGTTATAGACTAGATGGTCAACTATTTGAGAGACATTACAGAGGTGTAAAATTGCCTACACTTTTCCTTTGACTGTTTACTACTTTTTAAAAGGAGGCACAAGTTAGACCTCTTCCAAGGATGTGACAAATATGAGCTACATAAGCAGCGATTGAGATTGAAGGGGCAGAGTATCTAAGAAGGGTGTAACCTATGCCGTCAGGACCACAAGGAGAGCTAGTTTCCAGAGACTTTACAATCTTTTTGACATCATGTACTCACACAGACAGGTGGGCCTCAGTCCAACAGACACAGTCGGGCAAGGGCAAAGGATTATCGTCATGCAGAATATTGGACTGATCAGCAAAATACGTATTGAGTGTCTCACACTTCTTTATGTCGGAAGACATATTCCTTCCATCAACATCAACTTGGAATGTTTTAATAGAGTTTGTGGCAAAGAATAGACTTACTAAGGTTTCACCCCCTTTTAGAGTTAATGTCTCTTGAGCCTAGTTCAGATTGGACTGGTAAAGTAAAGAAAAATAGAGTTTTTAATAGTGTTTACTGTAACATTTCGTATCTGTTTATATTAGTGGAAGGGACATTCAATATTTTGGGTAGTGAAGAGTGTGTGAGGCCAAGACTTTTGTGTCAAGCACTGATACGTATTCTGGGCATCATTGTGCTGCCTTATTACTTTTTAATACTACAGATGATCCAAGGCTTTTGCCCAGGTCGAATGGTGACCTCATGGAACAGAATAAACTGTTTACACGTTGTAGTGAAGGCCAGTCTGACTAATATAACAAAGTGTCACTAAGGGCTGTTCCAAAAAATATCCTATGGGGGTGGGGGTGGGGTGGAAGGCACCTTTTTGAAAGCACCACCACCTACAGGACATACCTTTCACTAGAAGCCTCCACCTATAAGACATTTCTATTTTTAAACTCCTCCATCCACAGGACAGGTAACGCCCTCCCCCCCTCAACCCCTAGGACAATTTTTGTTTCAAAAACACAAATTTTAACTCCATACACACTTTGGAAAATTTGAAAATTTCAAGGTGCACATTTCAGCAATATTTGTGTATGAAACAAACTGCATTTAATAAATAAATGCATGAGTGTTTTAGGGGTGCTTAATACTATGATATACCTATATTTCTTTAATACATGACAGAGGTGATATACATGTACAGTAGCAATTTGAATCTCAAAATATCAGCTCGCCATTGTAATAAACAAGAGTACAGCATGCCTGTGTGGTTCAATAATGGTGCATCAATTATAGAAATACACATCATGGCACAACTAAACTTTCAATATTATACTGCTCAAACTTTAAATGTGCAACCAAATAAAGCTTCTCCAAGTGATTTGACTTGTTTTGTTTTTTTAATTTCAAAGCTTGCAGTTTGTGCACAGAGCATTATTAAGCTGTAGAGCTCATTTCTTTTGGCTTGCAATGCTCTTACACTTACTACACTATAGTGATGATGGTTGTAATGCTTTTTAATAGACTTTGTGTGTCAAGTACACCTTTTCTCTCCTACATGTTGTATATGTACTTGCGTGTGACCTTTAAATTAAGTTATAGTGTTCTGCCAACTTGGTAGATCACTACAATCAAGTGTTTTTAAAAAACCCACAATTATACTGAAGCCAGAGTAACATTGTGAGTTTTTCACTCTTTAATAAAAAAGGACTGCTTTAAATGATCAACACCCACATTCAAAATATTACTTAAACTTATCAAAGTATTAAATGTACCAAATTTTTCTTGTCGCTGATTGGTCAAACCAAATACTGCAGCCATAAGAAAACTATTTCATGAACCAGTCTGTTTGAGAAACTAGCCCTAGATGTGGTGATGGGTGTAAAGATTATCTAAATGACATGTCAATCTAAAACTACATTACTTTAATAACTCATTCCATACTGATCCATGTTTTTCAGCCAAAACAAAAATATCCCTTTATCTGACTTTGTTCAACTTTTGCCAATTTTATTCCAATTATGAAACGAGGTAGATGAAAAGACCACACAGTCAACAGCTTTTCTCAGCAAACTCCAGGTGCAATATTGGATCTAACGTGTGCAAAGCTGTTGATTCAGACTTCTCATGATCTTTCAGTATGGAATGAGTTGATAGTACACTTATGTACCTTTTGCTCCCTCAGTCACCCTCTTCAGTGTGCTAGCTTGCTTTGTAACACAACTGTATGGTGAATGGCTTGTGCATGCATTGTCATATGGGCATTAGGCAGGCAACTTCAGCATGCGGAGATCACTGTTTTGAACAGAACCTACCTACCGTCGTTCATCCATGGGGAAATCAACCACGCTCTTTGCTATTCCCCAGGCAAATGCATATACCAATCATGACTACAATTCAACACACGTCCATTTACAGAAACTTTATTAGATAATCAACACAAAATACACACTTTCTTTTGTTTTCTTGACCCAAGTACACCATGTATTTCAATCTGCCTTCTCGTGTTTGACGCTGTCCTCGCTACTTCCGGTTTCGGTTTGTGCTGCTAACGGTGCGCCACCTATATATTAGTATGCAGTCTGATCGTACATGTTGTAATATTAGAGTATAACAGGGTACCAGATTTATAATAGATTTCTACAGGCGGGAAAAGACATCGGAGAAGCCGAAACAACACTGATGGGAAAGAATGAAAAAGTAATTGAATTTATTAAAATTGATTGATATAACATATAATAATGTACCGGACATGGAGAATAAAAATAGCTCCACCCATAGGACACACGATCTTATTAAACCCTCCAACCCAAGGACCGATGTTTTGTTTTTTTCCACCACCCATAGGACATGCATGCCGTTCAGAGCCTCCAGGTAGCGGACAAAAAAAAATTTGCCGTCCACCCCCCCATAGGATATTTTTTGGAACAGCCCTAAGGGAGTCTAGTACTGTAAAACCAGTGTGGTAAGGAGCATATCATAAGTATTTTCCATGACCAATGCCCCAGATATCTCTCTTCTAACTTTAAAAGATTGAGAAATATTTATCAGTTACATGCCAGGGAAAGTGATTTAAATGACTTTGTCCCTGTTAGCAACAGGAGTTTTGGGCGTGATTTCCAATACGGAGCCATGCAGGACCAAAATCTTTTAACTCGTGTCATCAAAAGCCTAATCCATCTTTACTAGTACAAATTAAGAGTCAAAATAACATTAAATGGACGAGATGGAGCATGAAGAAGACAATTCACACATAAGTAATACGTGATTCAATCTATCTAGTCCCTGTGGGGCGTTGGAGGCATACATGTAACGTACAGACCCCTGATACATGCTAGTATTTATTCATATTCTTTATACAAGCAGAAACATACAGGTTCCAAGTCAAACATCTTTATAAAGTATATTATTCTTATTCATTTGGCTTCATTTGATATATTTATTCACAGCTCTATACAGTTATTATTTGTAATGAATGTTTATTTATTTATTTACACTCTTTAGTTTTGGGTCCTACTGGAAACAAGTCATCGACCTTAACTGGGTAATCCTAGCACTACCCCCACCCCTATCTTAATTTCTTTACCTTTCATTTTTTTTTTTCTTATTTGCAGTCTAAGGTATGTATGGTTGATGCACTTGTGTTAACTCAAGCGGAAGAATTTGTATTAGCTATAGGTTATTTTTCTCATCCCTTCGACATAAATAAAGTGTGTTAACAACATCTTAATTTCTTTTATAGATATGTTATTTAAGAACTATTCATATGTCTTCTGGTGGTGAATTAACAATCAAATAATCAATCTCTGGTAATAAAAATGCTTCCACTACATACTTGACTGAACAAAATTACCGCATGTGCTCACCTGTTTGCGTACTGGGGCCCAGTCCTAAATAAACATTTACTGATGGGTGTAACTGTGATTGATGGGTTTGCCCATGTGATATGAAAGTATACAATAAGAATATCCTGTGTGATGATTGCATAGCTCGTCATTAAAACATTTAGCCCTGGTTTTTATCGATGTAGTTTGATGCAAAATACAGATATTCCAAAGGACAGTAACAAATACATGTCTAGACCCCTATCACTCATACGTTGTGCAGGGAAATAGCAAGTGCAATCTTTAGGCACTGTTTCATTATTTTGTGGGGATTATCTGGAAATAACAGATAAGTAATCTGGCTTTACTACAAATGATAGAACAGTAAAATTAGTAGATTGTCTGTAATATCAGATTTGCAAAGCCATGGACTAGCAAAAATAGTTGTGTAGTGTTTTGCGATATGACAAACGTGTCTGATCAAGTCTAGCATCCTGCATTTTTACATTAATTCTTTTAGTTTTAATGTATTTATTTCATCTGGATCGCCCTATAGTACAACGAAATGCTACTACTAAGTTGGGTTCTCTAGAACATGGAGCGACACACCGAATATGTACACACAGGACATACAATGTTACCATTTCTTTGTAGATAAACAAATGCAGGGAGACAATGTATATTTTCATGCAGTCGCATGCTACATACACATTATATTGCATGCATGCATAAACAGACGAACTCATCATCATATATCATTATAATAGAAAGCAGAACAAACAGTCTCACAAGGGCCCAAGATATATAAACGAGGGAAAAAAGCCCTGCTATTGCTATAAACAAATTTAATATTGAAACCTTCTCATGCTCACAATGTACTTTTGGAATGCTTCAGAGATTTGTACATTTAAGGGATCTGATAATTCCTTGCTACCCCAGAGAAGAATTTTGATTAATCTGTTAATTCTAAGGTGAATACTCAAATTAAGGAGGACACCTGGAGCCGAGATTGGAAAGTATTGAATACAAAGGGCAGAAAAATAAGTGTTCAAGATCTTCACTAGTATAAGTACAAGAGCAGCTATAGTTTGGGATGACATGGACTTTTAAAAAAATCAATGTTAAGCCTGGAGAAGCCCAGTTGTAGTTATGTATGACAGATATTGGCAAATCTATAATAATGGAAAAAATAGTCAGGGACATCATCCATGACAAGCAAGGGTGCATTCAGTTTGGATTTAAATATTTCAAGGGAAATTGAATTGCAAATGTCAGAAGGAAGATTATTCTATTTGTTGATGTTGTCAGGGAGGAAGAATTTTAATGTGATTTGTTCTGCATCTAATAGGGTGTACAGACAAGCAAGGTTGGCAAAGGTTGTGACCAAGGCAAGAAGGAAGAACAAGACCGGAAAGATAAGGAGGAGTTAAATTAATATACATTTTGTAAAAAAGAACTCATTTAAAGAACTTCATCTGGCATTGAGAGTTGACCAACCAAGTTCATGTAGAAGAGTAACATGAGGTATGTCTGAGAGCATTTTTTGCAGCCTCGAACTGGATTGATTTCAATCAATCAGTCAGATAAGCCCTGACCACAAATGTCAAACAGGACACTGCCATATTTGAGAATTGGTCAAATCATAGATAAATAAAGTTTGGAAAGAGTCTTACAGGAAAGTTTATATTTAAACCACGGAATGAGTAATCCACTGACTGGCTTTATTAGTTATCCGAGTAATATGTGCAGCCAGGATAAGTTATGGCTAAGAGTTAAACCTAGGTGGATGGGTGTATCTTCCTTATGTATACCTGAGTCTCCTAGGTGGACAGGTGGATGGTGATGTATGATAAGTTTGACAGAAAGGACAAAATAAAGAGACTTTACAGCATTAAAGATGACTCCCCATGACTTCCCTTACTTTTGTATGATAGAGAGATTAATGTTTAAGTGATTGGAAGATTCAATGGGATTGGTAACAATTTTAAGTACACATGTGACATCAGGGAAAAGTCTGACAAAGTAATATTATCTACTATATCATTAACGTAAAATAGGAATAAAAGTGGGCCCAATATGGATCTTTGCGGTATTCCGGCTTGAAAAGGTAACCAAGGAGATGATAATGACTCCTTGGAAGCAGTTTGATTGGTAGCTATCGATCATGTTACAATAAATTATAGATGCCCAGCTTTCACCGTTTGAAAAAGGACGCCAGGATACCAAACCTGGTGATGGGTTTTGATACACCTAGACAGGCCAGGCTGGCTTCCTTGGATTGCTCAAGGCTGTTATAGATATTATGGAGGATATACACAAATTGATAAATGGTAGAGTCTCTTGTTTTGAAACCTGAGTTTTTAGAGGTGAGGGGGTTATTCCGTGTTTTTTAAAGTATTCACGAAAAGCATGAAAGACAAGTCCCTCCAACACTTTGGATACATTACAGAGCAATGAGATCAGATGATAATTACCTTTTATGTGTCTGTTGGATTTCTTAAATACCAGACATGTATTGGATCTCTTCCAAGAATCAAGGAAACAAGACAAGTTTAAAGACAGTATAAAGTTTTTAGTGAGAGGTTTACAGATTCAGTTGGCTGTGTTTTTAAGTAAGATACTTCCTGTGTTATCTAGACCAGAAGCACAGGTTAATCTTAAAGAAGACAAGACTTTGCTGACACACTCTTGTTCTAAAATGAAGTCATATAAGCTTGCATTTGTTCGAAATACAAACTTGGGCAATGTAGAGGCGTGAACATGAGGAAGTGTTTTACATTGACTAGCAAGGTATGTGTCGCAAATTTCACATTTTCAGCTATGCAAGATACGATTTTGTCATCTTCAATAATAGGAGGTATATCTTGGTGTATTTCACTGCCCAAAACAGTCATTGATAGACTCCACAACTTTTGGTGTTAATGTCCTTTTTGGCAAGTTATCGACGCAGATTAGAGAAATAAGAGTGGGCTTAGTTTCTAACCAAGTTAACTATTTATTGTGGTACCTTTTGTAAAATTGGAAGAACTTCTTGATCTTAATGTAGACATTGTAAGTATGAGGACATGGGATGAAAACATCCCGTGTCCCGAGGAGTCCTCAGGAGTCCCGAGCGGAACAGCTGTCATTAAGATTGCCGGTGATTATTCATATGTCAGGGTTGTTCTAAATGGCTAAAGCGATAGAATTGGATAAAGATGTGATAAAAGAATTGTGGATCTCTGCGGGCTGACCTGGAGCACTATCATAATTTCCTACAAAGACTTTCCCATGCACAGTAGAAATTTCAATCGAAACACACTCGCACTCTTGCCATTCAAGGTTTTGCCGTACAACATCTGACACACAGTAAGGAAGAGCGAACATAAGTTAAGACTCCACCACTCCTCCCAGTGATATGGTCTTAGCATAATGGTGGTTTGGAAGTTATCAAACAGGAGGAGCTGATTGGGATAATTCTCATCTTGCCAGGTACTAGGTTTCAGAGAATGTAAAAATGTTAAAATTTTCAGATTTGGTTAAAAGTTGAACTTCGTCTAGTTTACCTGGACTTTTTAAGCTGCAAATATTTGAGTGACATACCTTCAGCGGGTTATTACTAGGGCCAGGATTTGTGTGTACAATAATAGCTCATAGAAAGAACATATCAAGGAACATAAAGATATGTCAAAGACAAGATAAACCTCTGAGAATTATAATTAAAACTAGTAGTGCCAGTAAACCAAAAGACAAACAAATCTGATTGCCAACAGAAGGGCAGGAATGGTCACTTTGTATTCATCAACGCTGATACCCATTAATCATAGCAAGGATAAATGAGTGTTTCTCTGATGAGAAGTCAAAATAAGTTCCAGAAAAACCTTATTGTGACATCTTTTTTTGGCTCGAGTAACAGGAGAGAGGAATAGAGGACATCTCCCTAAAGATTACCTTAATGAGCATCACGGCTACATAAAACATATCAAGTAAGGTAAGCAGGTATTGGAAATAATAAATGCATGAAAAAAAAAGTTTTAAAAAAGTGAGCTTGACCATACTGCTACACATTTAATTGCAGGACAGATGACTATTGTTTGACGGGTTTGTGTCTCAGAGAATGTTAATAATATAAACATAATGCAAGTACAAGCATACGGAATATATAGTTTATTGCATAAACCCGCCTCTGGTGGGTAGGGCACAAAATACAATGTCAGGACCGAAAGCTACATCAAGGTAATGCACATATAAGTATGCACAAGAAGAAAGAGTGTGTACAGGATGTGATACTATATGGACCACAAGTACACCAAGTGGAAAATAGAGCTATTATTAATATTTATGTACAGTAATATTCAAACAGAAATTAAGAATAAAGTATAATTAACTAAATATTATTCCACACAGTCTTTTCAAATTATTACACAGCCTCACAAATCAATGACACACACTCACAGCCCTTGTATGGAACAGCAATAATGATTATACAGTGAAAACTCGTTATAATGACACCGTCTGTTCCCTCAGAAATGTGTCAGATGACTGAATACGTCAGATAAATGAGTCAGATAACAAAGAAAATAAACCTGTTCCCATGAAAATTTGTGTCATTAATTTCATGGCTGGGCATCCTGTAGCACTGTAGCACCAAAGTGCTACAAGAATGCAGAAAAGTGCTACAGGGAAACATGTTGTACCATTATGAAGATAGGAAATTTAGACTGACTGTGCTACAGGAGGAAAGTTTGATGCTACAAGCATTCTGACACGTGCTCAGTCCTGAATTTGAATATGTCGGATATCTGAGTGTCGTTATAATGAAGTTTCACTGTAGTAATAATAAGAATAAAAAAGAGTAGGGCGTCACCGTTCAGTAAAGATAAAGTGTTGCACCACGTCCATACGTTCAGAGCAATATTTGTCGATGTTCTTGGCGTCAAATATCTGGACCAAGGCTCCTCCCTCAGCCATGCCCCATGCGCCGTTTTCACGTATATCAGATCTTCGGAGATGAAACTATTCCAATCACCTCTCCTCTTTAGGTACAGCCTTTGCTGAGCACAACAAGAGATGAACTTAACAATAATAGCCCTGGGTTTAGTACTCTGTCTATTAAGTTTTCCAAAGCGATAAGAATGATCAATGTTTCACTGTAGTAATAATAAGAATAAAAAAGAGTAGGGCGTCACCGTTCAGTATAGATAAAGTGTTGCACCACGTCCATACGTTCAGAGCAATATTTGTCGATGTTCTTGGCGTCAAATATCTGGACCAAGGCTCCTCCCTCAGCCATGCCCCATGCGCCGTTTTCACGTATATCAGATCTTCGGAGATGAAACTATTCCAATCACCTCTCCTCTTTAGGTACAGCCTTTGCTGAGCACAACAAGAGATGAACTTAACAATAATAGCCCTGGGTTTAGTACTCTGTCTATTAAGTTTTCCAAAGCGATGAGAATGATCAATGTCATTTAGGGTGACGTCTACCCCAACTTTTTCAGCATACTTTAAAACTAGCACGTCTGTTTCTTTATTATCAGTCTCTCCATCGTTACACCAAATCCACAGACTATTGCATCGACTGTATTGCTGAGCCCTGTCTTGGGGACAATCTAGCTGAGCAATCTTTGACTTTAAGACATGAACGTCAGACTGCAAGGCTTCAGTACGAGCTAGATAATTTGATTCATGAGATTGTATTTTGGCATCAACTTTCGCGTCAACAGTGGAGTTAACTCTGGCAGCAACAATAGCATCGATTTTCTTGTCAAGGATTCAACTGCTAATATTGCTCAGAATGCCAACAGCTCTCTCATCATTCAGTAGGGATAGAAATTCATCAGCAGCCTGTTTCCTAGCCTTAGAAAGTGGAAAGTGTCCAGTAGCAGCTGGTTATTCCCCAAAACGTTTCACCAAACCACGGTCATCAGATTCGGCATAACCAGAAAATGGTGTTTGCTGTTGACCTTGTTGACCCTCCGAAACCATATGCGACATGAGCGTGGTAATAGAACAAAGAAAGAAGCAGAAACTCATGCAAACAAAGTCACTCCCCAAGCGCAGCAGTCCAGATATATCACTGTTTAGATCACAAGATATTTGAAAATACATGATAATAAATAAACACGTGTAGGTAATCCAGTAGCGGAGATACAAATCAAATCCAACAAGATGACTAGGTCAATTCTGGAAAAACTGGCAGAACTCCAAAATTAACTTTCAAATCAATAACAAGTGGTTATACAGTGAAAACTCGTTATAATGACACCATCTATTCCATAAAAATGTGCCAGATAACTGAATATGTCAGATAAATGAATCAAATAACAAGGAATATTTGTGTCATTATATTGAATATGTCGGATATTTGAGTGTCGTTATAATGCGGTTTCACCGCAAATGATGAATCATCTAGCTGGAGCTATAGGGGCCCGTGTTTTTTCTCATAGATATAATATAATATATATATATATATATATATATATATATATATATATATATATATATGTATATATATATATACATATATATATATATATATATATATATATATATATATATATATATATATATATATATACATACATATGATACAGTTGAGATTATTCACATCAAGGTTATTCTATTTATTGATGACACTGTGCTTCATGAAGCAGTTGAGGATCCCGTTGCAGCTTTGAATAAAATGAACGAAAATTTGCAATCTGTTTCTGAATGGTCCAGTGTCTCGCTTCTGACATTTGAATCAAGCACAAAAAAGGAAATAGTAATAACTAGAAGATGGCAGAGTGTGACCCAACCCAGCCTGAAATGTGAGGAAAATTTTATTGAAAATGATCACGCTGCATGTTCAGATGGTCGAAAATTTCTGTGCGCACTTTCAACATCACGGTCGATACGCCCCGGGGGTCTACTCCAACTGTAATAGTTGGTATATATAGGCTCCGCGGGAATGACCCCCTATTTTCCCACGACGTGTAGAGCTTTGACCTCCCCCCTTCCTTTATGAACTCAGGTTCGAATATTGACCCCTCTTTGTTTCAAAGGTGAGAAAAATTACTCGATTTTCTTAACGCAAAGGTTGAAAAATGCTGATTCTGACCAATTTTGGTATTGTTATTGTGGAAAATGACCATATCTTAAATGAAAATGTCGAATGTTTGACCCCCATTTTTATGCAAAATGTAAAATTTTAACCCCGTCTTTTGGGGGTAAAAATCGCATGTAGGGGAGAGGGTTTTACCCTTCCAGGGCGCCTACATATCCTTTTCGAGACCAAATACCCCCCCCCCCCGCCGCCACATACTCAACATCAGGGTGTGTGTGTGCCTCGGGCAGTTTTAAACAATACCCTATCTTAATCCTACACAAGATGCAAAAAAGGTGCCCTTTCTTAATCCTGTAATGTGTTGAAAGAAGTGCTGCATTGGTGCATCTTGGTGCATTTTGGAGACCAACATTCCAATTACAAGTTTTAGCATATTCTTACTTCCCACAAAAATCCCCTCCCCTAAGAACTTACCAGCTATAGGCCTATCCTACATCTCCCGCCTATATCCAAAATCTATACATTTGTTTGAAAAATGAATAAGACAATCAGGTCACTAAAATAATTGTTACTCCTATCCTAATCCAGCTGTGTAGGCCTACATTTTGGGGGGCTTTTCTAATCCTGGGAGCAGTAAAAACAGGGCCTTTCCCACGACACATACCCAGCACTGCGATCCGACATGGGAGTACCCCCCCCCCCCCTCCTTCCCCCGGGCGATACGCCTGTCTCCTGTCGACCTATCTCGTTTTTGTAAGCAGATAAGATACTCGAGTAGGCTAAGTATGGAGACACACAATCAAGACAACGTCCTGTAGGCTTTCTGAACAAGTTTCTTGGAGAGCATGACCTGACCAACAGAGGCCAATTAAGTTGATATTCATGTACGTTGCTAAACACAGCTCATATCGTCACGTGATGCGTGTGGCCTGCGTACCCAGTAAGATGTTGCAGTCAAGAGACGCACGTGTTCGCTGTACGCAAGGCGTTCAGGGACAGTGCAAACAAGGGCAATGGGGGTGGGGTGGAGTGGGGGCAGTGATAGCAATGTGCTTGTAACTCGAGGCACCCTTCAAGTCATAGCACACACATTCCACCAAACACTATTGAAACACGCTTGTCACTTGGAAAACAAATGCAAACATTAGGAGTAAATTTGCTTCAAGTAAATCTGTGCCTCCAAAACTTGCATCAATTTAAATGCTACAACTTTATTGTTTGTGGTTTATAGGATGTGCCTTCAGCACAAACCTATGAATTAAATAAAGAGTGGCACCTGTACTTGTAACAGCTTTGAAGATATACAACATTTAACTTCTCAGGTGCCTCTTGTTAGCATTAATTAAATTTTAAATTGACAATTTTTGTTTATAGGCCTAGTTCATTGGATTCGCCTACGGCACAAAATAGGCCTTAGTCGGAATGAAATTACCCACATTCATGCATTTCAACCTAACAAGTCCGCAAACAGATTCATGAGCTACCAAAACATCAACATCCATCTTCAAATACCATGGCAATGTGAAGAAACGAATTTCACTCCTGACTTGAGACAGGCAGTCACCAATAAAAGGCAACTGGTGGTTTTAACTTTTAAACAGGTCCCTTCAACCTTTGAAATATTATTCATTAACTACATTAACCACTAACAACTATAGTTATCCCAAAACATATAGCCCTAGCCACTTAAAACCCCCAATTTTATCACTTGTGTCACAGATAAAAAAAAAGGCAAGCGTCTATGATAAGAACACCAATGTTGAGTACCAGGCCAGGACAGTAACTGATAATGAGGTCAAGCAGGCTGTCAGAGGACTCTGTGCATCTATTAGGTTCGTTTGTAAGTTGGCAAGGTTGTGATGAGAAACAAGATTGAACATCTAGGTCACTGTACTCATGAGAGGATTTCTAATCTGATGATCTGTCATTAAAGTCACCGGTAATAAGAAGAGCGTCAGGGCTACTTTCAATCGCTGCTGAGATAGCGGTGTTCAGGGCCTGGAGAAAAGCATGGCGTATTTTGGCAGGTTGACCGGGAAGTCGATAATAATAACCAATCAGGATAATTCCATGTTTTGTGAAATTATCAACCTAGATGGACTCCGAGTTGCTATCTTAAAGATCAGCGCGCCTTCGGCATGGTAGTGAGGGGGAAATCTTGGCTTTATAACTATCCTCCCCATCCTCCAGCCGGGCGATTTCTTCTAAAGTGAGGTTGAAAGCTGGCAAGAAGTCAGAGTTAATCAGGAAAGTTGCGTCAATCCAAGTTTTAGATAAGGAAATTACATCAAAGTTTTCTGTTATAATTGAACGCATCAATTTTACCGGATCTCTTTATAGCCTACATCAGACATTAGAATGGCAATTCTTTCTTTTTTTCTTCAGTTCTTTCGGGAAGGGGTGGTGGTGGTGGTGGTGGTGGTGCCATTTTTTCCAGCATTACGATGCATTTCAGTGGTAGACTCGAAGAGTTTTCACAAAACTGATAGGCCTTGTAGGCCCAGGCCTATATATGTTGTAAGCACGTGAATCCCCATAGAGTCATATTTGTTCTAACTAAAAGAAAACAGCAAAAGGAAAAGATTCTTTCCGTTTAAGCAGTTCATCGGCAGCAAAAATATTTATTGGAGAGCAACTCGCAACGGAGACAGAAAAGTGAAGTTGCAACTCTACATTTGTCTGCACTGACCCCCGCGACCTGAAACAGGAATGAAGGAGAGAACCGCGCTATGTCTGGTTTCTGTCAACAAAATGGTTGCTAAGAGGCCAACTATAAGTGTCAACTGGGATCTAAGCTGGATATGAATGATGAGTCTACCAGCAAATGAACAACGTAGAATATAGGTAACAGCTGTGCGGCAGGATTTAAGCAATATCCTATGGTAACGAAACAAACTAGAAACGATTTGCTTCAAAGCATATCTGTCAGTGTGCTTGCACAGGAATTAAAGTTGTTGCCCTGTATATTCAAATTAAAATTGGGAAAACTACATGACAGAAAACATACAATCACAGAAAATAACGTAAAGAAATCCCGCTCTTGGAATGAAAAATTCTACAGGTAAAAAGAAATACTAGAGAATAGACACAATTCTGGACAAAACAAAATGTTAAGTGGAAGCCAACAAACAAAATTTGGTTTTGCATTGATCCACTCTAGCTAATTTTAGTACTTTACACTTTCTGTTGCAACTTTAAATTTGATTCATTTCTAGAAGACTGTTGACAGTACAGCATGGACTGATAACAAAATGGCCATCATACATAAACATATCAATTTTGACATGAGTGTAAATAACAAACCCCGGTAATGTAGGCTATATATACTTGTAATTGATTGCTGATGACAAATCATGGCCTGTTGTATGTGTGGTCTACATGTATCACAAATATACCCAAGCGCTATTCAGAGATTCTAGCTGTAGTGCCAGTGGAGTCTGAGTACTTGGCTCTATGTGGATGAAATGGTACTATACATCCATTACACACGCTTCAGCAATTCTTTGGGGGTTTTGTTGTTGTTGTTGTTGTTGTTGTTGTTGTTTTTTTTTTTTTATTATACCACGTATTGTGGAAAGATGAAATCAACACCAGTACTAGTACGTCGGGTCACGCTGCTGACCCATTACAGAAGCCTGAACTCTTGACAGCCTCATGAGTTTCTTTTCATATTTACGAAACTTTTGAACAAAGCGCAACATCATTTAGAAAAATATATAAATATATAATTAGAAAAAGCTGATCGCGGTCGACGACCAGTTTATCAGCGAAGCTGTTGACATAAATGCCGACATTGTCATTCATATCACCCAAGAGTTCCTGCAAGTCGTTTTCATCGTTATGTTTGGTGATAGTCAATTCTACCGAAGCAGCTTTAACAGGCAGGAAATAGGCAAGGTTGTTGATTGCCTAGGCCTCAAATGCTCACTGGGCGTCACTGGCTTTCCTTTCCTGGGCAGAGGTTCCCGAGCTACACTAAAACCGAATGTATTTAGGGTTACTTTAAAAACATAGACACTAGCGGGAATAGAGACCTCTAGCCCACGAGAATTGTGTGTATTAGGACAACACACAACATTGCTTATTTTGACCACACCTATTGCAATGACGTTCATTTCATGAGAGTACAAAGAGTACTCTTTGTGGCATTTCTCTCCTCTCCCGCCAAACGTACTCTGATGACAGGTGGTTGATATATATATATATATATATATATATATATATATATATATATATATATATATATATATATATATATATAGAGAGAGAGAGAGAGAGAGAGAGAGAGAGAGAGAGAGAGAGAGAGAGAGAGAGTAAGTAAAATGTTACAAGGGAAAAATTCAAGATTGTTTGACCCATGAAGCAGTCTTACAAAAACATACATAAATATAATCAGAAAACAAGTTCAAACAATAATCATGCTGGTGGCATTCTTTTAAAACTACTGTCACGAAATTTTTTTTATTTTTTTATTTATCACTTATGTCCCTATGGGACCCTCATATTTTCTTATGCACAGTTAAAATGACGATGCGTGTAAGTACTTCAGACCATGTGAACAGTGCATTTTAATTGTTTTCCAGATACGCCACAAGCCGGAAGATGTCCCCACCAGGGAAAATGATCATGCTTATCAGATTAATTAGCATATAAAATTATTTTTACAGAATAGAACAGTGATTTTATCTGTACTTGAGTTGGTCTTTGAAGTACTCTTAGTAAGACTGGTAGAATTATTAAAGATGTGTAATCAACATGATGCAGACAGATAAGAACGAGTAGGTCAGGGAGACACACATTAAGGCCTTTGACAGACCGCTATCATTTATGCCACCTTATATAAGAGTATTGTATTTGTGTCTTTTTGTCCAGATCCGTTTCCTGATCATTACCCTATTCCGCAGTCCGAACTCTTTACCCTCATAAGCTAGCCTATCACTGTCTAACCCCAAAGGCGTAGCCCCAGAAGGGGTTCAAAGGGTTCGGGCGAAACCTTTCCCCATTTTCAGCAAAAGGTCCAACTTGGATCAGTGAAAGAAAGAAAGAAAGAGAGAGAGAGAGAGAGAGAGAGAAAGAGAGGGAGAGAGAAAGAAAGAAAGCTTTCTAGGAGATATGCATATTAATTTCCCGCCACAACTGCATAGCTGATTGCCTACTCTCGCCTGGCGGGATATGGCGAGATACGGGTCGGTACTCTGTTGAGACAAGCGGGATATTACTAATATTTTGTAAAGAATATTTATTAAAGGCAGATGGAATTTTTTCTTTATATATGGCTCGGGAAGTACTAGATGAATACCAGTTTGACATTTGTGAACTTAAATTTCTCATCACCCCGCCCCGCCAATTTTGTGAGAAATGAACATATGGCCCTGTCTGTGACAGTGATGTGACCCGCACGTCCACCGTCATCGCCTGGCGATCACGGGGGACGTGCGGTAACACGGTACTTCTTCCTTATTACCGTGATTGGTGTGGTTATGCCGAACACAGGAATAAGATCTTTGTATGTGATCATTATACAATGATCCCAACTTTTGTTGGTGGCTGGATGTTACGGCCTAATGAATTTAGCCTCAGTGCATGAAGTAGACTTCCAGTTATGTTGATCAGCAAAATGTTATAATGAAATAACAGCCTTTATAGGCAACTTCAAGTCTTAGGTGGTGTATCTGTAGCTTCATAGAATTTTTAGCCTCGCGGTATAAAGTTAAGAGGGTCCAGCTTTGGAAAATTGTTTTAGTTCGCCATCCAGCAGAAGAGTGTCAAAGTTCAGTGTGAGAGTAAATTCTCATAGCCCTCAAGTATTCACTCATAAAATTAGTTTGCTAGATATACAGTTCACAACATGACTGAGCGACATTCAAATTCAAATTTATTTTCAGAAGGACCAAAATTTCAGTTTTTAATAATTCAAAGACTTTAAATTCCTAAATTCCTATAGAACTGCAAAGACCTGAAATATCTGTGATTCAAATGTGAGAAAGTATAGAATTCTACTTGAGAAAATATCAATTTCTAAAACGGGAAAACAAAATTTTGGTGAAAGAATTACCTTTACAATGTACATCAAAAGGCCTAATAATATACTGTCCTGATCAGTGACCCATCTGCTTCAATTAAAAGACAAGTCCGATATTGGAAAATTTTAAATAACCATAATTGTTAACAACAAAAATGTTATTTCTTCCAGATATTGTATTTAACAGTTTTGAAGAACATAACACTTAGTGCATATCTTGAAGTTTGGCTCTTATGTCTTGTAATGAAACTTCACTTATTTCACATGATGATGATGATGATGATGATGATGATGATGATGATGATGATGATGATGATGATGATGATACAGCAGTCAGGTTTCAATGTCTGTTATAATCATCCATTTTATTCCCACCTTCGAAGAAAGAGGGGCACATGCCTTTGCTCATGTTGGTTGGTTGGTCGGTTTTTAATATATTTGGGCTTTGATAGTGCCCAGGTATATACTTCAGTATAAGGGTTAGGTGAAGTATGCAGGTGGTTGATCTTGACCTTATTTTCAAGGTCACGGAGGTACTGCAGTATGTTTTGGTTTCCGCAGGATAACCAATATTAAGTATTATGATCGCCACTGTGTATTGCGCAGGATTATAGTCCTTCTCCAGGCTAGGTCAAGTTTGCAGAACGATGACCTTGACCTCAATTCAAAGGTCAGAAGGGCACTTAAGTAAACTTAGTTTCTACATTGTAACTCAGAATTTCAGTTATGACTTCAATATTGCACTTGATAATAATTCTCAATTAGGGCTTGGTGAGCTTGGAAGATGGATTACCTTGACTAAATTCCCAAGGTCACCAGGTCGGTCGCTCGGTCTATAGGGACCCTTCAGTTTCTGAACCATAACTCAAGAGATTTTTGAGGTAGGATAGTGCCCAGGTATATACTCCTATACAAGGGCTAGGTAAAGTACGAAGGAGGTTGACCTTGACCTTATTGCCAAAGTCACGGAGGTACTGTAGTAAGTTTTGGTTTCCGCACGATAACTAGAAAAGTTTTTATGATAGAACCTGTATATTGCACAGGATTAAAGTCCTTATCCAGGGCTAGGTCAAGTTTGAAGAAGGGTGACCTTGACGTAAATTCAAAGGTCAAAAGGCCACTGTAGTGGACTTGGTTTCTGCATTGTAACTCATAATTAAGTTATGACTTCAGCATTGGACATGGTAATAGTCCTCAATTAAGGCTGGGTTAGCTTAGAAGATGGATGACATTGACCAAATTTCCATGGTCACCACCTGGAGTCCTATTAGTGAATTTGTTTTCTGCATGATAACTGGAGATGCTTTTCCCCTAGGTCTCACACATTGCACAGGAATATAGCCTTCTGTAAGGGCTAGATCAAGTTTTGAAATGGGGAACATTGAGTCAATTCCCAAGGTCACAAAGCCACATTACTGAATTTGGTTTCTGCTAAATAACTGCAGGATTTGTTAGCCAGAGCTTTTATTTTGTACATGTCTATAGTCTTCTACTAGGGCTCGATCAGCTTCAAAGAAGGTTGACCTTGCTCTAATTTCCAAGGTCACACGACCGCTGTAGTGAATTTGATTTCTACATCCAATTCCAAAGGCCATGAGCGACCCATTTAGTACTATCAAGAGGGTAATGAGGGAAAAACATAACGGTAGGGGGGCATCTATACTTTACAAACATGCATTTTTTCAGTCCAGCCCCATGAGTGTAAGACAACAGTGACTTTTACCATGTAAATTGACTTAATTTCACTGTGTCGTCATTTTTACTGTTGCCCAACACCGCAGGATTCTCGCAGAAAATTTTGATTAGCTCTGCATCTCCAGAACAGGAATGTCGTAAGTTTGTTGTCAGTTTGTGCCCATTATATGTATTAACATTTATCTACTTATGCTTATTTTGACAGACATGTAAGAGCGTGTTTATCGTGCAAGTTTTAATGCATAGTATGCTGTTTAACAATAGGAATGTGCTGAATGAATAATGACATGAACTGCTTGGGCCGAAACTGTTGTAATACCTTCTGATAACATGAATATTATTTTTATTTTCATGTAATAGTGCAAAGAGAAATCTACTGAAATTGAAGGTAAAAGCTTACATGCCCAACTTCGTAAAAATCTGGTAGATTTTATATTTTGAAGAAAAGAAATATAAAATAAATTCCTAAAAGTCAGGTAGATTTTATATTTTGACGAAAAGAAATAAGAAATGAATTGTGCTGAAATTATTGTACACAGTATTTGGCTACATGGTTATACTTTCAAAATGGACTTTCCTCTTCCATCTTCAATCTAGTAGTAAAGCAGCGTGCAAAGGGACCAGATAGCACAAATTAAAATTGCTGCAACCAGTGGTCTGTTAATTTTCAACATCTGATGATTAGCGATCATAACTAACGCTTCAGAGACTTAAATTACCAAAATGATACAAGTATGGGTGGTTAAAAGTAAAGTAGTTCAACTGTTCCAATCTTAGGCTTCATTGTTTTATTTTTTTTTCTAGTTAACAAAGATTTGTCCTCAATCTTGGTAGATGAATTAAGCTCTTAGAAACTTATTTTAGCCCCTAAAATCCATCGTTCTGCGCTTCAAATCTCAAAATTTTCTTAACTTATTTTCTTAATCAGATTTTAAGTACAATTCGGCAAACTTGTAGCTGTTGTCTACCGCTGCTTGCTACCGATAGCCCCCGGGGGTTTAACCTTACAGAAGACATGTAAGGCTAAAATGTCAAAATGTCTGAAAAGGGAATATTACAACAAAATTATGCCAATAGATAAAGTTAAGTAGCAAGTCTAAAATCTTCAAAATTACTGCAGCCAAACTTTCTAACAACTCGTTTAACCATAGTCAATTTATACACCTGAATAAAACCAAAACAAAAAAAATCATATATATATATATATATATATATATATATATATATATATATATATATAAATCCTGTTATGGCTACACATATGCAAACATATTTAGCAGAACAGGACATTAGTATTTGCTCGTTTATTTGTATGATTTTAAACCAACAGGGAAACATATGAAGGTAAAGGTAATTAAACATATTCGTATGTCAGAAACCTAACGAACACACAATCAATGTCAAAGTTGATGTATATAAATGTCAAACTATACCAGTCAGAATGACTGATAGAAGTCTACACACAGCCTGGCGAAATGAAGTCTGGTTTAATCAAGTCCAAGCATACCAGTAACTCGAACCAGCGAACCGCCATAGGACGGAGTCGTTCATGTCAAAGTAAATGCTTAGCGGGGCAAAAACTTTGACAAATAGAAGTCAATGGAACAAAACAACAAACTAAAAAAACCCAACCTCCAAAAAACAAAGACAAAACAAAACAAAAAACCCCCAAAACAACGAAAACAACAACAACAACAACAAAAAACAAAAACAAAAAAAAAACCCCCAAAAAACCAAAAAAAAAAAAAAAAAACCAACCCCAAAACCAAAAACAAAACCAAAACACCCCCCCAAATACAAAAAAAAAAAACAAACAAAAAAACAAAACACACACACACACACAAAAACAAACAAACAAACAAATAAACAAACAAAAAAAAAAAAAACAAAAACAAAAAAAAAAAAAAAACAAAACAAAACAAAAACGTACCCCCAAACAAATCACGTCATCACTTACATTGTATCTTGCCGAATGATAGAGGTTTTTATCATATATTGCCGAATGATAGAGGTTTTTATCATATATTGCAAAGTTTCATAGGTTTGAATTTAGGTGACTGCATGGAACAAACGAGATTTGTT
The DNA here is from genome assembly GCA_964020975.1 of Hermodice carunculata. Lineage (NCBI taxonomy): Eukaryota > Metazoa > Annelida > Polychaeta > Eunicida > Amphinomidae > Hermodice > Hermodice carunculata. The sequence continues at coordinate 44,164,307 of OZ026620.1, read as the reverse complement.
TGCAATAACCAGTCACTGGCATAATTTATCGGCATTGCTTCACTGTGGAATGACGAAATGGGAACAATATCAGACAGAAAATAACGACTGTCAACTGGCTTGGCAGGGAAAAGATTTGTTATCATCCAGTCCACAGAATCAAAGGGGAAATACCTTCAAAGTATGACTATCAAACTTTACACTACCAGCTTAACATTTTTCCCCAGTTTTGACGATAGTGACACCATTGATCAATGAAGGGATCTCTATGACCAAGTTTGTCATTTCTGCACTCGTTTAATTTTTGTTTTGCTGGTGTCACAGGCTCACCAAACTTGTTACCTTGTGGACCTGGCAAACGCATACTATAGCTTTGCCTGCTAAACAGACTATTGTTTCGCGTGTCTGACTGCGCTCCACGGATAGAGCGTAACTTAGTCCGTCTTCGCAGGCAAACTATAGCTCCGGGACTGAAAAAAAAAATTGAGTTGCAATTCTAAGTCGCAATCATTGCTTACCAGTTGTGTTTGGTCCGCAGGCAGATCCATGTGGCCGCTGGTCTCTGTCCTAAGGTGTTTCAACTTCTGCCAGGACACTATAGCAAAAAGGACAGGGCAGTTGCTGTCAATTCCACCACTCAGGAGTAACCCATTTCATTCTCATTGTGGGTTTCCATCCAAAATCTAAACAATATTTGAGAATGGAAACACGGTCGATGCTTTCTGCGGACGGAAAGAGTCCATTACTTTTATTGCATTGTATCTTATCAAGTCATTTCTGATGTCTGTAATTTCCATGTCGCTTTTTGTCTCTGTGAAAACGACATTATCATTAGTTTTTTTTTTTTTTATCCAAGAATACCGAGGTCTCTTTTTCTTTTTTCCCATCAACGGGGTCACACATATCCCGCTTACGGCCTTTTTACAAAGCAAGCTGTCAAGATTTTGCCAGTCTTGATGGCTCGCGCTAGACCGCATAAAAAAACCGCAAAAATTATCAACATTACACAATGTAGACAACATCGACCGCAGCAAAATCCAGGATTCACGGTTTTGAAGTGGGCGTCGCTTCCCTTTCGCAACGCTGCGCCGACTTCAAAACCACGAGGAACTTTCTTCATATAATACCCCAAAACGAAGCTGTGATTTCTTATTTCGTAGGATTACCGCAGGTGACTACCTGGATAAAATCAAAGATGATAATAAACGTAATAATTGTGATAATTCCTATGAAGTTTTTTATGGCACACCTTCAATGACTGATATCGATCGCAGTACCTACCCCAGGAAGTTGGTATCACGATCAATGTAGGTAAGGATGATGATTATGATAAAGGTAAAGATAACAGTGATTTTGATCATAATAAAATTGATTTTTGATACATTAGGGTGACCAATTCATGTCAAACTAAACAACGCCTTCCACATTTCTACTGAACAAGGCTCTCTTCACTAACAATGAATCATAATGTACAACATGTACGGGTCATGTCACCGATTAGTCACGGTGTATCACTTGTGTGATTCTATCTTTCTCGATCTTCATTTAAATCGAATTTATGATTATGATTATTTTCATGATATATTCATGTATGTTGCCTGCATGGTCAACACACTAAAATGTTGAATATTGCTTCCCTCTGGTTACGGGCAGTCATTCCTACACTCTCTAAAAGATATTTCTGATGCTTGAAAGTGTGGTCGTGGCCTGGGCCGACTAAGCAGACAAACGTGGTTTCATTCATTCATTCATTCATTCATTCATTCATTCATTCATTCATTCATTCATTCATTCCTTCATTCATTCATTCATTCATTCATTCATCCGTCTGTCCATTTTTAGTAGGTTAGACGTTATATACCAATAAATTTCTCCGCCTGCCTGCCTAAAAAGCTTTGTTTACTGTTGCGTCATGAGTACCAAGAGTAATGTCACTAGGGATAAACTCTCACGAGCAAAAAGCTTAGCAAAACCGGATTTGGCCCAGAGAGATAACACGGTTATTTGTTATATATGTATATAATTCTTATCATTTTGACCTAGGCAAGTTGAGTATGAAATATTGATAGGGAATGCTACCTGTGGTCGTGTTAAAACTCCAGGTGTAGCTAGTTTCATGGATCATGTCGTCACGCTAAACAAGTATATCAAGAGAGAGTTTTATACAGTCTATCATCTGTGTTTATGTACAAAAATTACAAACCCTCGGATACATTGTGTTGAAAGTCCAAAGAAAACAAAAACTGAAATGCTACAGCGAACTTTAAGGCCAAACATCGCTGTTTAATTCACTGCATGGATCTGTGACTAACTTCAGTGTGAGTAACGGAAATCTTCCACAGGGCAGAATACTGACTAACGACGCAAAACTTCTATCAAGCCTCGGCGGCAAAGTGTCAATTTGCAATCTATACGAGGACGGAGTTGAAGACCTAAAGACGCTACTTACTCGTAAACATAGGGATGGGTTGTTTTGTTGGATTTCTTAAAGATTTGTTACGCTACAGGCAAATCTTGGTGGTCCTTATATCTCCAATTATTTTGCTACCTCTGCCACTCCTGGAGACATCAGCGGTGAGTCCAACACGAAATAAATCAACCTTATTTGATTTATAGAAGAATGCATATTTTAATAAATATATGGTGTGCCGCTAATTACGGGAATTACATTTTAAAGTTATTATTCTGCAGTGTACTCAACAGCAAACTAAAATTTAAACTAAATAAATACGTGGACCCAACCCTTGCTTGCACTGATGAAGACAGGAGGATATTATATTACCGGATGTGCCCTTGAGAATGAAGTTATGCGCTCATCCGGAGTAAATGTTACTATATGATGTAACTTTTAATTGGAAACGGGACATACAGCCAAAAATGTCTCTGAGAAAGTGGCACGAAGTGTCCACTTTGCATCCATATAAGAACGCTAAAAATCGTCTGTGTGCAATTGCATATTCTTTTAAAAAACCGCAAAAGAGAATATTCTCAAATCATATGCCGTACTCTCCTCTTGAGTTTTCAGAAAGTGACATATCCATTTGTTTTATTTGTATTTGTAAGAATCAGGGTACAATTATTCGGTCAATACGAAGTTGAAATCAGGCATTTTATGGACTGAATCTGATATATTATCTTACCTTGTTCAATGAAGTACATTTTTGCAGTGTTTTAGGCCAGTTTCAGTCAAGTGTCTTTCTTGTAACTTGGCTACATTATCAGTGACAACAAATACCGGTAGAACGTCAAGATTTTATAGACTAGTGTTACGTTTTCTGATAAAAAAATAAACGAATGGGATATGGAATTCCATATGCTTGATTCCTGCGAGAACAATTCACCAAAATGCAGCATTCAGTTACATACATAATTAACGCAGTTCATGTCACTAACACAACTGTTGACAACTCTTATTATGTGTGTCAATTTTTACTATATCCACCAATTCACAGAAAGTAAGAGTCAGTTCTGTTGTATTATGTTATTTCAAGTATCCAACGATTAATTCTTCTGATAATATGTCATTCCAATCTGTACTAAAGGTAGACTTGCACAAGTCCCTGGTGCATGTCCCTATTTTCCCATCCCGCGGTCCCATCCAGAAGTGCGATACATTTTCCCCTCCACAAAGTTAACTGAATAATATTATGCCAACTACACGGTGTTATTAAGTAGGTCCTACTATTATTTTTTTTTTAACTGGTCGACAATGCCGCCGTGTCGGTTTCAACAGTAGCAGCTATTGAGTCCTGGTCAGTTCTAATCCCATTATCATTGCGAGTGGAAAGTGGCCTTCGATGAATGCATGGCTAGCCACTGGCCACTCAAGCGAGACAAAGCGGACCGTCTCCCTCCGGCTGCCGACACCAAACCTGTGTGAATACTATTGCATGGGTACCGGTCCGCGCATTTTTCTGGGTTAGCGTCACGAACGATTGTTCCTCTGTTATTTTTTTCTAAAGATCGGTTGCGTGTTATATTCAATTATAATGGTAGAGCTTGTTGCTGCAGTAAATAGTCCATAAACACACTTAATAGCAGTTACTGACAAACTGTCAGCATGATAAACACGCGGCAGCGGTAATTTCACCCGAGCCATGTTTCCCTTCGGCTAGCGTATTTTACTCTCTTTCCGTGAAAAAATTGGACCCTCTGCTCTATTGTACGCAAGGACTGGTACAGTGGTAGTATATGTTATCATTCCGACCAATTTACAGCGTTAAATTTTGTTTCTTGCTTTAATAAATTGTTTGAAATAGAAGCAGTTTTGAAGGGGTTCCCGCTAAAATACTTTTGTTTCAGATAATGGGAGAGCTTGTTGTTAAAATAGACAAGGTTCTAAGCATTCTAACGATATAAACAACATGGCGCGGAGACAAAAAAAAATCGAGATTAAGACGATGAAATCACCCTATTTTTGCGCAGTTTTGCAAACTTACATCATTCAAATTGTCACAAGCAACGACCCGGTCATTGATTTAAATCATCGTAGAAGGAAAATATTCATTTTAACGCCGCTCGAAATAGCCATCGGCAAGAACTGACGTTTCTCTACAATAGAATGTGCATGCTTGCATGTAAATAAACAACAGTCAACACAAGGAATTTGAGACGGCCTTGAATCTGTCACCTGCTTGACTGCTCATGAATAATTCATAGCAGCGACAAGCCAGCAAGTTTGACAAGTCTCACTGGACGCCCGCTGCCTGACGCGGTGCACTGCAATTAGACAATCCTTAATCCTTCATTACACAGTAGCTCAATTAACAGCTTCTGAAGAGGAGTGCGTTATGACCGCTCGCTTGTCTGTGTGATAAGAAACACAGTGCAGACCGCCCGGCGCTAATCATCTGGAGTCAATGTTATCTGGTTATATACACGTTCCACGCCAATCAGCTAGGTAAAGCTACGACGTGTGTTTACTTAAAATTTAATTTGGCAATGAATTTGATTTTAAGTAGAATACGGATGACAGTCCAGTGAGACTTGAGCAAGTCTATACTAAAGGTTTATACATTTGATGCTGGTAATAATTACAGTGATTTTAATAAATAAGCAGAGATTTATAATTTATAAGCTTAAATTGCCGTAGCTGTAGCGTATATATTTTCTAGTTTCAAGCGCTTCATGTTTTTAGATACAGGATCCACTTGGGCATATAAGTTACTTTATTCTATCACATGCATTGCCATTTTGACACTAATTATCCTGCCCAATATATGCCCATGCACGAAGGCAGCAACAAAATCTGGATAATTAGAAGTAGTTATAGATAATAAACTAAAGTTCTTTCGGAAGAAGACTTTAAAGCTGTAAAATAATGCATGTTGTTACCAAACGTTTTGAGGACATGTTAGCGAGTGTTTATTCCAGCGTATTTGTTTATCTAATATGAAACAAGAGAATACTCATGTATACATATAATTTTACGTGTGTCCCTTTTAGTGGAGAGAGTGGTCATTGCAATATGGTCACTTCCTTTACTGCCTTACCCGCAGAAAACCCGTGATTATATTTTAAGCTGCTGCAGTTTGTTTTCAGAAATTACCTCTTGATCGCCTGAAACATTAGATGAAAATGAAGTCCGTCGATGTTTCGTAGCCATATTAGAAAAATGCAATGACAGAAATGGACAGGAAGAGTACCAAATTTGGTTGGCGGATTTCTGGTATTAGCAATATGACAGCTTCGAAGGAAATATGACTATATTTTATGAATTATGAAATATGTAAGGCTTGTTTTACTCATACATAGTGATATTGTCAACCATAATTATGTGTACACAATGATCTAATAATGTATTTGATATTTTGGGAAATGTCGCCACAACTATAATTCCGTAAAAATATCTAAGGGAACAGGAAAGTTGTAACAACGGCATAAACGAAAGATTCAAATCATACTGGAGCTGCATAATATTATATATTATCTCTGTCTCTCTGTCTCTCTGTCTCTCTCTCTCTCTCTCTCTCTCTCTCTCTCTCTCTATATATATATATATATATATATACGGTAAATAGGCACGTTGCCGAGCTTTGAGGAACACCCGTAGTTCTATTTTATAAAGTTAGAGGATTTATTACTGTATGTGTAATTATACATTTCTTTCGACTGTCAAGATGGCTTTCGAGTAATGTCAAAGCATTGCATTTTATACCATCATATTACTACGCTTTTTCATTATTTCCATTACAATATACTGTGGTCCTCCAAGGCATCAAAGGCTTTGGATAAATTCATACATATGATGGGTATATCGCCGTCACACGTATTTGAGACACAATCCGGTCCTTAAGTTCAAAAGCTACATGTTAATATTCTAAACCCTTATCGGCCACAGTTTGTGTGAATTATTTTATTCATTTTATCCAGTCAGATGCACTCGAATGCTTTACATTTCGCTGTGAACATTGATGCAGGCCGTAATTATCATTAAACATTTTTAATATAATCAGGTAACGCTTTTACAATTTTGATCCATTGAAATATCCGTGGTTTTTTTTTCTTTCAATGTTACTGCTTCAAGTGTATCTATTTTAATAGATTTAGCAAGTCAACATGATATGTGTACTAAAAGACGAAACAGTGTTTATTATTGTTTATACTTTATCATCTATGATGGAGTTTTAAAGGAAATTGTGCCCCGTCAGACCTTTCAATGAGTTTGTATGCGATTTTTTTGGGGGGGTATCCTTATTTTAGATGGTAATTTTACGTGATTATGTAAATGAAAATTAGATAAACTGAAAGAGAAAAGAATTTTACTGATATTTTGAACATAAATGGTAAAGCAGTTATCCCCAGACGTAAAATTGCAAATGATTTTAAAAAAATATTTCGCAAACAACCCAAAAAGGATACAAAAATTACCATCTAAAATAAGGATACACTGGTCCCTACCCATGCCAAAGAAAGCTGTTAATTCAGTGTTCATTCAAAGGGGGGGGGGGGGTGGCATTCATTGAAAATGGGGAGGTTGCAGTGCCTGTGCGACCTTGTTCCATTGTATTAAATGGAAAGATACAAAATCATACTGTTTCAACTCCACAAATGGGGTACGTCAAGGTGGAATTCTATCTCCTTTACTATTCACAGTTTATATGGATGTTCTTCTAAATAGATTACAGGAAAATGGCAGTGGTTGTTGGATTGGCCGTAAATACTTTGGGGCTATATCATATGCTGGTGATATGACTATAATGAATCCAAGTCTCTCAGGTTTACAGGAAATGTTGAATATTTGCGACAACTTTAGTGAGGAATTTGATGTGAGATTTAATCCTTCCAAGACACAGTGTATTTGGTTTTCAAAAGTTGAAATGCGGAATAATAAGTCCTGTTTATATTTAGGCGGTCAAAAGTTAACCTGGGTATCAAAAGTGAAACATTTAGGAAATTGGATATCATTTAACTTGTCTGAGGAAATAGAAATATCGAAAAGAGGGGTAGTTTTTACAGTTCGGTGAACAAATTGTATGCTAACTTTCATAATGTTGGTCATAGGCTCATGATGAAATTGTTTAATTCATATTGTAATTCTTTTTATGGAGCACAGGCATGGAATTTGAAAGATAAACATATAGATGGTATACTGAAAGCTTGGAATAAGAGTGTAAGACATTTGTGTAAACTCCCTGTAATGACCCATACAAAAATTTTGCCTTTCCTGACTAACACATTACATGTAAAAGAAATGTTATATTTGAGAGTTTTGAAAATGATACTGACAATGGAAAATATAGACAATGAAACTGTTTCTTTCTTGCAAAATGTTGCATTGATAATAAGTTGACAATAATTGGTAGTACCTACACTTTAATTAGAAGTTCTTTAGGTTTAATATCCGGAAATGTTCAATATCACATTGCAAAACACATTTTGGCAGAACGAAAGAAAAGTATATTTGATGAAAAGATACACATGGTAATAGAGATTTTGGATATACTTGAAGACAAAAATAGTTTAACTGGATTTGCAAGAGAGGAACTGGGTGATATCCTTACAAGTTTATGTGTAGAATAATATCGTTTATAAGTTGTTAATATTCACATGCCATCTGTAAGTACTATGTATCATCGTTGTGTTCTTTGTTTCTTTTTTCTTCTTACTTTCTAACAAAATGGTGTACCTGTATTGTGTACGTGAAGTATAATAAATATAAATCAAGTGACATAACAAAAACTGGTCACCGCAAGTTTGACCCCCTTAAATCCTTTTAAAATGCCTGTTTTTACAAGCTGCATTGCACAGCGGCACGTGGCTGTAAAAACCAAAATGTTTTGACTTTTAGACGTATTATTTGATAATTCATTGGAAGAAGAACTACTAGTATTGCCTTAAAAGTGACCAAAAACTATATATATATATATATATATATATATATATATATATATATATATATATATATATATATATATATATATATATATATATATATATATATATATATATATATATATATATATATATATATATATATATACATAAAAAAAAATTCTGGATTTGTACTTTTAACTTTGAGAAGGACGGAAAAGCAAAACATGATGGGATATTTTGACCATGGGATGACCAAGTACAACGAGGCCAACTTCAAATCTTTTCGAGCATCTCGTGGGATATTTGAACAGTTCATCACAATAATAAGGAGTAACAAAGATTTGGGAGGAGCATACTATGCAGTAGGGATGCCCTGAGATACCTTTGCCGAAGCAATGTCTGGTCGCTTTGTGTTACTTAACATATCAGGAATACCTAAAGTCGTTTGAAAAGATTTATGATAACGGAGTGTTCTGTTATTGAAGCCAGACATCCTGTGATATCCTTTTGTAGGACGCACATTAGAACCTCCATAAGCTGTGCCCGTGGAGAAAGAGCCCAGCAAGTGACGCAGGGATTTGTTATAGCCAGAAATATGACAGGATTTAATGGTGCTATCGATGAGACACCAGGCATCTAATCATGCACCAGAAGAATACATCCACATAACGGATTTCTCATTTCTGCTTTTGCAAGCTCTATGGGACCATTAAATGACATCTACTGGCATTTATGTAGGCTGGCCAGGATCGGATCAGTCCACGATGCCCGAGTTTTTCACGATGCTCCTCTTTTCTAAGTGCTTAAGGAAAATACAGAACCTTTGTGCCCCATGGGACGTTTCGTCTTAGGGGATGCTGCGTATATCCTTTGCCCTCATATCTACTTAGGAGCATGTCAACGTATTTGATATTTTTGGACCTGCACAAACTGTAATCCCTAAAAGCCTGGACATTATGGAGGGTATCTAAGCGTCCACTGTCCATTTTCTGTATCAAGTTCATTTTTCTTTCTTCTTGCTCCTGGTTTTCTTCAGTCATTTTCATCACTGTCATTCAGCGCCTCACTACTAAGGGCAAGTCTAAGCTTACATCTGCTGGCTCTTTTCGTTTTGATAGGTTGATCGTCTGCTGCTCCAGTTTTCCTTTTGGTGCCGCCTTTTAGTTTTCTGTTTTGTACTCATCGCATAACCTTTCTTCACGGTATCAACATTGGGTTTACACACACATCATCTACTTAGTTCTGCATAAAAGGGGCACTCTTTGTGGTCGTTTCCACTTTTGACATTTTGATCTTCTATCATTCTACATACATTTGTTATCCCCTTCAATTCATTATATTTTCAGCTGGAAACGCTTGGGGTTGTTGCAAATAACCCGAGTATTGTGGCTGAAAAAATGCCCTTGAATGGTAAAGCTACTGACATCAGAAAGAACCGAGAAGAGTAAGGTACCACTCACTTCCAACACAAAGCTCAAATAGGGAAAATGGCACCTGGATTGTAGGCACAAAGGTACAAGATGTTAGTGTAGAACAATCCTTATTTACAAAAGAACACAGGGCATTTTGTTTAATATATGAACATGGTGTGCTATTTTAAGCTACCATCTCATCATGAAATTTGTTGTAAGAGTATTGAATTCTATGTATCACATTACACTATCGTAGATAATGTTTGAAATGAAAGCATATACTCGAGCATAATTATGTACTTTTGATAATATGTAACAGCAGACAGTGCCTCTTATCCTTCTACTGCAAATAACAGTACAAAAACAAGAAATCAGAAGAAACTAGCAAAAGATGACAGATACAATACCAGCATTTTATGGCATAATTAAAAAAGAAAGCCAAAGACAAGGAAGGAATGGAGAGAAGAAAGAAAGAAAAAAATACGGAAAGGATTAAAGAGAAAGCTAAAGACGAACGGAAAGAAAAATAAACTTAAAAAAAAAATAAACCTCCTGGTTCCGACGGATTTCTGGCTGAGTTCTATAAAGCATTTTGGAATGATATAAAAAAATTTTGCTTTAAGCTATAAATATATGGCATATCATAATGGTATATTATCAAAAAGTCAAAGACACGGCGTAATTTCTCTGCTGCCAAAGAGAGATAAGAATATTTTAGAATTAAGCAACTGGCGAATTATAACATTGATTAACCAAGATTATAAATTAGCTTCTAAATGCATTGCCTACATGATTAAAAAGGTTCCTCCAGATATTATTCATGAAAAACAAACTGGCTATATTTAAGAAAAACACACTGGGGGAGAATATTAATAAAATTATGAATTTAATAGATAATGTTGATGAACAGAATATTCCTGCTTTACTTGTATGAATAGATTTCGAAAAGGCGTTTGACTCTTTAGGATGGAATTTTATTAGAAACGCCTTACAATATTTTAACTGAGGTTATGGTGAGGTATTGTTATGTGTTGCTATGTTGTAGGCCCTATCTGTGTATGAGCAGAAAAGAGCATTGCATCTTTCAATATTGAAGTTATTTGCTGCTGTCCATTTACATATAATCTTACAGCCAAAAATGAAGCCATTTCTGAATGATATTTGCTCACGGGGACAGAGAACACAAACAGCTAAAAATATGGATCACAAGAAGTTTTGAGCAGTTGCCTGGTATATTCTTTGTGCTGTCCCACGTGCAAGGAATCCCCACATGTGTGAACACGAGAAATGAAACTTCATTTCATAAAAACCCATAGACGTCGGGTTCCTCCTTATACCTGCTCTATGTTCACCAGTGAAAATATCTATTTCGGTATTTTTCTTGGGGAAGACGGAGGGGGGGGGGGGAGTGGGGAGAGAAGGGCAGGGTAGAAGACCTCACTGTTGTTTGGTGGTTCCTCGGTGGGATCTAGGCCAGCTGCCTCAGCCTTGCAATAGGCTGGCCTGTGCCTGTTTCATATTTCTCATTGTGTGAAAAGGCACAGACGCGTTGTAGGTTTATCCTTTTTATCGTTGGCCCAGGAATTGAAAATCTTAAATTATAACGAGCGTCCGTTCTTCGTCACTGTTGGCCTTGATATTCTACTTGCCCATTTGACAATACTTTATATTGTACTCTGAATTAAGTCAAATGTGATAAAAGCTGGAGCGCCGGCACCTGGGTATTACAGAAAGGTGAACATAAACTTCCACAAATAGCCTAGTTCAGACAAAGTTATCCATATTGAAAAATTTCAATCTAACTATGAAAGCAAAGTTAAATAACACAGAAGGCGGAGGGTCAAGAATTACCATAATATAAACATCATTCTTTCAATACGATTATGAAGAAATAAATTTCACTTCCAACGTGAGCCAGGCAGCCACCCATTAAAGCATAAAGGCAACTGGTAGTTTTAAACCGGTCCTCTCAACCTTTGAAACATTTTTCATTAACTACAAATCTTAGTTTGGTTTTTTGTTTTGTTTTTGTTTTTGTTTGTTTGTTTGTTTGTTTGTTTTTCAAAACACATAGACCTAACCACTTAAACCCAAAATTTATCATCTTGGCCAAAGATAGGAAGACACAAGGTACAGCTGCCACTTTTTGGTGGTCCTGACGTGTCAGTCAGCTGAGTTGACAGGAAAGGAAGAAAGTAGGCCTACATCGTTTTCCTGACATTTATGAATCTGTAACATTACAAAAGGCTTTTCCTCCATTATAACTAGTATGAGTCGGAGAACGCAGCCTAACCAGAGCATAACTCAAGAAGTGTTTATCAAATAAGCCTAGTTCAGAAAAACACAAAATAGGCCTAGGCCTATATTCATAGATTTCAGTCCAACAATGAGAGCAAAGTGGAACGCTCTGACCGTCACAAGGTGGCATCTTTCTCTGTCCGCTCAAAAAGGACTTACATGTAGGCCTATGGGGATGCACTGTCGGGGGGGGGGGGGGGGGAGGGTGTGAAGGCTAGGGGAGGGTCCATTGATTGGCACACTTTGGGAGCGACAAACTTGCTGATCACTTTCGTTCCAGTATTGGGAGGGGAGGGTGGGTCGTATTTTAGTGATTTGCCTGTGTTTGGGTGTGGCTTTGGAGGGGCCCACTTCACAAGGTGTTCACTCGAAAGTTAAAAATAGTGTGTTCTGGAGGACTTTCTGCGTAGTGCTGGTTCAAACCCTTTATATAGGCCTATAGATGATGGCCATGACCATGTTGATGCGGCAACAGGTACTATAGTGAAAGCACACTTAGGCTGTTCTCATGCATCTGGGAACAAAAATATACTATGCAGGTGGTTACGGAGACATTTGTTACACATTTTGTGGCACAACTGATGATCGATCTGGATGAGTCACGTAATAAACACGCTATCTGCAGTTCCTGCAAAAAGGCTAGTAAGTCACCACCCAAAGCTTCAATGATCTTATTTCAGGAGGTTCTTGTATGAAAATACCTTGACAATCACGTGTTTGCTTGTTTTTATGTATGTGTGCAAACACAGATCTTTCTTTCTTTCTTTCTTTCTTTCTTTCTTTCTTTCTTTCTTTCTTTCTTTCTTTCTTTCTCCTTTCTTTCTTTCTTTCTTTCTTTCCCTTTTTCTTTCTTTCTTTCCTTCCGTACTTCTCTCTTCTTCCTTAAAAAAAAACCCTCCCCCCAAAAAACCCCTCTCAGCAATTGTGTAAAACTTCTGAATAAAGTACAGAGAATCCTTTACTGTTGTTGTTAACAGATCTCTAGCACTCAAATAACTCGGTGGCCCCATCACAATGCTGCAAGCGTCAGTTCTTTAGTGGGAGGCAGCATTGTGCCCGGGGCTATCTGAGTCAGCTCTTGGTCACAAGGAACCACGGAATCTCTTGATACAAGCCTGTTTGTTATATGATATCCCCCATCACAAGTGGTAGAGTGGCTGAGTTGGCTTGACCAATCAAAGCATAACAGTCTCTTATGCCACATTGACTGTTTTGATAACCCTATGGATTAATTTTCATAACTACAAAACTGGAGTGTGGAACAATTACTTGTGTTACCAGTATTACCAGTAATTTGTTCAAGTCTGAAGTGGGAGACTTTGATGTTGTTTTTTCTTTCTGTAACTAGTATGATGACACCTGTTCTTCAAAGGTGCTCTAACATCTGACAAGTTCTACATATAGGGCCACGACCAATTGTGGTTTACATGTAGTTATTTTCCCTTGCTTCATGATATCATGACGTTACACATCGTATATGGATGTACAAATAATGCTTATTGCCACATGTACATACTCATCCATACTACTCATTAGGGCCGACCCTTTCTGGAGGGGGCACCTCCCTGCAATGGGCTCTTTTCCCAGTCCCAAGGCCACCCACGATAAGAGGGTTTTACTGTATAAATATGAACCTTGGAATTGTGTGTTTATTAGAGTTTTTTTTGTTGTTGTTTGATGTAATTCAGGCTGATAGATTTTTTTTCAAAAGTATTACAGATAGAGGTATCAATTCAACTTCAATTTTTGGCTTTGTACTATAAGTGCATCCAAGTAAATAAAAGTGAAAGATGTAAACTTTGAGGTGATACTAACCAGGTATACGTTTGACTTTTAAATGTAGAATTTGATCTTTAAATGTGTTCAAATGTGTTGTAGACAGAGGTATCAATGGCAATATCAATTCATTAGTTTGCGGTACAGCAGGGTTTGATATATCCAGTAACGCGTCGCAAAAAGCGATAATAAATTAGCTTAGTTGCGATGCAATAATTTATCCGCAGTACAAATGTTGCAACATAACAGTTCTGCCCGAAAATTAAAAGAAAAAAAAAGCTGTCATTATAATGATACTTTTATTCTGACAACCGATCCTGAAATGTTCGTTATTACCATAATTTTGTTCGATGATTGCGACATAACATCAATCTAATAAAAATATATTGAGGGATTCCGAAAGTTCCCACGAGCCTGTTCGATGTAAAAGTATTTCGAGGAATAACCACCAAGAAACGTCCCCAGTGGTGTTTCCAGGCTCGTCATATGTAGATCTGATCACACCACTGAGAGGAGTTCATATAAGTGATCTGCACTTTTCTCCAATCCTTTTTCACTTGGTGAAATAAAATGTGTTTAAACCAAACATCCCTTATCACAGTCATTGTCCAATAATATGCGCATTAGATGCATTTAGGCCACCAAATGCAGATGTGGATTCAGACAAAAACATGCCAAAATTCTCCGTACAATTTCCTGGAGCTAGAAACTAAACTTCGGCATTGTAGTTTAACAAAGACGATTGGATGTAATAAATTTTGAACACAGAAATAGACAGGGGTGGAAGGCATGGCGGAAAGTAAGAAAAATTTGCAGACTGCGAAATGGACTAAGCCTCAAGTTAATAAACATACGGCACGCTTGTTGATGATCGGTAACTGCTACATCTCAATAAGGCCTCATAAAAAATACTTGTTGTTTATCATCACTGCCCGCTTTTTTATTTTCCGCCGCCCCAACAATTTATTTTATATTTTATTTTCCTTAAATCACACAAGTTTCAAACTTTGAGGAACAACGTCGATGTTCAGTAAGTTATGGTTTAAGTAAATTTGTATTTTCTGGTTACTCCGCTACCGCAAGTAGCAGACTCCCAAGCTGCAGGCAAGCGATGATTTTCTTATTTGTGTCAAGATCCAGTGCGGCAGCCTCCCCCCCCCCCCCCCGCCTCCGCCAAAAATCAGACTAACATTTGTTTCTAACATTTAGACTCAGCCTCCCTTTGGACTTTGGGCTCGATTTTATAATGTGACCCTCACCTTGCCTGGTGCTTATTTATTCTTTGATATAATCTGGATGACCCACACACGTCTGTCTGCCCATACCCGTCAGATATCTACGGCAAAAAGCTACCCCCCCTTTTGGGGGGTTCTTTCACTCTATCTAGCAATGGTTTTTCACATTTTCATAAGCTTGGCGGGAGGGGACGGAGGGTCAAGTAGCAGACTCCCAAGCTGCAGGCAAGCGATGATTTTCTTATTTGTGTCAAGATCCAGTACGGCAGCCACCCCCCCCCCCCCCCCCCGCCTCCGCCAAAAATCAGACTAACATTTGTTTCTAACATTTAGACTCAGCCTCCCTTTGGACTTTGGGCTCGATTTCATAATGTGACCCTCACCTTGCCTGGTGCTTATTTATTCTTTGATATAATCTGGATGACCCACACACTTCTGTCTGCCCATACCCGTCAGATATCTACGGCAAAAAGCTACCTCCCCCCCATTTTGGGGGTCCTTTCACTCTATCTAGCAATGGTTTTTCACATTTTCATAAGCTTGGCGGGAGGGGGGCGCAGGGTCATTTCTGGAAAAAATGATTATCGTTTTCATGTATAAACCATATTTTAAGTGGCAGATATTTCAAAAAGCATTTCACCCATATGTTTGAAGTTTTCAGTAGGCCTAATGACGGTAATACTAAAGTTAGGTCGGAATTGATCCTTAATTTGACGATCACTTACTAAAATTAACATTAATTTATGACATTTAATGACGTTTCAGAATTAATCTTTAATTTGACGATCACTAATATAAATTTCTAACATTGGATGATGTAGAAGTAAGGATTTTTTGTTAGTTTTGGCTAGTGTCCGGCAGTTGAAGTGGAAGAGTTCAAGTAAAATTATTGTTAGGAAATATTATTAGGTTATGGTACGTGTCACACAGTTTGTAGTGAAAGACAATATGTTAAGGGATTGAGGAAAGTACCTGTTAGGAAATATTGTTAAACTTGGTACATGTTTTGCTGTTTAAGTGACTAATTAAAAACACAGGGAACGTAAAATTTTAGGAAACAGTGTTAGTTTTGGTTCGTATCGCACAGTTGAAGTAAAACAACTGCCCGCATTGAGGAAAGTAACTGTTACTGTTAGGAAATATGACTAACTTGAAAACATGTGTTGACAGTTTAAGCGATTAGGTAAAAACATCGAGAAGGTAAATGTTAGGAAATCAAGCGTGGTTCACGCATCATCAAGCCTTGGATGGGGCTCAGAGTGGACAAGAGCAAGGCTGTTTATCAGATATTTGAATAAATCGTAGATAAAAAAATAAAAATAAAAATAAAAGCTTTCTTCCAGTCCCATTTTTTTAAAGTGATGATAAATAAGATATTTTTACGCGACCTAAAGATAAAGCATGACACATTATTGGAATAAGCAACTAAAAGTTATAGTTGTAGCTCTATTAAATGTTTGAATGGATCAATCCGGAAAGACAGAACAAAACAAGAGTGAAAAGTCATGATGGTAAGAAAAAAAGGTGGACAGTTACATAGGGGCGAACTCTTGTCAGTCGTAAACGCCTTCTGGAATTCACACAGATAGTGATTTACCTGTGTTGTACCCGTGTGCGGCCTTTGCTTAGGTACAGGTCAGTAATGCTATCCTGAATGTTACCTCATATGTCAGTATTGAGGACAACATATATTCAGTGCGGAGTACCGTGCTTTTTTTTTCCAGGTGTGAACTTTCTCCCACTTTCCAGTGGTCTTATTGTAGATATATGTTTACCCCCCCCCCCCCTTTCCCTGCAACCTTTCGCTGTTCCTCCTACCCCTCACCAACGTACTATTCCTGCTTTACCTGAGTGTTCGCCTTGTCAATACGATGTTCATGAATCAACCCGAAAAGCAGAATTACATCTTCATGTCTTGACTAAATTATCTCGAACATTCCAAAACACGTTCAGAACATAAGGGTTACTGCACCAGTAGAAAATAGTGATCATTGTACTGTAAGTTCCAATCTATTGTTTAGACGTAAGAAGTACCCTTGTTTTAAACTGGATGTGAGGGATTATAACCATGCAAATTTCAATTCATTTCGAGGGGCATTATTAGAGTACGATTGGGAGGCCCGCTTTGACTCGTATAACATCGATGCGATCAGTGCCTTATGGCGTGAAACTTTCTTTAATTGTGCTTAAGATAGTATACCGTATAAGGAGGTTACTATTAGGCCGGATGATGTACTTGGTACACAAATCTTTTCCGTACTTTAAAGCGTAAGGTCCACCGAATTCATAAAAAGCAAAACAGAATCGACACCTTTGGCCATATTTTCGAAAGTAACGAAATATTATATATATATATATATATATATATATATATATATATATATATATATATATATATATATATATATATATATATATATAAAGCTGAGACTGGCTGGTAAATAATACTTTCAGCGACTTGAAGATCCTGTTAATACCACGACACAAAAGAAAAAGAACTGTAAACTTTCTTCTAACTAAAAACCAAGCTTCTGATATTCCTTTTCGTCAACACGAAAATAAAACTGTAACTGACGATGAAGGTAAGGCACAACTTTGAAGCGAATTCTTTGTTTCCCAGGATTCAGTCGCGATTCAAATTGTTCTCTAACTCGTACTGATAAGAGAGTCTTTAATTTCTTACACTATATCTCTACTAGCAAAATTGAAGCACAATATATCCCGGAAAGCTATGAAATTAGCAAGGCTAATGGCCCTGACGTAATAAGTGCACGTTTGCTTAAGAAAGGTGCATCAGCTATGGCTAAGCCGATTACTAAACTAATCAAATTTTCGTTGGATTGCCATACATTTCCTTCACAATGGAAAGACCAAATGCTGTACCAATTTTCGAAACAAAGCTTAAGGATGTCCTAGATCTTGCAACAGTTATAGACCTAATTCTTTGCTCGATATTTCCCGCAAAGTCACCGAAAAGTAGTTTTTAAACCTGTTTTAAACTTTTCGGGACAATATCAGTCAGGTTTTGTCCCGGGAGATAGCACGGCCAATCAGTTGATTCAATTGTACCATCAATCTTGTGAGTCTGTTGACTTACAAAAGGAAAATAGAAATGTATTTTCTAACATTACTAAGGCTTTGACGGTGTTTATCAGCCAGGACTCCTGTTTTAATTACGCAAAGCAGGTATTGATAGTCCTTTATTAAACTGGTTTGCCGACTACCTTCACGATAGACAAAGCGTGTCGTTGTTAAGGGGGGTGGGTGGGTGGGTGGGTGGGGGGGGGGTACTAGCTCTCGGAGCCGAGTCACAGCAGGCATGCCCCAGGGATCAGTACTTGGTCCGCTTCTATTTTTGATTGATATTAAAGAAATAGTTAAAATCGCTAGCTCATCAATAATTATTTGCCAGCGATACAGTTCTTTATATATCCGTGGAGGACCCAGTCCTTGCAGCAAATTTCCGGTCTACAAGAATTAGAAAACTGGGCACACAAATGGCTAATGTCAGATAATCCAGCAAAAACTAGTACTATGATCGTAACCAGGAAATGTATTTTCACAAACGATATAGATTTGATTTTTATGAAGGAACCCTAACAGAACGAACAGTAATTTAGGCACCTGGGATTGGTTTTACCTTAAGATCTAAGTTGGTCAAGTCATATTAGTAACTTGGTTACTACATGTATGAAGATGGTCAATATTGTGAAGTATCTACAGTTTCGATTAACGAGACGATCTTTAGAAATGTTGTACTTCTCTTTAATGCGTTCAACTCTGTTATACGGTTCTGTTGTGTGGGATGGGTGAACATCCAATGACTGTCGATAATTAGAAAAGGTAAATTTGGCCGCTGCATGAGTAATTACAGGAGCCACAGTTGGGACTAATCATGATCTAATTTATCAGGAATCTGGAATTGAAAAATTGTCGGAGAGAAGAAGGAAGAATTCGTCTTTGGACCGACTTACCGCCTGCCACTGATGATGCTAAGTTTGTAGATGACTTTAAAATAAATCAAACCGTAATAAGTTAAAAGTAAATCAATTATTTTACTTCGGGACCTGGCGAGTAGCTGTTTTTACACGCGCGTTTGCGCATGAAATGTAGCATGCTTAAAGTAGACTTGTTTAAAAATGGCCTTGTTTACTCCCCTTGGTGTGCCTGTGGTAGTGCAAATGAGGACGCTTTTCATTTTTTTTTCAAATGGGCAAATTTTAGGACAGACCAAGATAGACTGCAAAATATTGTAATCTCTTTTGTACCACTTACAGTCCAGACATTACTGTTTGGTGAAAAAAACAACAAAACGTACTTTTAAAAATAACGCAATAATTTTTAAGGCTGTACAGTCATACATCCAATCAACAGCCAGGCCTGGCGCAGTCACATGATTTATAAAAGTATCTGTACGCGAGTAACGAAGTACGAAGTCACAATGGCATACCCCCATTACTCTTTTATTCTATTAGTGATGTCTTGTTTTGTCAACAGTTCTCCTTGTGTGGCTTTGCCGATTTATCTGTCTTCGTGCAGTGATGTCCACTCTGAGTACCATCGTCTTTTTGCTGTGTAAAGTCTTCCTCTCTCTTACTTTTTCACATGCGAAAGGGATTTATATAGGGCTATTCCCTTTTTCCCAACCGCCTTTTTTGAATGAAAATATTTTCAAATCGAAATGTGGACGCTTTACTTCCCAGACAATAGTTCTACCACTTTCTTGTGACCGCTCTTTTCCTCTGTCGTATAGCTTCAATAATCCCAGTGAAATATTTACTCCTCCCTTGCTTTAGTTCATCATGCTCTTAATTACTCCCCCGCTGGTTTGCAGTATTACAACAAATACACATATTCACTGCTTTCTCTTTCTATCGCACTTAGTTACTTGTTCTCAAATGTGTCTTTCCACAACCAAATCACTTTATTCCATTCACAAAAAATAATTTTTACTGATTCATCGTTACTTGTAAACTTTAAAAAGGTTCCATACTTTTTGTAAAGTTTCTCACCGCTGAAATATTTCCTCTCGGTAAGTGTTGCGATATTTGGCACTATTTGTACACATGACGCACAACAGTTGAAGAAACAGGGGTTAACTTCAGCATTAAACTTTGACAAAATAATACAGTTTTGCGATTTTGTCACGCATATGCAACAACATATCATAGCAGGTTGTTTATGACTTATTATTTATATATAGAAAGTACAGTAACATCATTATTACGGTATAAAAATACGTTGTTTAAACAGCCCAATAATATATCTTAAGTATTTTTGAGTTGTGGAAGTCATCAGAAACAAAATCATTTAATGCCAGGAATATTTGCATAATAAAACAGCTACCAAACACATGCTGCACTGAAAAATTGGTAGCATATTGGACGTTAAATGCCAGTTTAAAATTTGTTGTTTTAATTTGATTAAATGTCTGAAAGGATAAAAATCTGTATAAAAGAACAAATGAGGAATGAAATTTATGACCGAAGGCCGGGAAAAATATACCCAGATAACGGAAAACCATGCCCGGACTCATGCCTGTTCACACTCGCTTGTGTTGCACGGCCCGTGACCGTGTTTGTTGGTAAAAAAAAAAAAAAAAAAAAAAAAAAAAAAGGGGGTGACCAGACGCTTGACATCCCATAAAGCATAAAAAAAAATTAGGGGGTAAATTGAAATAAAAATTGCACAGAATTATACCTCATGTAATTTCTGACCGACTTTGTGTTGATCACTAGGATTAAATCGCAAAACTCACAGAGCCCAGGCACGTTCAATCCAGCATGTCCTCTCTTGCGCAAGCGATTAGAATACTGCCCGGTGGCACACTGTGTGCGATACCAGATACTGGCAGAGTGCTAGGAGTTAAGGGTGACCCAAAAGGAAGATGTCAACAAACAGAAAGATCAGAAAGCTACAGTAAAATTCGAAGCAACAATGTATGGGTTTTATGATTGAAAATTAAGCCAAAATTCATGACAGTTAATGCATTTGTCACCGCAGATACGTTTCAGTTCAAGCTTCTGCATAAAATACGAGAAAAAATTACCGTATCGCAACTTTGCTCCACAGACAGCTGATTATGTCGCACACGGTACATTTTGTATCGCTTTTTGCGATGCGATACCGGTTAAATTGTTCCCTGGAGTAGTTATTTTTTTGTTCAAATGTCATCACATTTTCACACTAATCCACTTACACTGCCAAAAATATGTAGGGATATGTGGAAAAGTTAAACGTCCTGACCACGGGGATGTACATGTGTTTAACAGTTAATGCAGTTAATTTTGAACGTATTTATGTTTATTCTTAGAATCTGTGAAATCCTCCGTTTCCAAAAATGCATACATGTATGCTGTTTCCATATATGTATCTGCCTTTAGTTTTTGAGAACTATGAACCTTGATACGTGGTTCTTATGCAGTATATTTTGTCCCACATGAACAACATTTGATGACTCCCTGTAGTTTAATCACCGATTATAAAAAAAAAAAAACTGTCGTAAGTCGTAAGTTCAGACCTGTATCCACTATCTAGGCAGCCTTCTCTACTAAGGTCCATCTTTGACCTGGTGGGTGTCCTAGCTACTCTGCCCAGTACTACTGCTTAATTCATAGCTTGGGAGCGACTTCAGTGTCAGCTACAATATTCATATTCTATGGCCTACTGCCGCCCACAACTGGTAACTTCAAGGCATTGTATTTACATTTTAGGTAATACTTGGACTGGAAAAGTCCCCTTATATACTGCACATTACATTCATTCGACAAATTAACCATCCCTTAATACTAACTACACATATATTTTGGATACTACCTCTTCAAAATAGCCAAGTGGGACTTTCCCACACAGACCTGGTTGCCATTTTGAAAATTGTGGATTCCGCACCTAATAGTTTGTAAACGAGTAAAGTATTTTTTTAGGGGGGGGTAGGGTATAATATATGAAACCAAAAGAATATATGTTGCAAATATTTCGAAGCTTCAATAATGATATGGTATATTCTGTAGCCATGATTCACTTTGATATCCAAATCAAATGTTTTTTTGTGCTACTGCCCCACGCTGGATTGCTCCATGTTCAAAATGTCGCTCAGCAACACGTGCATGATTTACCAGTGTGTCGTGTCGCATTTTGATTTGCAACAAAAGATTATAACTGCTTCAGACACAACCGAGCCGGTAGATTTAAGTTAAGATAGTAAGTCATGTTTTGAAAGTACTTTAACCACCGTTTGCCCTGGTAACTCAGAGAACGGATACCTAGAACCCAGCAAAATATTACGGTAACGATCACCGAACACGTGGCTATGCAGCTATGCTGTTTCACCGGCCCAAGTTAACACTCGAGACAAGCTGAAATGAATGCTTTTTTGAGTTGACATTACTGCAAAATAACGGCACACCACGGCCACTTTCTCGAATAATCTTACAGGTATGGTCAGTCGTGTTAACGAAACCACGCACATATTTTTGTTAGGCCTTATGAAACTTGGACATTTGTTGAAACATGTTCAAAAAGATGTTCTTTCCCCTTTCACACATCACCTCCTTTGACGTCAGTTTAATGTGCTGCTTGGGCACAGCCGGTGGCGCTTGTATTTTTATAAACCCTTAACTTAAAAGCTAGGGATGTGTATAGTTCCATGCCACATCATTTTTTCAAGTATATATTTTGTCCCACATGAACATCGGATGACTCTTAGTGGTTTAACATTTTATTATAAACGTTTAAACCTTAGGACAATGGATGGTCCTCACACCACTCTTCAAATATAATCCAGATGGATGAGTGAAACAGTATTTATTTCCCAACGATTTTTTTTACCCTATGGACTAAACTGAGACAGATATCAATGAAGGATTTGGTAACACACACACACACACACACACACACACACACACACACACACACACACACACACACACACACACACACACATACATACATACATACATATATATATATAAATATATATATATATATATATATATATATATATATATATATATATATATATATAAAATATATATAAAGTTTTCGTGAGCAGTTAAGTATCGGAGCGAATCCACAACTCCGACGAATGCTTATCGCATTGAAAAAAAATGTTCACAATAATACGAGAATATCTTTGCACCTGTCCACTTGACTTGTCATGTACATGCATACATACATACATACATACATACATACATACATACATACATACATACATACATACATACGTACATGCATACACACATACATAGTCTATTAGTTATTCAGACCACCATTTTCTTAACAAAGCAGTCCATAGTACATGTAATAGACAGCTTATAATATCAGCTGATTTTTTCCCGAAACTGTCTGCTTTCACAAAACATCAGTCATACGAGAGAAGTACACAAAGCTTTACCCTCCAATTCTTAGTTTGACACAAGGAAATTTGTACATTGAGAAACAAGGCAGTCATCCAGTTGTAGCGTGACTATATCCTAATTGAATTATGGATTTTTTGGGGTGTGGGTTTGATGAGTAACATATTTCTATAAATATTCTTTTTCTTTTGTCTCGAAGTGTTTCAGATATATAGATGTAAGTTCAAGCTTTTATTACATAATACCTGTTGATGTAAGGTTTTCACTATAAGCCTAGCCTTCGCATACGGATTGGTTAAAACAACAGATGAGCTATATGCATTACAGTCTCACTGTAAGTATATATGATCAATTTTCATTCAATTCTTTCCTGTACTATTAAATGGACTTACGTATAAAGTGTTTTTCATCTCCAACGAAAGACTCTTGAGCTCCGGGAGGAAAATAAAGGCTCTTCACATGGGCAATGACGTGTTGCGGCTTGAAATCCGGAAAGTTATAACTATAGTTGTTGGTTAACAGTTTATTGACCATAGTAAGCACAAAAATGGGGCCAATTTGGTTTACTTTGGTGTATAAAGAAAGACCAAATCCATTTTATGTACAAATTGTCTTCAAATGTTTTATCCTCAGATTGACTCGTAGAGATTCACACCGATTCTTCCTTTTTACCTCAGCTGAGGTTATGTGGTGGGTCTTTGTCCGTCGTCCGTTCGTCGTGCCCAATCCACACTTTCGACTTATTCTCCAAAACCATCATCCAGATTCATTTCATACTTGATGGGAATGTAAGTTCGCTAGGTCTCGACCAAGTTTATCCAAAGGTTAATGTTCCATTAGTTTTTGGATTTTTTTGTTTTGTTTTTTGTTTATATATGGAAAATATTTAACAAATCTTTTTTCTCCAAAATCGCCTTTTCTTTGAACCTGCATAGCGACACCTCTTGGGACCCCAAGACTTTAACTTGTTCAACAAGTGGCGCTGCGATTTCATGTCTTGTTGAAATAAATTTTTGTGTGTTTCCATTTTTTTACTTTTTCAAAACTATATGTCAAATTGCGCTGAGATTTGGAAATTTACTTTGCTGAAGGATCCAATGAATTCCAATGGTGGTAAAGATGATACGGATCGCTGAGTTTCAACGAAGTGTTCAATTTGGGTTATTGTACTTGATGCATGCATTCCAACGGATTACTATGTGAGTCAATGGAGATGTATATATATATATATATATATGTGTGTGTGTGTGTGTGTGTGTGTGTGTGTGTGTGTGTGTGTGTGTGTGTTTGCGTGTGTTGGAAAAATCTTAAAAAAATCTGCTTGTCTAAAATAACTTGACCAATTGCTTCAAAATCGCTCACGAACACTTCTCGGTACCCCGGCACCAGAGTGGGACTTATTTGGGTTGAATGTCAATGTCAGCTGAGGACGAACTGTTTACACAATCCTTGTTCATGCTTGAAAGAACACATATCTGGCAAGTATGTAACAGTATTCAATGTGCTATTAGTAACATTCATTGAAAGCAAATTTATTTGCTCGTTTACCCTGATCAGATCATACTATAATCACTGCAAGATTAAAGCAATAACTTACCGGTGCTTACTTCGATAAGTCCCTTCAGGGCTTTTGAGGAAAACTATTGACCGTGGTCCCTGAATATATCAAGAAAAATTGTTGACTGTAGGTTCCATAATGTATTAAAGAAAACTGTTGAACGTACGTCTCAGAATGTATTAACGAAGACGGTTAAACGTAGGTCCCAGAATGTTTCCAGGAAAACTGTTGACCATAAGTCCCAATATGTTTTAAGGAAAACTGCTAACTGTAGGTCCCAGAATGTATCAATGAAAACTGTCGATCGTAGGTCCCAGAATGTATCAAGGAAAACTGTCGACCGTTGGTTCTAGAATGTATCAAGGAAAACTGTTGACAACAGGTGCCAGAATGTATCAAGGAAACCTGTTGACCATAAGTTTCAAAATGTATCTAGTACAACTGTTAACCGTACGCCCCTTAATACATTATTAGGTCCCAGAAAGTATCAAGGAAAACTGTTAACCGTAGGTCCCAGGATATATTAAGTAAAACTGTTGACTAGTGACAGTGAGGTTTCGTCTTAAGTTGTTGAGCAAAACATTTTGTAAAAGAGCAAAATTCAAGAAGAACGATTAAGTATTCGACATTTGAAATCACTGTTGGTTGTTTATGAATTTACGTGGCAAGATTCGAGGAATGAGGAAAATTTAAACTTTAATGCGTTGCCTTGTGCCTTGATACACTGGTATTAAAATTGATACACCGTCGTCAAACTATCATTTCATGACCAAGTTTATCATTTCTACAAGAGTCAAATAGGGTGATAATGAAGATACAACCACTTGTTTGACAAAGATACACGTCATTTTTTTTCTCGTCAATCAGTCATTTTAACACCCATTAGTTAATTCAGCAAGTTTTCCTTTAAAAGGAAGTTTTCGTTAAGGTTAGGCTAGAATGTGATGGGACCATTATGAATGTTTGTTGAATATCCGATGTAGGCCTACTATTCTAACATTTGACAGGATACTTACCAAAGCGCCCATATACTTGAACTCAGACACATATCATGGCTATGCAACAATGCATTGGGCCAGTCCTTTAGAATGTCAGTAGATGTATTGTAGGTAAATGATAAAGTTCTGTATTTTAGAAGTACACAATTTACATCCTTAGATGACAACAAAGGTCCAAGTATTTGTTCAAGTTTGGACATATAATTGTCATATTTCAGGATATATATGGTTTGTTGCACTCAGACAGATTTGCTTGCAAAATTAATCTATCCTTTCTACTTGATGTTTTGCACTCTTATGGAGTAACAGGAAGAGCAGCTGAAGAGTGAAAATAGGGCTTGAGTACAAACTTAAAGCTGATGGGAGCTTATTCTTCCACGACAGAAGTTAATTCTTTCTTGTGATAGCATTTGGTGGGGAGATATAATTCAATTTATTCAATCAGTAATAGAAGTATTACAAAGTGTGTATGATGAAAATTGAATATGGTGTAGCTGGAAGGTATTGTATAAAATATAGCACCTGTGTTAACTTGTGAGCATGATATACATGTACACAAGCTGATAAAGACAGACATTCAAACGTTGCGAGAAAATGCTGCATAGGATCAATAATAATATGGAACACGTCTTTAATGGTATCACAAAGCTAAACATGCTACAAAAATGAATGAGGTTAAGTTAGACATTTATATGTCCCGAAATCTGCAAACGTGCTTGACGGTGTGTTTTCCGTTGCTTTCCATTCTTTTAGTCAAATTTAGGACCTTTCTGTATTTTGGTAATTTCACAGGAGAGGCAGTAGGCGGATACCCTGCCTCGCCGCTCCGCACGTGCCTTTTTCCCGCGAGCGATCGAAGTGCCGTGTAGTGAGAGGTAGGATGGCCAGGGTGAGGGCACCAAGCAACAAACTTAACGTCTTGGACCAGTAACCCCTCAAGGTCGGGTCAACTGATCCACGACTTTTGATCGAGTACTGAATACTGTTGCTGTGTCTATTGGATGTTAATATCACAGGAGCAGAGCATCCCAAATTAAGTCCCATCATCATTTTGGATAGGAAAAAACTTATCAACTGTGAGTTTTAGAAAGGCACTGCTACTCTAGAAATATTTTAAATCATGTGATAACTTTGTGTATTTTTGGAGACATATTTGGCGCGGAACGGTCAATCATGGAGGTAAGGTACACAAATGTACCTGTAAAAAAAAATCTAATCACATGACCCCCCATTTTCTTGGTTTTAACTTGCTGCTACCGGTATAAACTTGAAGCAGAATGCCAAGGAAGTTGCAGTTTTACGTTTCAAATAGGAGAAATAAGCCAGCGAATGTCGGTATTTTAACATGTAAATGCATTGGGCCTAGGTTACTGGTCCAAGACTTTAAGGCAGCTGCTGAAGGACCCCACCCATCCATGAAAATAATAGCAGTTGCACATACATAGCAGTTGCACATACATGTCTCTACAAAGCCTCTTTACCAGTTCACATTAGTGTATCACATAGGTCACGCCTTGTTTCATTCGGTGAATGTAACACTTGATTGGATGGCGTGGGACGCAAATTGTTGTCAACGGTGTACGTTTAATGGATGAAGGTATGCTAATTTACATAAATATTTGCGGGGCCCACAGATTGGCCCATGCTGGCTACAGACTACAGTACTGTTGTGATTGGGTGGTTGTGCATCCCAACGGAGATAGTCCGTAATTATGAAAATACTGTGTTTTGAGCATGCTGTAGCTTCTGTGTAAATAAAGCTAGCTAAGTCAGGTATGCTGCATCACAGACTTGCTTCATTGGTGGTCATATAGGTCCACTGTCTACCAGGGCAGGTGGCAACTCGATGCCGAGACAGGACAGTCATGTGACCCTGGCCAGAGCACAATTCATACACTTGTTTATAGCTGACTTCCAGGTGTGTTTCGTATTTTAATTATCACCAATTAATGACTTGGAAATTAGATAACAAAAATCCATCCACGTTTTCTGACATTTTTGTATGTTACTCAATCCAGTACTAACAACTGAAACATCGCTTATATTCAAGACGAATTTTACAGGAAAACAAACAGATAAAAGAGTTCAATATAATGATTCAAAATTGTTTTGATAAGTTTCCCGCTTTTTTAAAAGCAGACACATGCCCATTTTCCCTCTTCCTCTTAAACTCTCTTTCCAAGCTTGCTTTTTGTGTGTCGTGGTTGTTGTGCGCTTTTCCTGATACATGCATTCTTATCGAAATTGAGTTATAAGTAAAATAAAAATAAAACTTTTTTAAAGTGTAATTTGGTCCCCCTTATTTGGTCAGATTTCAATCCATACCCCTCAGTCCACTTTCTTGTTTAAAAGGGGAGAAATTGAGACCAGTGGGTGTCATATGTTAATTTTAAGCACATTAAAATGTACCCAACCCCCTTACAGAGATTTTAAAGGATGGACGCGCAAAGGATATCTCTTTTCAAATCTATCGACCTACCTTGATTAGCAGCAGCTCCAAGTTGGAGATGGTTTATGGTCAACTGCATGTATCTCAAGGGTATGATTTAAGCTAAATCGATAAATCTCATTCTCAGACAAATCCTCTAAGTTGTACAGAACTGGTGTAGATTAATTTGATTATGTACCATAAAATCTACCAAATATATTTAAGATACACATTTTAATTTCGGCATGTAATTTAATGCATCCCAATAATCATGACTCAAAATGCAAATATCAAGCTTGATTTGGCACACACAACACAAATAAAGTTATCAAAAGTTATTGACATTGATAAGCAAGACCTACATGTATAACAAAAGTACATAACGTTATTTTGCTCCAACCATATGAAACTGACTAAATAAGCAAGGCAATGTCAGTGCAGATACACAACTATACAGATAAGTTAATATGCCTAATGATATCACATACATCAGATGTAATTCCAAGTCATTTATGTACGTGTAACTATATGCTTAAGCAGATGACTTAGTCGAAAATATCATTCCGTACAGAAAATGTGTATTAATATACTTATCTTTTAATATATTTATACCAGGTGCATTAAAGTATGTCATGTGACATACTATAAATTGCTGCACAGTTGCAACTACACAGATGATTAAATAGGGTACAATGCACGTTACACACACATATATTATATAGATATATGTATATATATACATATATATATATACTGTGTGTGTGTGTGTCTGTGTGTGTGTCTGTGTGTGTGAATGGCTTAGAAATAATCAGGAACTTTTTGAACGGGTTGCTACAAAGTTTTGTCTAAATACAATAATAATATATTTTTAGCTCCGACAAAACATTTCCGAGGTATTCAATTTTCTGAATGAAACCATTCGGGAAAATAAAACCGTGCTATTTTCTGACAGTGACTGCAAGTAATGCATGGGGTTAAGGAGCAACATATTTTCAGATTGCGAAGCGCGAAAATAAAAATGCGAAATTTCATTCTCAACATAATCAAGAAATTTTCCACTCCATTCATACAATGGCCTATTTTACCTTTTTTAATGCAGCCCTTTACTATATTTATTCTGAAAGTTATGTATATATATATATATATATATATATATATATATATATATATATATATATATATATATATATATATATATATATATATATAGAGAGAGAGAGAGAGAGAGAGAGAGAGAGAGAGAGAGAGAGAGAGAGAGAGAGAGCGCTCATTTTTGCCACATAACTCTATATGTTTCTGGAAAATATTTATACCATACTAATAATCTATATAATAGTAGCCCACCATAGGCATATGATCACAGGAACCATAAAAGCTCCTGCAGTAAAATTATTTTACTCATTATTACTGAAATTTATAGAACACAAACATTGCTTGGATAATAATAAAATGTGAACGAAGATCTTTGGTGAAACACGATTGCTACCTTCTTGACTTGAGTTATCCTGACTAGGAATCATGTCAACGTGAAAAAGAAATAAACGATTATACTCGTCTTTACGTTCGCTGAATTTAAATACGAAGGGGGGCTGTTGTTTACTGCCTATTGTTTCATGGACAGGTCAATTGTCAATGCTGTATCGATGTGGTATTTTTCCCTTCATGGGCAGACAAAATGTCAAATTTCAAGCTATTTTGAACATATTTATTGATAAATATATTGCATGCAATGGGACAAAGATAATATCGTCATATTCAAAGTTTGATTCATTTGACCAAAATTATAATTCTACGTATACGTGCAATGCACTTGCTAAATGAATGGCAAAAGAAATAGTAAGGAACAAGGTGATTTTTTGTCATATTCTCTTCGATGTAAGCCAGGCTACATGTAGTCAAATTATGCATTCTGGGAGACCAATACATATGGCAAAAGTAATGTCATTCATTTGTACATCTATGTTTTTAAACTTTTCAGTATCGGTGAATATTTTCATTCTGATGATATCCATCACTGTCAGGATTATTGCTCAAATCACTTCCATGATAGCTTTGTTCAAAAGCAAAAGCATAATAACTACGGATGCTTTTTAGTTTGAAAGAAACACCATCCCCATGTCTTATTGCAGTGTATTTATACACATGTTCTTCTGAGGTTTAACGGTCTCATATAATTTGTTTTGAACAATGGGCAAGTACCAATTCGTAGGTGCACATTCCTACACTCTAAAATTTCATGTACATGTGAACAAACTTTGTTGGCTGGAACGGCACCAGTGAATATAAAGCTACATTGTTCAATAAAGTAGCTTTATGTATTGAAGAGCACCAGTATTTCAAGCTTATAGCAGGAAACTTTAATTATGAACATCTTATTGGTGAATTTTGCGGCCTGAGGATCAAAATATGAAAAAGTTGGGTCGTATATTTTGCATTTAAATTTTTCGGAGCTTGACACTAATACATACCGTGTATCATTTGCAATGGTATTTGATTTAGGTCATATTCGCGAAACTCAAAGGTGCCTTATTAATATCCTGCAATTCATTCATACATACATACATACATACATACATACATACATACATACATACATACATACATACATACATACATACATACATACATCCTGCAATTCATTCGTACATACATACATACAATCATACATACATACATACATACATACATACATGCATACATACATACATACATATATATATACCATATATATGCATACATAATATACCGCATTTTAGAGTGGGTGACCTGACAGACCTGCAATAGTTTTGATGTACATGGCATCAACATTTATTGGAATGCAAGTATATGTTGTCTGTATAGATTGCAAGTGTATAAATAACTTCAAACAACACGACGCTGATATCAGTACATATATTTAGGAAACCAATGTCAATGCAGATGTACGATCAGAATAGAAGATAAAGGTATTGAATCGATGTGTGAGCTAACACATATTAATTGTTCTTATCAAAAGTTAAAAGTGTGATAACTGGCCAAAAAATGAATTTTTCTTATATTTTCGACCTTCCAGAATTCTTTATGTACGCATGTACAGCTTGGAAAATAATTTAATTCCTATCCTTTGTAATTACTTCAACACTACTTCAAAAAAGGAAAGTTCTAAAGTTGAAATTCCCAAGGGCTACTATATTTGTTTGTAGATCATTCCTTGGCGAAATATAATTATTACACTGAAAGAAAAAGTGATAACTATTTCTATACTCGTGAACCTAAAGGGGAGTCTACAACACCTATTCTGAAGAGGTCAATATTCAGCTGGTACAGCCCATTCTCATTCTGGCATGAACAAATGCAATTTTCCTTTCAACAATATAATACAAATCGTTACATTTAGGTTTGGTTTCGTTTACTTCCCTCTTAAAATCGTCCAGATGATCAATATTTCTAACAAATCTAGATAGCGAATTCCATTCACGAATGGTAGAGGGAATAAAGGAGTTGTAGCAAGTGTTTCTTTTGGCTTGTATGGCTCATACTTGGTTAGTTCTGAACGAAACTATTTCAGGTAATAATTTATAAAGACATATAGGAGCAAGTCTATTTGTACTCTTAAACAACAGCACCAAATTTTGCTTTCTCCCACGTTCTGCCAATTTTTTCCCAACCTGTCTCAATATAGATCTCTTCAATACTTGTTATGGCGATCGCCCCAGTCACTACCCGGGATGCAGGCAGTTAAATATTTTCCATTCGATCTTTTTCATGTTTTGTAAATTCAATCCGGACCACGCTAACATATTCAAAACAAGGCAGTACAAACGAAAAGTAGAATTTGTACTGTGAACGTTTAAGGATACCAACTAACTTACTAGCTTTGGAAACCATGTGGTTCACATTAGTTGTTCATGGAAGCTCTGCAGAAAAACAAACACCCAAGTGCTCATGCACAGTAACATCAAGAATCTTATGATTGAATATCAGTTTGCGATGATCTGCAGTTTTTGTTTTCTTACTAACTATTATTGATTTAGTTTTATTAGAGTAACAGGAGACAAGCCACTGATCGGACCATTGTGTCAATGAATAATATATGTATGTATGTATGTATGTACATGTATATATATATATATATATATATATATATATATATATATATATATATATATATATATAATGTCGTATCATCAGCAAATTTCTCTGTATTAACAATTTGGACTATATAATTAACAAATAAAAGCAAGAACAATGACCCTAAAACTGAACCTTGTGGGACGTCTGCTTGATGTCACCCCCAAGACGAGGCCTAACCCTGAATAACCACCCTCTGGGTTCTTACATAAAGATAGTCTTCCAGGTTGATGGATTTGATGGAGACATGACAATAAATATGCTCTAGGATCCCTAGTTATAGCCTGAGGTCAAGCCTCGACTCTCTGATGTCAGATTTTTAAAAATCTGATTAAAAGCATCGACATTATGATAACAATTGTACACTTTCGCTAAAATATGCTAAATATATACTATTACCCAGGACCAACTTTCAACTGCTGTCAGTCAAAGTAAGGTTGATAAATTTGATGGAAACCTGACGATAAATACGCACTAGGATCCCTTTTTATAGCTTAAGATCAGACCTCGGCTCTGTGATGTCATTTTTTGAAAAATCTGATTAAAACGCATTGACGTCATGATAAAAATTGTGCACTTTCTGTAAAAAGTTGGATTAAAATGGCCAAGTGATCTTGACATTGCCCATGTGTGACCACATATTTTGAACAGTTTGTACTCTTTAATTTGCTGCTTATCAACATAGTATAAGTAAAATTCTCTTCAAATATGATAGATTAAATTATTTCGAGGTATGCGTTATAATTTGAACCAGATGTGCTACTGGTTATTATCTCTCTGGCAGTCTCCGGAAATACATAATTGTTTTTTGTTTTGGTTTTGGTTTTTTGTTTTGTTTTTGTTTTTGTTTTTTGTTTTTGTTTTTGTTTGTTTTGTTTTTGTTTGTTTTTTGGGGGTTTGTTTGTTTGTTTGTTTCTCTCTTGGTAGACATACCTTTTCAAAGTCTCCATGGGGTATACTACACAACTGCTATGGCCACTAATCTCTACACCTCCGGCCTGCCTAACCGACCACTTTAGCCAAACCATAGCTGAAATACCTGTGAAATTCGTTTTCATCGTTTTGGCTTACTACGGTTAAATAAGATTGGTCTTCGCATGCTTAACGATAAATTTGGCGGGAAATCTGCTTTGAGATTTACACATAGATGATGTGCTAGCGCGTTGTGAACTTCTTGCGTAAAGCAAGGGAAACCGTACAACGGATGCAGGCCTAAAATAAGAAATTCTGCTCATCTTTACCTTATTACAGGTAATCCCAGGCTCCGTCTCTCTCCGTGTTAAGGAAATCAGGGAGTAGCAGCGTCCCTACGAATCCGTTGGGGGCGCGCTACTACCGGGATTCATCATCCTCAAACATTTTTTCTCTTCATGTTCCCAAAACGAAGCTTATGGCGGGCCCCTTCAAACAAAGGCCCTCGGGTTTCTGCAGACAGACAAATAGATCTGTGGGTCTCTGTGTGTGAGAAAAACGTTGAAGAACCTTACACTCAAGGACGAAAAGCTCCTCTGAGCATTACATGAAGAACCCTACAAACGGTGGAGCGCCCTTTTATCTAATAAAGATCCCTCGAGATTCCCAAGACAATCTAAGGGTACTTCAGAGAACCCTTCAAGAACCTTTATCAAAGTGTGTGTGTCAACACATACTTTTCTGTTTTTTCTTTCTTTCTTTCTTTCTTTCTTTCTTTCTTTCTTTCTTTCTTTCTTTCTTTCTTTCTTTCTTTCTTTCTCTACCAGCAAATTTGTCCGACACTTTTCTCGGACACTGTTATACACAGAAACTCCACACTTGGCATGACTGTACCTCCATACAAGGAGTTTGACCGTTTTATACAGAGGAATGAAGATGTTTAAAATTGTGCAAATTAGGGCCATTTGAGATTTTTAATCTTGAATATCTTCAAAAGTATAATAGATAGAGATGCAATTCCAATTCCACTATGGGGTTATTGACCAGTGCGCATCTAACGAATAAAAATAAAAGTTGTAGCAATTTAAATTATGCTAATTAGCAGCATTTTGAATTTTAAAACTTGAATATCTTCAAGACTATTATAGATAGAGGTGTCATTTTAACTTATACTAGGGGGTTGTTGACCACTGCGCATGTAATGAATCTAAAACAAAAGTTGCAGCAATTTAAATTATGCTAAATAACACCATTAGAAATTTTAAATCTTGAATAACTTCAAAGCTATAATAAATAGAGATGCCATTCCAACTTCTACTTCTGAATGATGGTATATTGGAAAATTGCCATACCAATATGCTTTGAAGACCCACACACTGATTTGCTACGCAGCAAATCAACTTTCCTAGTTTCTTTCATATTGATGTTATTTATGTTTTGTTTTTTTGACAGGGTTTACATTGTGAGCTGTACTATGAATTAACTTGCATCTTCTGACACTTAATTATTGGCAGCAAAATTGACATTAAATGTTGATTAATTTCCAAGTTAAAACCATTAAAAGTTAGCATATCATCATTTTTTCCACACTGGTAGCAAAACGCACATGAAAGAGTAATATAGGGCAATCGGTCGGCTCAGAGCGTTATGATTATGAGAACAAATTTTAAATTGAGTAACGTAACTCGTTGGATCTAGTCTGAAGCTTTAAGTGAAAACACACTTTGCACAAGTACATGAAGGCAAAAATTCAACGACAGAAAGGAACCAAATGACATCTGAAGATTAGTCATACTTAACTGATTTGACATGAGAGTTTTAAATATGAATACTTTGTCTGTTGTAGCAAGGAAGATGTGGGTACGCGCTAATCCTCATGGGCATCTACTGGGGTACCGAAGTTATACCGATGGCCGTTACAGCCTTGGTGCCGGTGGTCCTCTTCCCAATCCTGGGAATCATGACCTTGAGTACTGTGTGTACTCAGTACATAAAGGTAGGACATAGTTCTTTTTCTTTCGCCCACAAGTTTTTGGCGTGGGAAATCAAATATGCCGTCTGCTTTGCACACGGTCCAAAACCACTGATGTCAGACCAAGCGTGTTCTAACTTGGCTCTTGAATACTAGTATTATAATGAATTGTTAATCCATGATATTAGAAATCTTCGGTTTTTTAGTGAGTATTATGAAGTAGGACTTTGTTCTTTGATTATCGGACTTGATAGAGTTCAAACGGTGCTTGGACTTAAAGATTTGGGTTTGATAAGTTCCTGTTTATGTTCAATATGTCAATGAAATTCCGTGGGAAAAAGCAGGACAACCCGTCCCTTGCCTGGAATATGTTAAAATAGACCAAGGGTTGAACAGCTTCAACTTATAGTGGCAAATGAACCACGATCAATATTATGCGTAGACAGTGTCAAAATAATAAGAAGACTGTAGGCTATCAGAACTGTTGTTATATGCAATGACAATTTTAGTACATGTAACTCATTTCAGGTTAGGCGTGGTGTACGCCACGGCAGTCTTCTTTTTCCATATTTGTTTAACATATTCCTGGGTGACATGTTGAATAATGTGTTAAACATTGGGCTCAGAATCAATGGCAAGAAGTAATACAGCTTTGCTTATGCAGATTATGTTGTATTAATCATCATCACTGTACCTGGCCTGCAGAACCTGACATATATATGTTTACAGTATTCAGATGCGTAGCGATTTAAGTTTGGTCTTAACCAGTCAAAATGTGCCGTATTTAGACCCGCGGTGTTGCAAGACGAACCTGAGTGATACCTGGGGAAATCATGTACGGATGTGGCTATTGATCTCGAAATTCCAGAGACTCATTTTTACAGTTCAAAGTCTGGATGTTGTTTTATTAAACATGCAGAAACCCGTGTAAGTGGTTGTAGAAGAGGGTCTTACAGTTTAGCTTACAAAGGTCCATGGTATTCAGGTCTTGTTAGTGATGTAAGAGCCCATTTGTTGAACACTCTCTGTGTTCCTTCTTTGACCGATGGTTGTGAAGCGGTTGCTATGAGAGTTTAAGTGGACTGGGATCTTTTCAGGGCAATATGATGAAGCAGTATTAGGTTATTCGGAAACGGTCACATCACTCTGAGTTAGTCGAAGCTTAAGACGTTTCCCCTGTTCGGGACAAGGTGCCATAGAATAGTTTGCATCTTTATAATTGTGTATTTCAGGTGGACAGCCCTCTCCGAGAATTAACATGTGCTATGTTGGCGAGTTGTATGTTGGATGGGCAGAGAGTACCGGGTTCACTTGTAGATAGAATAATTCAAATAGGAGGTTCTCCTGTAAGAACTGCCGTGCGTAGGAATAAATAAATAAATAGGAATGTCCTGTCAGATAGTGTTGTAGATTCCCTTAAATTTTCAATCTCTACTTGGGGTACTATCAATGCAGGCGTCCCTCAGGGTTCTGTTCTTGGTCCTCTGTTATTTCTTGTATTTATTAATGATATCGTGGATATCATTCATTCCAAAATCAAACTTTTCGCTGACGACACATCTCTATATCTTACTGTCGATAATCCCCACCTAACTGCAGACATTTTAAACGAAGACCTGTCCTCTGTCGACTCTTGGTCAGCAGATTGGATGGTGACATTCAATGCCCTAAAAACGGATGCT
This sequence comes from Hermodice carunculata, assembly GCA_964020975.1. NCBI lineage: Eukaryota > Metazoa > Annelida > Polychaeta > Eunicida > Amphinomidae > Hermodice > Hermodice carunculata. The sequence continues at coordinate 44,127,274 of OZ026620.1, read as the reverse complement.
ATGTTAGTATCTCTGAAAAGAAATCAAGTCTATCACCCTCCCTTAATTTTCCAGAATCATCAATTAGAAAACGTCGATCAACATAAACACCCAGGGATAATAATACGATCCGACCTCCGATGGAACGATCACATTGATCTTATTATTGCTAGAGCCTCCAAACAACTTAATATCATGAAAAGTTTACAGTATTTACTAGACAGAGAAACCCTTGAAATAATATACAAATCATTCATTCGACCACTAATGGAGTACGGTGGCGTGGTCTGGGATGGCTGCACACAGGGCGACTCACAAAGATTAGAGAGCATTCAACTGGCTGCCGCACGTGTCATCTCTGGTGCTATGAGAACTACCCCTAATATTAAACTATACGAAGAAACGGGTCTTCAAACATTGGCCAAACGCAGAGAAATTAACAAGTTAATCCAAATGTATAAAATTACTCATAATTTAGCCCCTGAATATTTAAGTGATATTATTTATTCAAATCAAAACCAGATCAGACACAATACAAGACAAGCTGAAAACCTTCCTCATTTTAGAGCTAGAACAGATCTATTTAATAATACATTTTTCCCCAGCACCACGAGACTTTGCGCCACCAGTTGGTGGAATAATGTATGCGTCGTATTTTCTAGTATTATACCCTTAACCATGTTAACATTTTCCTGCTCAAAGTGCACAAAAGCGTCCGGGTATAAATATGGGAGCTTTGATATTTTCACTCAATTTGTCCGCTAATAGATCAAATATGACCGAATATACCGATTAACTATACAAACAAGTAAAATTCCAAAAGTGCAAACATGGTTAAGATGAAACCTCTTCAGTTCTACTTCAGTATGACACAAGATCAATTGTGCAAATATTTTCCGCATATGTTTACAGTCCCTCTTATTCAAATGAGCCAAAGGAATGTTAATCGTATTCCTACTCCGGCCAGAAACAAGACCCAAATGTTGTGTAATAGCCGCCCTCTAGTAAAAAACAAACGCACCCGCATTAATTTGTTTGTTGTTTTTGTTGTTGTTGTTGTTTTAATGGTGTAAAAACGAGATTTTTATCAAACAATATACACATTTTTGTAAAGTCGAAAATTGTTATAGCTGAAAGAAATACTTGGTTCCTGAGTCCTGCTGATGCCATTGTTTTTCTTTCGAATTGCTTTGTGTCATTATTTGTTGAAATTGTAATTTGCAGGTGATCCAGCTATGTCCTTAGCCGAGGTCATTACGTTATTATTTATGAAAATATTTTAACATTTAAAACTGTTTCGAGTTCTGAAGTAAAAAACGACATTACACATGTGTTTTACATCCTAGATTCATGTTCACAGGGGACCAGTATGTTACTTCTTGGAGGAATTATCGTGGCGCTGGCCATTGAAAAATGGGACTTACATAAGATAATATCCCTCGGCGTTCTGTCCTTGGTTGGTGCTCGGCCGCGTTGGTAAGTAATTCTTATCGGTATATTACAAGAGAAAAGAGCAAGGTTACTTCATAGATAGGCTTACTTACCACCATTAAAGACGCTTCTTGCGTCTCATGTTCAATGAAGAAGAAAACACCACGGTTGCATTACCTTTTACTGGTATTTCAGGTTAATTTTGGGCTTCATGTTCTGCACGTGGTTTCTGTCCATGTGGATCAGCAACACAGCGGCCACGGCCATGATGCTGCCCGTTGTGGACGCGGTACTTGAGCGCCTGAAGCCTCCTCCCGAACAAACACGGAAGGAAACTACCGGTGGTCATGATGGACCTGCTGCCGATGTTCAAGAATCGGTGCTGGACAATGAAGACGATAAGAGTAAGATAGGTCCCGGGGTATATCGGTCTTGAATTACCCCCCCCCCCCCCCGAATGGACGAACTGGAGGTTCACATTAGTCGGTGTTCAGGCGTTACCCATATACAATGATGTATTTACGCACCGTCCCTACTATATTATTAATTTAGCCAAGCCTCATGTCAATTTTTCTTAACATACTGTGCTCAGCATTTATACACGTACCCTCACAAGTAGGATTACTTTTTTTAGCGAAGAATATGGACATTAAAGTGTCACTTCAAACATTTTAGGCTACTTTGTAAGATTTACATCGTAATCTGGCGCGCTTTGACGCACGTAAATGGGCCTCCACATGGGTCCTGGAAATTATTGCTGTTTCCCACTTCAATTTTTTTAAATATTTTTTTCCAGCTTCATTCTTCACTTTCTATATATTTTTTTAAAAACTCCTTTCACTTTTCATAAGATAATATTCTTTCACTTCCATGTTTAGAAGCAAACCCTGACATATTTTTTGTAAGTATTAACAAATGAAAACTGCCTAAGAGTTTGAAACAGTATAACAACGATCAGAGTGGGATATTTAGTTTACTTGAATCGTAGGTCTTTTTTCTTACTTTGTATCAGCATTTCCGATTTTTAGTTTTCTTGACTTTCATCTATTTCAGTCTATAGTAGGATCAGAACACTGTGTTCGATGCAAATGTGGTGAGACAGGAATAGATTACCACACAGTGGACTCCCTTCGTCATCTTTGCCATCTGCTATGCACATCTATTCAATTTTATAGCATTTGGGAGTAAAATTGAAAGTACTAATTTTTGTCTGAGTTTTTTCCCTCAGATATTAAATGATGTTTCAGTGAAATATCAAAATGATTTAGTGAGGGATCAGAATACTTGTCGACGTTATTGACGCGTAATGTAACTTACAGCTCACGTTGACGTTTTTGTTGACGCGTAATGTAACTTACAGCTCACGTTGACGTTTTTATTGACGCGTAATGTAACTTAGAGCACACGTCCCAGTTTATGACTGCACGTAAAATGAGCACATGTCGTTGATTTTGGTGACGAGCAATGTAACTTAGAGCACATGTTAACGTTTTTGTTGACACGTCATGTAACTAAGAGCACACGTCAACGTTTTTGTTGACGCGTAATGTAACTTAGAGCACAAATCGATGCGTTTGTTGAGACGTAATGTGACTTAGAACACACGTCAGTGCTTTTGATTGTGTGTAATCGTGTTTGGGGCACAAGTCGGTGTAAATGAATACGCGTGATCGAATTTAGAGGACACGTCTGTATTTTTTGCGTGTAATAATAAGAGCACACGTGTCCCTTTCAGATGACACATCGCAATTTTCGAGTACACGTGATCGAAATTAATGGACGTGTGGAAGAAGTTGTCACGTTTATGGCACAAAGCCGTCTCACAGAGTAGCACATATCAAAATCACTATGCTTATGATTGTATTTATTAAAAATACGAACATGTTCACTTAAACATGCACATGTCTAATTTTTTTCCAGCACGTGTGCTATAATTAAGTACTGGTGTGTTCTTATTTTGTGGTCATGTCCATTAATGTAAGGCTTGTTTACATATTCTTAGGCACGTCAAAATCACATTTATGGCACTGATCCTCCACCATAAAATGCACCCTTTTAAATTTTACCAATGTATGTACAGTTCTCTTTCCAAGTGCTATAGGTATGCATTGTCTGTATTGGGTGCTTTGTTATACATGGACTGAACTTGTTTCGTATTTCACCACCAGGGATCCTAAGATTAATTTTAAGATTTTATCACCAGGGGGCACTGGTGACACAAATCCTTCCCACAATGCGGTCAGGTCTATTAGCAGTACTTTAAGTTACACATATGTTCGTGCAGTCATAAATATAGGTCTTCCAAAAGGTATCCCCACACTTGAACATGCAAGACCAGTGGGCGATCTACACGTCCCACTAAGCTCCAATCTGATTGGCTTAAAAATGAAATGCCTCATTTTCATTCATTTTGCCCAACGAATCACAAAATATGTACTAAAACTGCATATATGATTTTAATGACCTATGTGCGGGTACCGTATACTGTAGTACACGGAGCGCACGGCAAAAGATTTGCTGCACGCTGATTTATAACTTTTTAAAATCACATTTCCCTTCACTTCAATTTTTTTTAATTCTGTCACTTCACATGAACACTATTTATAAGATAACAACTTCACTTCGACACTTATAAGAGACCTACTTCGTTATTCACATTTTATAATTAAACCCTTCGGTTTTTTTCACATTTATAGTTTTTCATATAACTTCGTTCACCTTTTCAAAAGTGCAACTTCGGAATTTACAACCTCTAAAACGGCTACTTCTCACTTCGTTTTTCACCCATGTGGAGGTATGTAAATGGTGGGCAGTTATGAGTGTACCAAAACAAAATAAGACAGAGGGCCAATGAGGCAACCCAAAACACATCAGGTTCCACTGTACTAAACTCTTTTATTGCCAAGTTTTGACTAAATAAACAGTTTTCTTCGGTGCACAGTGGGCGTCCTGTGTACAGCGCGCACCGCAGATAGCTGTTGACCTGTTCTTATGGTCTTTGCAACTGTAGGCATGCTGGTACTTCAACGAAAGCTCGCTTTACAAAGGACATGCAACAAGAATAATGTCATAATGCTACTGATGTCTACTTTGTTCGACGATTTAATGAGAAAAATAAACATAAACAAAACACAAATTATAGCAGAATCATCTTTTGATATTAGTCATAAAAGACTGTACAAAATTGTCACGGGTCAAAAATGAAGCAAACGAATTTTACACTTGGTACCAGTTGCACACCATCAAGAAAGATATGGAACATCTCAGCAGTACTTACTGTGCGGGCTTATCATATGACGAATAATGATTTCATCTAACGCAAGCTACACAAGATTTTGTCCCGGCAAGGCAGCCTCTGTTTGACCATAGTTTGTCTTTTCAACGAACAGAAATTCATTTATATCATGATATGCTTGATATTATAACATGTTAAACGTCACTTTGCAGGTAAAATCTTAAATATAAACATGAAATGAAAAGTATCCTTGACAACCATGTATTTGATATCAGAAACAAATGTTTATCCCATCGTTGTTTTATTGCCGCTTAAACCAGTTGATCTTTATTCAATGTTGGTACAACTCCATGCTGGTCGTTACGACTATCGGTTATCACGTGACTGGGTCTGCATCAGGCCTGTACCAACCCCGATCCTCTGTGTAGTCACGTGACTGAAGGTCGAGTGAGGATACAGGACGATGGGGTCGGTACAGTCCTGGTACATATCCAACTATGTGATAATCTCTTTATTACCATTCACACAGAAAGAAACGCTTATTTTTCAAACTTAAAGATATTCTTCTGAATATCAACCTCAAACAAAACTTCTGTCACCCAGTGAGTCCAATAGCCCGTTTCCTCTGTCAATTTTGAAACCGATAAAAGGCAACAACCAAACATTGTCCAGATGCATCCTTGTGACTGGTCAAAGTTTGAAATTGATTTGTACAGGAATACTCTTGATTGGCTATACAGAAACTGGACATAGTGTGCTGATATAACTTGTATCAGCTTCCTTAGAGCTTTCAGGGCCATTTGTATTTGTATTGAGGGACCTTCACATGTACCAGCATAGGACACCTGCATGGTATCCAGGGCTGTATAAGCATTGAGTGGTACCAGAGACGTGTGTCAAAAGTCATCGACTACCTGTGTCATCAATTAAAATATAAAGTCAATTTAGTGACCCACTTTTGTTTGATTACCACGTGCATGACTCTTGCCATGTTATGTCGATAAAACCGATTTTTCTATTTTTTTCCTTTTGTTTTCTTCTTTAGTACCGTACGTTAAGAAACTCTGGAGCTTTTTAAACCTTCAGATCTTAAATGTACCGGACCATGTGCCACCCACACTCACTGATACTTTGTTGATAACCTTTACTGATTATTGCCATTTGTATATACGCACAAAATCATTATCGATTAAATCAGAGTGTTTGACTTGTTTCCTTAGGCGATGTGCCAAATCACGTTGTCAAAACAAGGGACTATGAAGTAGCCATCATACCAGTCGAAAGGTAAACAGTTTTACGGCTGATTTCGTCTGTAAAAATTATCAAGGAACAGGAATTGATTTCCATGTGCCACTTGCTTGTTTGATCTGAGCACCATGTTTGTTTTTCCCCCTTGTGGTGCCTTTTTGGCAAATTAGAAAATATTGCCCTCATTGTTTTGCGCAAATATTATATTAATTATCAGAAAATAGGTGTATTTTTTTTAAAATTAAAAGCACACAGAGCAATAGTATATTAAGTTTAGATTTGTATCACAACATGTGCGCTCATCTGATATTTTTAGTTTCGCTTATGTTTTAACCTCGGTGTTGTAGATGGGTATATTGCACTGATTGTCAGCTCTTGGCTTGAATAAGTGACCATTAACAATATAACTTGAGCTGTTTTCTGGCTGAGTGAATACGGTGTCTCTGGCTGAGTGAATACGGTGTCGACAGTTTTAAAATTTGGTGCGGATCGGGAGTAAAGCGCGTCACTACCGTCACAAAAGCTGTCGACTTCGGGTTTGTTATCCCGATGTAGGGTTCATCCACGATTCGCACTGAAACATGTTTTCTTATAACAATGAATTTAAGCGGAAATATTGGAGCAAATGACATTTTGTATTCAGCCATTTGGTGGCAGTTTGTTTTTCTTGTATTTTCCAGCAATACGGAAATGCCCATAGAGTCGTCTTCAGCCAGCTTCCAAATAGAACACGCGGAAAAGAGTCTGGACTCCAGCGAGTTTGATTCGAAGGCATTCAATCGTATGGCAAAGGGCATGGTTTTGTGTATTTGCTATGCTGCCAATGTGGGCGGAACTGGAACCATTGTAGGCACTCCGCCGAATCTCGTCATGAAAAATTTTGTTGACGAGTAGGTATTGTTTGAATTTACTTTGCTAACAAAAAAGGTGAGATTAGGCATCATGCATGGTATTTTGTGTTTTATCAAGTTGACGTACAAGAACTGAAGTGATAGCTTACTTGCAGAGTAGCTTGTGTAAAATGTGTTTTTTTTTGTGGTTCAGCCTGATGCAAACACGTAATTGTGGATCAACTTGAGGAAGATGCATTCTTGTAGAGCAATGCGCTGAAGGCACGTACTTGAAGAGCGACTGTGGGCCATGACGAACTTTTAGAGCAATTTAATGAAAGCAGACCTGTAACGGAACTTGATAAAGGAAGGCCTACGTACTTGCAGTATAACTTAATTGATAAAAGTGCATGCATACCAGCTGAAAAAAATCGAATAGCTCTTTTTACTGCCAAAGCAACTTGCCTGATGATAGGGACGCCATAGGCACTACTGCCTTGCATCTTATTTTTTTTGTGTGTGTATGTGAATATGAGAAGTACCATTTTGGTCCACGGTAACTGCCAGTGCCGTGTCGTGTTTGTCGCAAACATGGTGGTAAATAAGAGCATTTTTCTCAGATAGCCTGCTCGAAGGAAATGAAGTACATTTGAATAAAGATTATTCCTGCTGTTTTATGGTATAAATCAATAGAAACACAAGACATGTTACCACCAAGTTCAGGTTTTGTGATACCCAGGTTTGGTCTGGGTTTGTGACTTCATACAGCTCTGGCAGTAGGAGATCAGATTCAACCAATGCCCTTATCATTCAAACCTGAGCAACATTGCTACATCCTCCGTCTGGTTCCCAACCCCCAAAGGTACCCTAATCCAATCTTTCGGCGCTCCATCGCTTTTCCAGTCACTGCCTAAGTCTAAGCCTATAAATCAATTAACATATTATCACGTTCGGTTCAAATTTAGAAACTCCTAAGCTTCAACAGCCAAATGAATTTATAAACAGGCCATTAGCGGAAGCCAGCACGCATGTTTCGCAGCCTCATATTCCCGGACATATGCCCATTATACCGTGGCGACTGCTTGCCTGTATCTTGTATATGGTAAACACAACCTAACTGAATGTAAAAAATTTGTGAATGTGAATTATTAGCAGATACATACTGTATAACAAGGCCTTGCTTATAATGGCAATGATTAAAGAATTTATGAACTAGTATATGCATAAATGTACTTAAAATAGTAAAATTCAAATTTAAACTTACTCTGAGAAAATGAATCCATAATTATGCATGCCCCCTTTCTGTAAAGAACATCAGTCGAGAGAGAGAGAGAGAGAGAGAGAGAGAGAGAGAGAGAGAGAGAGAGAGAGAGAGAGAGAGAGAGAGAGAGAGAGAGAGAGAGAGAGAGAGAGAGAGAGAGAGAGAGAGAGAGAGAGAGAGAGAGAGAAAAGCCTGGTTGTGTTTTAAAGGTACACGAAAAAGAAGATATTTATAAGACGTTTTGTTTCCAATATCAAGTGGGTCAGAACGGGCAAACTATTTGCTTTAAAATACAAATTGTCAATGCAAGCTTGACACTCCAATGATACATGAAAACAATGAAAAACTGGACAAATTCGGTCAATCGGATCGAGTTGTACTACCAGCTTCAAAAGGTGAATTTTCAAATTAGTTGTGTGTAGAGTGCCAAACATCCAATAATAAAACTTCACGCTAGCCGGATGCAGTCGACTCACTCGTGTAGTAGTAGCTATAGTTGATATCAGTTGTTATGGTACTTGACATGCAAAGCACACAGATAAAATAGAATCGTAGATACATTAAATAGTTCACGGCCACACTGACCTACTATCCTTTGCCTTCAGCTAGAGAAAAAGGCAAAGAAAGAAGACAAAAACCGCAACCTTTATAGACATAATCGACTAAATTACCAGTGCCATTATCTACTGATCAGGAATGGCTTGATTGGCTCGTCTTGTAAAATATCACCCATGGGAATTCCGCACGCACAGTCAACCATGTAAACTGAATATTTCATTTCACTCAGAGTAGTTTCTGACAAGAATTATTTCAATACGTTTCATGTAATCTTTTCATTTCAAGTTGACGATCCCTGGAGATAAACTGTGTTAGTCATAAGGCTACCTCCAAATATTGTATAAAGTTATTCTCTTGAATCATGATTGCCCTTTTATGATGATTAACGCTGTATACGCACAGTGTTTACGTATGGCACGATGTCATAAACATATTGTTTCCATAGCACTTGAGCCACTTATAGATTTTAAGTGACGGAGAATGAGGTAAATGTCAAAGACGGAAAAGGCCGGTGGTTGTTTTGTAGAATTACCTGTAGACTTTCTTTTTGTTTACAGTTCCATTTTGTAATGAATTTTGTTGCAAATGTCAACCTTTTACGCATCAAGTCACACGAACAATTGCAACCTTGGCTTTTCCAAGTTCTTTCGGTATTAAGCAATTTGTGTGGCGATTTTCTATAAATTACGAGCCATTGCGAACTGCAGCAGCTTGTCTTTCGCCAGTTGGATTTGTACTCGCGTGCAACGATACCATCTGTCATCTTGGTCTGTTCCTTAGCCTGCCAATGGCTCTTTCAGTGTTTGCCAGGTTGATTTCTGACCGGGGAGGGGGGAGGGGGTCACATACTCAACATCAGACTCAGAGTGGGTGTGTGCCTAGGACATGTTTATACAATACCCTATCTTAATCCTACACCAGATGCAAAAAGGTACCCTTTTTTTAATCCTCTAATGTGTTGAAAGGAGTGCTGCATAGGTGCATCCTGGTACATTTTTGAGACCAACACTCCAACTTGAAACAAGTTTTAGCATATTCTTACTTCCCAAAAAAATCCCCCCAAAGAACTAACTATACCTCCAGCCTATGGCTCCTGTGATAGCGGAAACTTATTTCCTTAGCAGGAGTCATCCTGACACATTACTTGTTGTAATTTTAGTAAATACTGGTAACTGCTGTGATATCATAATTTTGAAACTTGTATTCCACATGTATGTATTGTTTTTTGATGTGTCAAATAAATGTCATCTGAGTCTGAGTCTATATCCAAGATCTATACATTTGTTTGAAAATTGAACAACACATTCAGTTCACTCAAATAATTGTTGCCCTTATCCTAATCCAGCTGTGCACATTTTTTTTTTTTTTGGGGGGGGGGGTGGCTTTTCTAACCCTGGGAGTAATGAAAACAGGGCCTTTTCCAAGGCACATACCCAGCACAATCCTACTTGGGAGTACCCCCCCCCCCCAATTTCCGAAGGTTCTATTGGTCCACTCCGACGAGCTAAAAGCTATACTTGTAGACAAAACAGAAGAAAAACCGCGCCCCCTAATATGCGACGTGAGCATCGATAGTTCAAATCGATCTTGCATTTTTTTAGTATGGCAACTGGAGACAACTTTGGTTGTAATGATATTTAGCCTTAAACCAGCTCTGCCAGGTTGAGTTTTGGTACTTTGGAAAGCACAATAAAAGTACACATTATTTATCGGAAGGAGGGTTTGTTATGCATGGGTCCCCTTTCATCTTCCTCAGGAAATAGCATAGTTAAACAATTTTTATGTCTGCGAAAACTAACCTCGCTGCTTCATTTGCTTCCTTGAGCTCATATCACCGTGTAGCATTCCCTGGAGCAAGTTTGGTAACCTTTTTGAGGGGAAATGACAGCTTGTGAAACTTTGCTTTTTGGTAATGACTGAAGAAGTCACATTGTACATGCACTTATATTTTCTGAGAATAATCATGGTCTGTTTGTTTACGCTTTTATAAAATAAATTACACGACATAAATTCCCAGTACATACAGTGTATAGCCTGAGAAATGAAGTTCTTTGTTTACAAATTTATTTTTCGCTTCATTTCATGCTAAAACGTGAAAATTTTGACTTTCACCTGCTTCCTCTTAATACAAAAAATAGTCGCTAGATGGTGTATACAGACAAATACGACAGCCATTTCTACTTTATAAATATCATGTATTTACCAAACGTTTGCACTTTCAGCATCTAACGATTAACAAGAACCGTTAGTAGGTGGCGTCGAGGTTTTGTGAAGTTAGAGCCGCAAGTCATCACCGAAAAAAGTTAAGCTCCCATGGTCCTTTGGGTCCTTTGCGCTGCAGTAAACAAAAGCTGTAAACAAACATGGCCGTACTGTTAATTGTTAGATTCACGTAGTTGGTTTACCCATGAAAATTACGGAAAATACGCTTTAAAAAGTTGTATAAAACGAACCTCCCTAATGCCCAATAATCTTATGGATATTTTGCAATATCGACAACATGCTGAGTGCTTGTATGTGCTTCCAATCCATCAATTTTGATACCGGAAGTTGCGGGGTTATTCTTCACGTGAAAGAGTTTCACAGCTTCAAGCTTGTTTGCAAATTCGGCAAACTACTAGGAGCCGGTTAGAGGGTTCCTGGACTGTGTACCTATAAATAACGTGCGCTATGACTCTCTTAAAATAAGTCGACTCTAAATTTTCGCGTTAACTTTGGAGAAATATGAAAATAGTTGCTTTCATGTTACAGCTTATGGAGCCGTGGGAGAGTAAATGCATTACCAAGAATCATTACGTATTGTGAGGAGGACATTGTAGTCACCCCCACCCCGCATTTGCTATTCATATTTTGCTAATGCTAAAACCAAAGGATTTATAAATGTTCTAAAATGAACCTTATTGAGTTTAAAATAAATCCCCCCCCCAAAAAAAGACAAAAAATGAAAAATCTGCAAAAAGATTTTCTGGCGAATGGACAGTTGTTAGGCCCATCACGTGACTGCAGGACCTTGCTAAACTGCACAGAAAGGGTAATTTGTCTTGCGCGCATGTGACTGAGATGGCATTGGTTTAAACAAAGTTTATTTCAAAAATGCAATTAAAAACAGGACTCGGTCCTACCTTATTTGGTCTATGAAAGTCTTGCTGAAGAACTGGACCTATTGTACGTTAAAGTCACATGACCTACGGACAACTATACAATAATCACCACCGTGGTTTTTTGTGTGAAACTACTTATAAATCACACCATCAAATTAAATATGCACTTGATCGAGGGAATCAATTTGCCACCATCACAGGCAAGAAGTATATCTACTTCACAGCACCGCCAGGCACATATAATTGTCTGTCGAGCCCAAGCGGCAACATTAAAATAGACAGGCCCGTGCAGATGAACTTTGTATTAAACTTCACGTCACTTTTCCTTTCCCCCTTTTTTTTTTCAAATGGCAAGGGAGTTACTAGTAATTCTGGTACGGCCCTCATAAGTAGATCGGCACCGTACCGAATTGCGAAAAGATGATTACGGAAAGAATATCCGCCCAAAGTCCCGGGAATCAAACATACACCGGTCCGTTATCCTTATTCGATTTTCATTATTTAAAGATGAAAAGAATGAACACCACAAAAAAAAAAAAAAAACAAAAAAAAAACAAAAAAAAAAAAAAAAAACAAAAAAAAAAACAAAACAAAAAACAAAACAAAACAAAACAAAACAACAACAACAACAACAACAACAACAACAACAACAACAACAACAACAACAACAACAACAACAACTCTCATCTAGGTGGCATTGCAGATTATGTATGGCCCGCATACTTTCCCGTTGTAGGATCAAATTATAGTTAAGTGATCATGCGAAAAGAGTAACAAAAATTAGATTCCCGACAGGATTGGTAATCAGACTACTATCTACTTGTTTATCTACTTATCACTCTGTCTGTCTGTGGATCAAAAACACTCAAAACCATACATGCACAGGATGGCTGAACAATGTAAATAATTCTATTTGATATACAAAATTATGAAGATAAGATTACCGCTTAAGTTGATAGAACTGCACATGGATGGGATGAAAGAATATTCAACACTGCCTACTGTCTGGAGCTTTTGGTGAATTATTCAGTGTATTTGGCAGAGAACACGCTAGGCTGATCACATGAATATCTTTACTTCAAAAATATGTTGGCCAAACAATCTATCGATCATATTTGCTGGAGATAAAGTATCCCCAAATATTTCGATATTTGGTTGTGAGGTGTGCGTCCTCTCCAAAGCTTCTTCCCCCCAAACCTCATTTAAAAATATGCTCTCCTTGTCGTCGAAAGTACGATTTTGTCTCAACAGTAAGTTAGCTGAGCCCATAGGACTGGTGGGTCTCCCTCGTCTCTCCTTCCCTATGTCCCGTCTGTTCAGTAAATTTTGAATTCCTTCTCAAAAGCTGCCCCACCCCAACTTTTTTTCCAGACTTGCTGGGGAGGTACATGGAATAGATCTCTACTAAGTTTGTTCATTTGTCACATTCCATTGATTTCTTTTTTCATGATTTTGTTCTTTTTGGGGGGTGGGTGGGCCGGAGAGGCCCTTGTGACTGCTCTGAAAACACACAGTAAAACCACTCAATATATAAGACCATTGTTCGAAACGGCTTTGCGTTTTCCTCTCTCATCATTGATTTCTTGTGTGTTTTTGCTCATTTTTGATTTCCCTACAATGCCAAGCTGCTCCTCGGAGTCTTTTCAAATGTGGCCAAATTATGCAATGCAGTTGTTTTCACCAGCATTGCACACCCGGTGGCGCTGCTATTGTTTTTACATTTTATCAAATTTTTGAAAAAATATTGTCGTGGTAAGCATAGCCATACTAAGATGTGCATATGCATGCAGTTTACGCCAAATTCCCTCCAAATCCTCTTCAAGATTGGTAGAGATGTACCTCGGGTGGTTATCTTTTTCACGTTTTGTGCCTACTTAAGTGATATTCGAGATTTTCTGTGATAATTTTCTGTTGTTGAAAATATTAAAAAAAAAAAAAGAATTTTCTCTGAAATCGAATGGACAATTGCTTTGAAAAGCACATTGGGCACACGAGAGATATCTAGTTCATACGTTATTCATGTTGTTAATATTGCTCTAACTCTCAAGGTCACATGAAAAAACAATAGGATTGACAAGGTGCTGGGTAGGTCACTCTGTCAATCTTATTGTTTGCTCGTTGTAGCATTATCAAAAGATCATAATACTGCACTTGACCCCACGTCAAAAAAGGCACAATGTAAAGGCTTCATTAATAAATTACAGCAGTTTACTGCAAAACGTAACGCCTGTTATTCAGCTTGTTTGTAACTAAAATACACAGCAACCCTAAAGGCAAATTGCTTTAACTGATCCAGCAAAAAGCATCTTCCTGGCAAAGTGTATTGGAACATCTAAGCATACAATAAGAACATTGTAAATTTGACAAACACTCATGACAGCGTAAAGGAATGTACATTCCTTGCAAGTTTTTATGTGAATCCAGCAAGCGGTTTTCGGACAGAAATAAAACGTACTAAAAGGCACAAAATTCAAGATAGACAAAGTACAGCGCCACTTAGTTAACAAACTATGGCTAGTGTTCCTTGTGTGTTTCCCTGTGTGGCGTTTACGCAATTCGCAGCTCAGTTTTACGGGAGACATTTATCTCAGCAACATTTAATGAAAATAACGTACTTTCGTAGGTTCTTTACGTAAATTATTATCGCGGTTTGTGTACCTCTGAAATATGTTTGAATTGGTTTATGGCTATCCTTTGAATAGCATATAGTTTAAGAAGTTTTTTTTTACTCAATTTGGCGTCAGCATTTCATTGGCGAAAAAAAAGGTATATTGCATTACTCTCATTATGTAGCTAAATTGAAATGCTCTATCACTTCTTATTACTAAAATCAAGGCGTTTTTTTTTTTTTTTTTTTTAGGATTACGGTATTAATATGTCTGCTTGCTTTCTTATAGATTGTACAGAAGCCACAACGTCGACTCGCCACTTAATTTTGGGTCTTTTATGGTGTTCACCGTTCCAGCAGCATCAATTATCCTCGTCATCAGTTGGCTCTATATGAGTGTGTACAGTGTAGGATTCAGGTAACACTCTTATTTAATTAAAAGATAACTCTTGTGCACGCTTTGCTCTTTTATACCTCTTTTTTTAAAGTTGATTTGTACTCTTTCACGCTCTAAAGTGCCAGGATGTAAATTATCTGCCTTACTGTTTTTGCTTAAGTTTTCCTTTCCTAGAAAGCATTTTTGCTGAGATTCGTATAAAGGACCATGCATGCCGGCACACCCAGATAAATTGCCTTACTTGGCGCGGGTTAGGCGCACTGCTACCAACCCGTTCCAAGGAAAGCGATTGACTCAGTCACACATTGACCAGGAATGGATATAGTGTGATAGAACACTGTTCATTCAATTATATATGGCACAAACGTTGCACATTTAGTAATTTTCACGCACCTCCTTTACAAACAGCCTACCATTGCATGCTACGTGTAGATTTAAAATTTATGGAGTATAAACACCAGTTATGAAATTTAGTAGAAGTTTGACTCCCCATCTGTTTTTGTTTATTCAGCTCACATGTTAGTTAGCTGAACTTATAGGATGGTTAGTCGTCTGCCGTTCATCGGTCTTCATCACATTTTCGGCTTCTTCTCCAAAACTGTCAGCCAGATGCACTACAAATCTGTGACAATGTGCATGTAGTGGGTCTCCACTGAATGTGTTCAGGTGGTCAGGCCCCATTCATTTTCTGTTGTTTCATGGATTTGTTGTTCGTTTTCTGCAAAAATTAAAAATAAAATTACTCCGAAACCGCCAAGCCAATCACTTTGAAATTGAATCGGGACACTTCAAGGGATCGCTAGATCATAATGTAGTAAAAAAGTGGCGCTTTTATTGTTTCTATTTTTGCTACGAATTTATGTGTCGTCCCGATTTTCGTTATTTCCTAAAACGTCAATCAATTTGTTCTGAAATTGGCGGAAAAAATACCTTGTTTGAGGATTAAAAAAAGTTTTCACTAGGTGGTGATACTCTGGATCCCCGATTTGTACTGACAAAAATCAAGCTGTGTACCTGTCGGTGAAGGCATGCATTCCTATTGACCAATAAATAAATCAATGTGGATAGCAATGGAGAGTCACATTTTTCACTTTTCCAAAATCTTCATCTTGATTCGCTTCAAACTTGGTGGGGATGTAGGCCCTACCTTAGACGTGTTTCTACCAATTTTGTTCAAATTGCTACGCTACAGTTATTTTCCGATTTTTGATGATTTTGGGTTTTTTTGGGGGGGGGAGGCAAAATATTTAAAAAAAATCTCTGAAACTACTCAGCCGATTGCTTCCAAAAACCACGGGGCACCCTTTGAGACCCCCAAAACATAATTTGCTCCATAGATAGCGCAGCATTTTTTTGCTATGCTTGAAAAAATTTTTGTGTGCTTTCGCTATTTTCAACCTTTTTCCAAAATATTACGGAGATTGTTCTGGAACTGGATGGAAATATAGCTTGTGTGAGGCTGAAACCAAGCTATTCACCATGTGGTGATACTCTGGATTCCTGATTTTCAACAAATTCTTCCATTTTGGTAGGCCTACCTGTTGGTTAATGCACGCATTTTTATTGATGACTATGCAAGTCAATGAGGGTTGCAATGAAAATTTACAGTTTGTACATGTAAGGTCAGCTGAGCACTGGTCTGTCACAGTCGCTAAATCCGATTAAATTTGAGAGACGTTTTTCACTTACGGTATAATATTGAATTTGTCATGAGTTTGATGCCAAAATACATCAAACTGTAAGAGTGAGTTCAAGATGTGTTAGAAATAACGGTCATCGCTTTTCCATATTGTTTTCGATATTCCAATCCTGATATCTATGTTGTACGGTATGTATAAATTCATTTTCAGTAGAACATTTGGATGTCAAAATGATGTAAATCCGGAGAAAGAAGCTACGGTAAAGGCTCTCATTCAGAAAGAAAGAAAAGATCTTGGCAAGTTGTCGTGAGTACATGCTCGCATTGAGTTTTTTCTTTTCTTCTTTATTTTTTGGGGGTGGGTGGGTGTGAATAACATGATAGTCTCGCTATATACAGAGTGATCAATTGTAAGAGAGTCTAGTTACACTTGAAGTAGTACTGGAAGATGGAAACAAATTACTTATACGAGATAAGGCCCACTTTTTGCGGGATGGGTGGTGTTGAGGTGGGGATGCATGGGCAGGTGGAAGATATTTCCTCTGATCAAAAAAGGATACTGCATGTTTTGTCTCAGTCTGAGTTTAAACAAGGGAAAACCATATACAAAAAAGGGGGATGGGGGGGGGGGGGCGTACTCACGGTCGGTCACCTTTGGTGACGAATTTGATCAATTTTCCAATTATATATTTATTTATTTTTTCAGATTTGCCCAGATCAGTGTCATTGTTATATTCCTTGTACTTGTGCTGCTATGGTTCTTTCGGGTTCCCCAGTTTATGCCAGGATGGGCAGACCTCTTTGCCAAGAAGTAAGTCGCATATATAGTCACCCATATGTAAGACATTTCACAGTTATGTACTACAAGTTTGTGTTAGATTTTGCGCTGCGCTTGCACCCAAACAAACTCAATCAAACTCCACCTCCTGATATTTCTTAATTTTTATTTCACATTGACCCAACTGTGTGTAAGATAACTATTGTTGGTTAAGTATAGTTTATCTTCTTTATCGATAGGACAACAGGACAAAGCCCTTTATGAACGGTCGAAACAGAAAATAAAACCTATCGGTATAGAGGAAAGGAAGGCTCAGACGTCGATAAGAAAAGATGACTATTGTTTCAACACTGCATATTTCAGAATGACGTGTAATTTGCAGAGTGTCTGTGCGTGCGAACCATGGTGATAACTTGAAAATATTTTCTGAGGTGACAGGTTGTACCAAAGACATGTGGAAAACAAGTCACACATTTATTGAAGAGATCAAGAATTAATTTAGTGTCCCAGTGGAACCGGTGGGACTTCTTCTTCTTCTTCTTCTTCTTCTTCTTCTTCTTCTTCTTCTTCTTCTTCTTCTTCTTCTTCTTCTTCTTCTTCTTCTTCTTCTTCTTCTTCTTCTTCTTCTTCTTCTTCTTCTTCTTCTTCTTCTTCTTCTTCTTCTTCTTCTTCTTCTTCTTCTTCTTCTTCTTCTTCTTCTTCTTCTTCTTCTTCTTCTTCTTCTTCTTCTTCTTCTTTGCTGTAGTCTACTCCAAACTACTGAATGATGATTTTATCCCATTTTTTGTTTATCTTAAAGCAGACGGCTCGGGCACCATGGCTCGTCAATAGGCCCATAAGCAGAGACACCGTCGCTTTCGCTAGTTTCCGAGTGATTTCCACCAGAACAAAATTCTTCTTCTTCTTCTTCTTCTTCTTCTTCTTCTTCTTCTTCTTCTCCTTCTCCTGCTCCTCCTCCTCCTTCTCCTCCTCCTCCTCCTCCTCCTCCTCCTCCTCCTCCTCCTCCTCTTCCTCCTCCTCCTCCTCCTCCTCCTCCTCCTCCTCCTCACGTTATTAAAGTTATTGTTTAAAATGCTCAGGTTTGTGTCTTCTTTGTGTCGGCGCTAACGGCGGAACTCCATTATCAAACAGTGATGACTAAACACTTTTGCTAGACTTAAATTCCTTCGCACTTGGCGCTGTGTACAAAACCCACTTACCTTAGCATTTAAAAATTGTTGCACAAACACTCTCATAAAATCCCTACCTATTCTGCGTTTGGACTTGAAACAAATAGAATCACCATCTTCTAACTGGATCCAGGTTCACAGATGAGACTCGCAAGTACCGTTTGAGCAATACATTAATTACTCCGCCTTCGGCATCGTAATATATAGCCTGTCACAAAGTTAACGTAACTTGCTCATCACATAGATATGTGAACCCTGTATCCAGTTGTGCAATGGAGATTCTCGTTATATTACATTACATTACATTACATTACATTACATTACATTACATTACATTACATTTATGGCCTTGTGCATCTTTATTCTATTGTGCGCCACCTGACGGCCAGTCAAAATGTGGCAACCGGTTTGCATTGGGAACTCGGAAACTTAGTCACGATACCCGGAATCTGAACAATAATACAATGTCATTCAATCCCGGAATTTGAACTATGTAGAACTTAAAACATACAAAACAACTGTATGTGCATGTGTGACTAATCCCGGAATTTGAACTATGTAGAACTTAAAACATACAAAACAACTCTATGTGCATGTGTGACTTAGTTTCATCACTGAGAATATAATATGGAAGTAGGTTGAACCTAGTAGCCAGCGGAGCATTTATTCTAAATATGTCGTTGGCCTAAGAGGCGAGCGTCAGCATTGCGAAGTACCGATAATAGCGTCGGTGGACCCACAGGCGCTTGTCTACGTCACGGCGACCGACTGTGGGCGAAAAAAAAAGGAAGGTGTACCCAGCGCCATTGTTACCAGCAGATGACAGAACATATTGTCCTAGTTTCTGTCCTTTGCAGAACTCTATACATATGTTTCCTTACTCCACAACAGTTGTTTCTTCAAATAAAGTTGATTTCCGATACTTCCTTACTTGTTTAGCAATACACATTGACTTTTTTTTTTTGCGAAATTCTTCATAAATCGATTGACATCCTTTCTCGCTAGCCGGAAGTAGCAGCAAGCAGCCGCTGTTGCGCATGGCAGCAATGATTTGGTGAATTCTGTTTTGGCATGAAAAACTGGTTTATCTCTGATTATAATTTCACAGGATAGATGACCTGTGTACTTTATCGGTTGAACAACATTTTCCATAATTATAAAAAATGTGTCATTTAATACCCATACTTACCAGGAAAGAACAGGTGGTGGTGGTGTTTTTATGTCGATAGAATTGAATTGTCCGCCAAATTTAGAGCCCAGACGCTTGCGACCAATCAGAAACTTGGACAATATGTTCTGTCATCTGCTGGTAACAATGGCGCTGGGTACACCTTCCTTTTTTTTCGCCCACAGTCGGTCGCCGTGACGTAGACAAGCGCCTGTGGGTGGACCAGACTGGAGCACCTGGTCGCTAGGTCCCTCTAGCGGTCATTCACTAAACCAGTCTAGAGAGGCCAGGCTGTAGTACCTTCGTCAGCTGAAAGAACCAATATGTCGTATAGCCTTTCTTTTTGTAATAGTGGGTACGAAGAGTGATCGTTGAAATCTCGCGCAAAACCTGCATGTAAAAAAGCCACCCCTAGATAGCTGCGTCACACAGTGATTGGCATTCTGAAACTTCTGCCATGCGCGGGCTAACCGGAAGTTTCAAATTCCATGGAGGAAAAAAATGACGATAATCGGAGAAAATTGTGACCTCGGATGAACAAAAATTCACCCAAATGATGTTAAATCTGGGAAAACTAGCGATGCCAAATACAGCAAATGAGAGAACTTAATGTGAATCAATGATCCACGTGAGCGGGCTCCCAAACACTGTGCTGGAAAGCCACTGAAGGTTGATAATAATGATAATTTGGACGTGACCACGTTTTTCAAGTTGCATAGACTATAGGTTTGGATTGATGAATTACCTTACTTTTTAAAAATTTGCGTGTGTTATTTACAGAGCTCGCTCCGCTCGCTATCACCGTGCATTATCGACAAGGTGAGATCGGTATTTTCGTCATGCAAAATGGTTCCTACCACCGAGGAAAATCTTGGGCGCGAGAAGTCAACCGTGATTTGTAATCATCACTATGCACTCTCCATGGTGGGGATATTGTTCTTGTGCTTACGTTACCATAAGAGCTCGGTTGCGCTCGCTATAATATATATGTATGTTTCCCTACTCTGGACATTCCATACACAAGACATAAGACATGTAGAGGAAGCTGTCAGTTCAGCAAGTTCATCGACACTAACATCTGTAAAAATTAAGACTAGATGTCACTTTATTTCAGTTATACAGGTGATGCCTTGCCCGCCATACTCATTGTCGTTGTCTTAGTAATGTTTCCCTCAAAGAGACCGAGATTTTTCTGCTGCGGAGGAACAACTGGTAAGTCATCGTTTCACATCCTCCGCGTCACAAAGTAATTGAAAGTACCTGGATATTCAGATCCATGAACCTAAATTTCAAATGGACGTCTGTTTTCAATTTGTATATATTCACTCAACTACTAGATACCAGCTTTTAAAGATTCAATGTGTATGGTGGTCAATTAAGAAATGATACCAGTGAAGATGATCACTTTTTCTGATTCGCTTGGAGAAAAGCTATATCCGATATACGTATAAATTACCTGGCACATGTCAGTTCGACATCTTGATCTCACTTGTGATTCTTTGGACAGTGAGCTGAAAGAGCATATCTTCTCTTGAATTCTTCCAGAAGTTCCATGCGTCGCTCTAATAGCATAGTAAACTAGGAAAGATGATTTGCTGCATAGCAAATCAGTGTGTGTGTCTTCAAAGCATATTGGTATGGCAATGTACAACTCTTCCATAACACAGGAGTACAAGTTGGAATGGCATCTCTATCTATTATAGCTTTGAAGTTATTCAAGATTTAAATTTTCTAATGGTGCTATTTAGCATAATTTAAATTGCTACAACTTTTGTTTTAGATTCATTATATGCGCAATGGTCAACAACCCCTTAGTAGAAATTGAAATGACATCTCCATCTATACTAGTTTTGAAGATATTCAAGTTTTAAAATTTCAAATGCTGCTACTTAGGATAATTTAAATGGCTACAACTTTTGTTTTAGATTCATTAGATGCGCAATGGCCAATAACCCCCAAGTAGAAGTTGAAATGACATCTCTATCTGTAATAGTTTTGCAGATAGTCAAGTTTTAAAATTTCAAATGCCCCTAATTTGCATAATTATAACATCTTCATTCCTCTGTATAAAACCGTCAAAGTCCTTGTATGGAGGAACAATCATGCAACCAAATCGGATGAAAATTGACAAAAATTTATGGCAAGATGAAACTTTCAAAGGGCCAAATGACCTTGACCTTTGCCCTTTCAAGATTACATGTTCTTATGAAAATGTGGAGTGTTGCATATACCTACAATTTGAGTCCAACATGATTAGAATTGGATGGAAAATGGCCAAGTTATGACTGGATGAAACTTTCAAAAGTCCAAATGACCTTGACCTTTGACCTTTAGAGGTCACATGTAAATTTAATATGCAGGGTTACACCAGCTACAATTTGAGCCCAACATGATCAAAATTGGACAAAAATTGACCAAGTTATGGCCAGAAGAAAGCCACCATCGAAAGTGGCCTTTGATCTTAAAATGACCTTTTACCTTGAGATGACCTCCATCTGAAGTGAACCTTGACCTGAAAAATGACATTTTGGCTTGAAATTAACATTTGACCTTTGACCTTGACATGATCTTGACATTTGAGATGACCTTTACCTTGCTATAATCGAACTCCTATACACTCGGAACCACATTTACTATAGTATATAAGATACTGAAGATTTAAAACTTTAATTAGCCCTCATTTGCATAATTTTGATAAGCATGACTTCTCATTATAAAAAGGCCAGACTTTATCTATAGAAGTATTATTGTGCAAAGTTTGGAGTTTCTACGTGTAATACTTTTCAAATGAAATGTCGGACAAATTTACCTGTAAAGAAAGAAAGAAAGAAAGGAAAGAAACTAGAAAAGAAGATTTGCTTCAAAGCAAATCTATCTGTGTGCCTTCAAAAGTTGTAAATATTAAATGCTACAACTTTTATCCTATGGTACTTCACATCGCTTTTAGCCTATGCCTGGATGCAAATTTCAAAGTCCAAATGACCTTGACCTTTGACCTTTACAGGTCACATGTAAATTGCGTAGTGTTACAATACCCACAATTTTCAGCCCAACATGAACCAAATCGGATGAAAATTGACCAAGTTTTGACAAGATGAAACTTTCAAAGGGCCAAATGACCTTGCCCTTTGCCCTTTTGAGGTTACATGTTCTTAAAAAAACGTACAGTGTTGCAATAGCTACAATTGGAGTCTAACATGAAATTGGCCAAGTTATGGCTGGACGAAACATTCAAAGGTCGAAATGACCTTGACCTTGCACTTTTAGAGGTCACATGTAAGTTTCAAAAATGTGCAGTGTACAATAACTACAGTTTGAGCCCAACATGATCAAAATTGGATAAAAATTGACCAAGTTATGGCAAGAAAAAAGCAACCATCGAAAGTGGCCTCTGTCGTTGAAATGACCTTTGACCTTGAGATGACCTCTACCTGAAGTGAACTTTGACCTCAAAATGACATTTTGGTTTAAAATTGACCCTTGACCTTGACATGAACTTGACCTTTGAGATGACCTTTACCTGGCTATGATCGAATTCCTATACACTCGGAACCACATCTACTATAGTACATAAGATATTGAAGATTTGAAACTTTAATTAGCCCTCATTTGCATAATTTTGAAAAGCATGACTTCTCATTATAAAAAGACCAGACTTCATCCATAGAGGTATAATTGTGCCAAGTTTGGAGTTCCTACCTGTAATACTTTTTAAATAAAATGTCGGACAAATTTGCCTGTAAAGAAAGAAAGAAAGAAGAAAGGAAAGAAAGAAAGAAAGAATTCCTAGAAAAACAGTATGTCTGTGCTGGCACACAGACATAATAAAGAATTCCTAGAAAAACAGAAAAGTGTGTGTTGACACACACACTTTAATTACAAGCAGGAAAATGGAGTCTTTTGATTGTCGGTTTGTCATTCCCTAAATAATCATTTGTCAAAATGTGGAATACTAAAGACATATGCTCTCAGATAAAGACCTCCAAGTATGTGTGATATATTTGAAAAAAAAAAAAACCGAACGAAGGAACTAGCGAACCTACAAACCTGAACAAACAAACACGGTAGAATGCATCCCCAGCCAATGATATAAGGACGACGGGACAGCTTTGCGTGATTACGGACGCCAGACTCCAATAAATCTTAATAATTCTAAGTATAATAAACGAATTAGTAAAATTACCACAGAATAGGAGAGGAGAACCGTAAAATATAAGGTCAGATTTCTAATTGTCTTTATTTCTGACCCTGTGTTATACATTAATGTTGATGTACGTTCACTATTTTGAATACATGCTTTAAGTATATGAAACACTTATTTTCCATAAATGAAAGTATATGAATTACTTGCCATATATATGTTTATTCAGTTATACTTACTCACATTTATTAAAAAAACCCAGTAAATATGAGTAAATAAACTTGTCAATGGTCAGTACTTCTTTGGACAGTAAAAGCAATAAAAGTTACTGTCTAATTGTAGGAATTTCACGTTCATGAGTATAATTAGTGTATGTAACCCTCCCTTTTGTAACCTTTTGAACTTTTCTCTTATACTTGCTGCAAATTTTGCGCTTGTGAGTTCGAACGATACTACTACTATTACAAATGCTACTGCTACTACTACTACTACTGCTTCTACCACTAATAATATAAATAAAGTTAAATTGTTGATATGTTTACAGTTGACGAATCAGACTGGGACACGTCGGCAACCTTAATGGACTGGGAAACTATACAACGCGGCGTCCCATGGAGCGTCATTCTCGTTGTTGGAGGCGGCTTTGCACTCGCCCAGGCTTGTGTGGTATGTCCCGTAATGTTATCTGAAGCTGACCATTTGTCTGTCACTTTCATTGTTTCAGCTTGACCTTTCGCTTGCCAAAGCAAATGCGATAAGTATGTACTCACACTTGTCTCATCTGGTGCATCAGTGTGACCGCCAGTCTTTATGGGCTCGCCCCTCGGGGGGCCATATATTATGTTTCTGCGTTGTGCGCCCGCCTGTCCACCATTTATGTGTCAACATGATATCTCAAGACTTACTGGCCACTTGAAACTCAAATTTAACTCATACATACCGCGACACCACTTTTTGACTTGATTACATTTTGGTGACGTTGACTTCATTTTCAAGGTCACACGCCCGTGTATGTACAAAGGAGCACGCATGAATCAATGCTTTGCGAAGGAACACAGACCTTCTCTTTCTTTCTTTCTTTCTTTCTTTCTTTCTTTCTTTCTTTCTTTCTTTCTTTCTTTCTTTCTTTCTTTCTTTCTTTCTTTCTTTCTTTCTTTCTTTCTTTCTTTCTTTATTTCTTTCTTTCTCTCTCCTTTCTTGTTTCTTTCTTTCTATCTTGGTCTCAAACTTTTCTCGGAGGCTGTGATGCTAAAACTCCAAAATTGTGCACAATATACGAAATTGATCCTCTGATTCAGAAAAATTAAAAGTTTCAAAACTGCAAATCACAGGCAGTTCAAACTTGAAGTCATCCATATCTTCAAAAGCATTATGAATATAGGTGTCACTTTTTTTTTACTTCCTGTGTTTCTTCTATGAGGGCATTCAAAGAAGTTGTCAAAGTTGATTTGTGCTAATAAGGTGCATATGGGAAACTGGAAATCTTCGAAAGGATTAAAGTTACAAGTGTAATTCCATCTTCATTCATAGATATGTGCTATAAGCTTATCTAATAACATGAAAATGAAAGTTGAAATATTGGATTTTATGCTAATTAGACAAACTTTCAATTTTTGAATGTTGAATGTCTTCAAAGGTATTCTGGATAAAGGTGTCAGTCTTACTTAAACACTGGTTTAAGATACAATGTACACGCACTTCCAATGTAATAAAAATGAAAGAAATTGAATTTTATTTAATGCCAGTTAGGCACATTTAGAAGATTTAAATGCTTAACCATTTCATTATACTATTATAGATAAAGGGGCCAGGTCATATTTCAATTCAAAAGACTGTGCAAAGTACATTTGACTATGATTAAAAACAAAGTTTTAACATTTTGAATTTTGCTAATTCTCAAGGCACACTGATATATTTGCTCTCACGTATATTTTATTTTAAGTTATACTTAAATTTATTTAGTATTATTTGGTTCGTTCAAGACACTTTTAATCAAACAGCTTTATCCTTACGGGACCAATTGCCCTAGTTTGAGCTTAGTTTCACGGTTACTTCTGTTTTTATTGCAATATTTTGTATGTTTGTCATCGAACTTTGGTAACATCATCAATTATTCATCAAAGCAAAGGTCTTTGGCTAAATGGTGTTACCTCTTCATTCCTAATTGAGCTAATTAACCCTAATGAACATAATGCCAAGGTATCGACAGCAACTTGTTCCCATGAAAATAGTCAATGTTACATACACAATTCTGCATGCAGCTAGCGCCCGCTTCCTTTGCCACATGACATTTTTACTCAATGAATAAGACAAGTTTTATTTATCTTCCAAGTGTCTCCACCTTAACAGGTAGTCAGCTGGAGGAGTGAACCGGAGGTGCCACCTACAGGTGACACGTTCTTTTAGCAGTGGTATAATTAAGAATAATACACCACCTGTCAATACTTTGCGCTCAGAGTGCGAGGAAAGCTTATGATTCAGTCTCCACGGAGTTTGCAGGACCAAACAAACTTTTACTTTTAAAAAATTTGGGGCACAAGCCCCAATTTGGTTGCCTGCGAAGCACACTATTTTTTATGTTTTGATGTTTTGTGGCATCACTGGAGGTAGAAGGCCTTCTTCCCAGACAACCAATTTGGATACTGTAGAGAAAAAGTACATCTGTCAAAATTGAATTCCAATAGTTTTCACATGGTTTAAAACTACAAATTGGATTTATTGCACTATTTATATTTTAATCTGAACGTATTTAAGCTTGTGGTACGTTTTCCCATGTTTCAGACCACGATTTGCTTCATTTAAGCATTTTATTTTCACCCCCCCCCCCCCCCACTAAGTTGGAGAGGTTTTCTCTGTCTTCTTTTTTTGGTCCAATCACCGAGATCGAGTTAGTGTGCAATCTCTCTCCCATCTCAATCTGTCTCCATCAAAATGAGAAAGGGCTTCCTTCAGCCTTACTTTGCAAGACAATTTGGTTAATTTGGGTGGGTGTATGGGCTTTGGTGGGTAGGTGTGAGTAGATATATGTGTGTTTGCAACAAGAGAATGAAGCGTGCCTGAAATAAATACCCTGGCTCCCCTGAACACGTCTACCTTGATGAGGTCATGCCGCGGTCCCTTAGCCTGATTAAACCAGAAACAACTGGAAAAAAACAAGGACCCGGGGATGTACTTTTTGCGCAAATACTAACGAATATATCCTTGGATACAAAAATGGCACAAAAGGGATGAAGGAGGTACTTAACCACAGATATACCTTTTTTGATTATCCATGTCGGGTTTTGAACCACGGGTGATTTTCTGCTGTCTCTAAAAATGTATACTGTAACTTTCTTATGTGTAGCCGGATCATTGTTTTTTTGCCATCGAAGTCAGGTTTGAAACTTTACAACTGTTGTATCGACACCAGGCTGGATAAATGATTAAACTCACACAAATTTAATCGCTTATCTGTGCAAATTAATATAAAGGAATAAAAAAAAACCCAGATATTTTCAAAAAAAATGTACGGGTAAATTCTGATCTAGAATCAATGAAATAACTCATGTAGTGAACAGGACTTTTGTTGTGACCACCAATGAAAGAGTTATGTCGTTCACGCACCTGGGTACATTTGTCCTGATCTTTGATGACAGGAGTGACCTGACTAGGCCAGTGACTCAATCAGTTCTGATGTTTGACCTGCCTGCAAACTGCATATGCAGGGAGGCATTTTTGACAAAAACCTTTTTTGATATGAGCTTGTTACTGAGAAAACCCTTTCGGAGATTACAATTTTATGTAAATATTAGTCGTTCTATTTTGTGAACGACTGTCCTTCCGTTAATAACAGGGGTCAAGAGCTTGTCCGTGTCGACATGAATTAAAACCAGAACTAGCATCACCTTTCAGTACATGGTGGAGCACAAAGAAGCGACTTCTTAAATGATCACCATCTAGAATTACATCGTATTTTTCGACGCAGTCGGTGTCACTTGAAGTACAATGTAAAATGGGTTGTTAATGAACTTTGCACTAACTGTATGAAAACCCGCTGGTAGTTTCGAACATACTTTCGACAAGTCAAAATTCCCTTAACAATAATCACACATATATTTGGATACTACCTCTTCAAAATATCCAGTTGGGACTAGCCCACACGGACTTGGCTAACATTCAGAAAATTGTGGATTCAGCACCCAATGGTTTGTAAATGAGGATAGTAATGGGGCGATCTTGGGGGGTATTATGTGAAACCAAAAGCATATATTTTGCAAATATTCGGAGTATCAATAATGATAAGATATATGCTGTTTTATGGTGTATATAATTTATTGGGCCTCTTACTATCTACCAATTCTATCCAGGAAAATATTCGCAAGCCAGACCATGAATAAACAGGATCTTCAACAAACTGTGTAAGACCACGTGCCAAGCATTTGAGATCGAATACGATCATGTGCAAACTTGGTAAATTTGAATATGTTCAGCCTCCCTCCTTCATTTTCGTGCATGCACATTTCAGACAGTGCTGAAAACACTTGGCCGCGATTCACTTGATGTCTAAATCAAATGTAATTTTGTGTGATTGTCCTGCAATGCATTGCGCCGTGTTCAAAATGGCGTTCATCAATACGTGCATGATTTACCATGGTGTCGTTTCGCATTTGGATTGGTAACTGGCAGTGATAGCTGCTTCAGACACAACGGAGCAGACAGATTGAAGTTAGGATTGTAAGGCATGTTTTTAAAATACTTAAACGACCGTTTACCGTGGTAACACGGGGAATGGACACCTGGAAGATAGCAAAATATTACATTAACACTCACTAAACAACCGTGGCTGTGCAGTTATGCCGTTTCCCCGGCCCAATTTCACCCCTCAGACAAGTTGAAATTGAATGCTGTCGTTGAGTTGACTTTACTGCAAAATAACGTCACACGACGGCCACATTCTCGATAAAATCTTTCAGGGTTGATCAATTTTTTATTAGGGCAGGGCGGCTTGAAACTTTGTTTTTAAGGTGTTAAATATAATTAGGGTCAAGCCTTTTCAGAAAGGTCGGTAGGGTTACAGGAATCACACATGCATTTTTGTTAGGCTTAGGTAACTTGGACATTTGTTGAAACATGTTTAAATGGATGTTCTTTCTCTTTTTACACGTTACCTCCTTTTGCATCAGTTATAAATTGTTACCTGGGCACAGCCGGAAGGACTTGTTAATAATAAAATAATACTATGTGTACTTCTTTAGAATACAAGTCTTTCCGAGTGGATTGGAGAACAGTTGTCGGTGTTCCAGCATGTAAAGTGGGTTATTAATGAACTTTTAATAATAAAGTACTGCTATGTATACCTCCTTAGGATACAGGTCTTTCGGCGTGGATTGGAGAACAGTTGTCGGTGTTCAAGAACCTGCCTGACTGGGTCATGTTGCTTTGTTTTCTCCTCATCGTCGTGATGCTGACTGAAGTGACCAGCAACACCGCCACCACCACCATACTTATGCCTATTATGGCCAGTCTGGTAGGTGCTGCTGCATGCCT
This sequence comes from Hermodice carunculata, assembly GCA_964020975.1. Classification (NCBI taxonomy): domain Eukaryota; kingdom Metazoa; phylum Annelida; class Polychaeta; order Eunicida; family Amphinomidae; genus Hermodice; species Hermodice carunculata. The sequence continues at coordinate 44,098,205 of OZ026620.1, read as the reverse complement.
TAGTATTAGCACCACCTGGTGGCAATATAGCACATAGCTTTCACAGCCCACGAATTGCGCTTTTGATACGGTCTTGGTCAATTTGTGTATGTTTTAAACTCTGACAATGACATGTACAGAGACACCAAACGTAGCTCATATAACTGGGACAACTCGTGATAATAGGAAAAGAGGAACATTTTTTGCCTTTTACGTGGTCTAAAAATGAAGCATTTCCTTTCATATTCTTCACTGGCTATGTCCCTCGAATTTTAAAGGTTGACATCGTGACACATATGCAAGTAGCTGAGATTGTCGGCTTCCTATTGTGATGGTCAGTGCAAGATTACAGACAAAGAACTTGATGTGGTTCATTATTCTCGCGTATTCCCAATTTGCGTGAAATTGTCCAACATGCCTAAGCTGTATCACAGATACTTGGGGTCGACTGTCTATGACTCGTTAAATACAGTTTAGTCAAGACGTTACCTACTTCGAATGTTATTTTACAAAAATGTATTACCTGGGTTGGCATAGTACAAAATACACAGGAAAATGTAGTCAGTGTGCTGTCTCCTGTTTATTGTCATGTTCTGGTAAAGTGCTGAATGAGCCACAGTACTGTTTTTTTATCAGGTTAATCAGAACGACATACAGCTGGCATTTATTTGTGCAAAGCTAACGCGGTAATAACTGAAATTATAGTCTATCAAGGAATTTTTACGCCTAATATTGAAGCACATCCCTCATGACAAGGTTTTACTTGCAGGCGGACAAGCTGGGGAAACATCCTCTTTATCTGTTATTTCCTGTCGCCATCTCAACATCCATGGCGTTTATGTTGCCAGTGGCCACAGCACCAAATGCGATCGTATTCGCCACAAAACGGGTCAGAGTTATTGATATGGTTCGTATACAGATTGTGCTTTGTTGTTGTACTATATTTTCAAATTAAGCTAAGGATATTTCACGCTTTTACTCGTTTGTGTTTACTTTATGTAAAAAAAACCCAAACAAGAATAACCGCTAATGATTCAATTGTTTTCAGGTAAGGTAAACAAAAAATAACCGAAATTGAGGGAATTGTTTTGAGGTACACTAGAAATTGTAAAATGGTGTGAGCATTCTTCTGTAATTTTAGTCCTCAAAAGACCTCAGTCCATGGTTCTTTGGATCTGACATCACAAAAAGTCACCCAGACTGCAGGCCGCGTGAAAATTAATGACATCTTCGTACCTACAAACATTGCGTGGCTTAAAAAAATGATTGCTTTGTCCCATAACTATGCTAACATGGCGATCGAAAGTTGTAATGTGAATCCCAGATTCGACGCTAAGGTAGTTACTCAGTCCAGTGACCTGTTACATGACTGCCAATCATCACATTCTGGGACGGACATCACTGATGCATTCCACTAATTATGTCGCAGCTACAATGAATGTAACAATGGTTGGGCGTGGATATGGGAATTATACACATTATAGTTTTGGAGTGAAATTAATCCATGGTTCCAGGAACCTAACATCAAAAAGAGTTGACAAGGTTCAAGGACAATGTGACTATGGGTCCTCTGAACCATCAAATGTCTAAACTTTAATGACTGCAATTGCTTAATTCTATGTAAATGACAACTGTGGTGACGTTAGGTATAGTAGCGCTACCTTACGTGAAATGCACGTTTATATGGTGTATCAGCACGGGTCCTGCAGCTCTTTTGCTAAGAATGAATCCTCCTACTCTGTGTGGGGTAACGCATACAGGGGTGGTCCTAAATAAAGGGCTTCCTGGAGCCATCCTGGTACCAGCTGGATATCGCTTTTCCATGCATACTCTTGAGCCTGTCTCACTCTTTGTCAATGGTATTCAAGAGATAATTATAAAGGGATATATATATATATATATATATATATATATATATATATATATATATATATATATATATATATATATACATATATATATACATATATATATATATATATATATATATATATATATATATATATATATATATATATATATATGTGTGTGTGTGTGTATACAGTAAAACCTCTCTAACCGAACACCTCCATATACCAAACACCTCTCTATACTAAACACCATCAAACACCTCTCTATACTGAACACCATTTCTGGGTCCCAAATATATACTTTCAATGCTATCAAACCTCCCTATACCGAACACCTCACTATACTGAACACTTTTTTCCGGTCCCAAGGGTGTTTGGTATAGGGAGGTTTCACTGTATATATATATATATATATATATATATATATAACGCCGTTGCTTAATTCAACATATAGAGTATATATCTGCAATCTTTTCAAGACATCTTAACACAACACACACACACATACACACACACGCACACACACACACACACACACACACACACACACACACACACACACAAGTGTACCGGGATGGTTAGCAATACTGTGCAAATTGTACCTTTTTCTTTCAATCGCAGATTTTGGCGGGATTTCTGCTGAAGATTATATGTGTGTTCGTGTTGGTCATGGCCACTCATACATGGGGATGGACATTTTTCAACCTGGGAACCCTGCCATGGGTAACGAATACGACTACGTCCCTGGCTGTTTCGGTGTCGTCATATTCATCTCTTCTGTCCTCCGTATAGTTTTGTCCCACGGGATGCATGTTCTGTAAAGTCACCATGTCCATAATTCGCCCAGTCGCTGTGCGCCTGGTAATTCAGCATGCCTGGGTCGACTTTCAGGATCAATCATTTCGCTCATTTCACCCATTTGTACAAATAGTATATTTGTAAAAAAAAAAAACGACTCTGCTTCGCAAAGTGGGCTCAGTATGACTCGCATGTACATGTTTTGTGTAAACTATGCTATACGATGCTCTCTTTATATCCGCAAGTGTAAATACTCTCATGTCTACCAAAAGAGGCTGTAATTGCGTGCACCTTGCATGAAATTTTCTGGCTCCTCATACCCTCGAATTCCATGCAGAGCGTACGCTATCGCCATCTGCATGATCTGGGAAACATGTGTACTACCATGAGGCGATAATCTCCACACGGGCATTTCACTTCTTTGTAAGCGGAGTTACCGGTGCACAGTTCGCACTTGAAGTCAACAGTGCGAATCCCGCATTGTATACATTGTACATGAGTGGAATATTCAATAAAAATAAATGAAGTTTACTTATTTCTGTTGTTGAATTCAACCCATCTGTGACGTAACCAGCCTGGTCCATCCCTGGCCTGACGTATGTGGTGTAGAAGGTTGCTGGTCCGAGACCCAGCCGTTCCGTGGTAAAAAAGAAAAAAAAAAAGAAGACAATTTGGTTGCTCGCAATGAATGCGTAACTCACCGACAAAGTGACATCAGGTTATAGTGCTTAGTGGTTCTACATTCATCAAAAAGCTTCACAAAGATATTTTACTGTGATGAGCATTACCAAACTGACATATGGCAAATTCACTTGAGAGGCACCATACAAGATACGCAAAAAAAGTCAATTCACAGCACTGCGTTGAAGGTGACGAAAAAGCTCCGTACCACATAAAAAGCCAGGCCCCTCAAATCAATAATGTTGCAAGAGGCATGAAATATTGGAAAGAACATTACATCAGGACCTTGAATCAGTATCACGTTGGTCAGATCAAGGGCTCATTTCTTTCAATGCTAATAAGACAAAAATCCTTGACATTCAATAAGAAAAATGTTCCTGAAGACCATCCCAACTTGACCTTCAATAATAAGACATTTGAAAATGTAGAGGTGCACAAACATCTTGGGCTTTGGTTTGCAGCTAATCTTTCATGGTCAGTACACCACAATCATGATATTGCAAAATCAAACCAAAAAAAACAAAACAAAAATACACAACAAAAAAAAAAAAAAAACAAAAAAAAAAAAAAAAAAAAAAAAACCAAAACAGAAAAAAACAAAACAAAACAAAAAACAAAACAAAAAACCACAAAAACTAAAAAAAACACCAAAAAACAAAACAAAAACATAGTTGGTGTATTGAAGCGCCTGCAGTATAAGTTAAACAGAAAATCTCTCGAATCTTTCTACTTTTCATTTGTACTTCCTTGCCTGGAGTACGCCAGTGTGGTCTTGGATGGATGCACGAAACTGGACAAGGTCAGACTTGAATGTATTCAGCTGGTGGCAGCCTGGGTTGTGACAGGGGCACATGCCCATACGAATCTACAAGAAATCTATAAAGAGACAGGCTTGGAAAAAAAAGCCGAGCGTAGAAGGAAAAAATGGTACTTCTATTGAAATTTATAAATGGATTAGCCCCAGTGCATCTCTCAAGACTATTACCAGTAACAGTTTCAGAACGGACGAAACAAATTAGAATTATTGATGCCAAGAGGCCACACTTTACAACTCCTTTTTCCCATCAGCCGTTCGTGAGTGGAAATCATCATCCCGAACAGCTAGGACCATTTAGCATTTGAACGAATTTAAACAGGAACAATTCTAAACCAAAACGCAACGAACTGTACTATTTAGGAGAAAGGAAATATGCCCTCTAGAATGAGAATGGGCTGCACTCAGCTGAATAATAATCTGTACAAAATTGGAGTTGTTGAATCTCCATCGTGCTCATGTGGAGCAAGTCGGGAGACTGTTCACCACTTTTATTCGGAAGGCAACAAATATGTTATACTAAGAAACGAACTACAATGTAAATAACCACATTTGGTACTTTTAACCTGAAAACTGTTTTTGTTTGGAATCGAAAGAAGCGAAATTCAAAGCTGTTCACAAGTATTTTAGACTTTCTGGAAGATTCAAAATATAACTTGGATTTAAGTCTGTAAATACTGTAAGTTCTATTATTTTAATAATGTTCACACATCACCAACGTTCCCTTTCCTTCCTTTCTTATTGTTGGTCCCGTATGCCACCTATCCGTGTACTGATGTTCACAATTTTTCTGTTTTATGTTGTCCTGTGGTAAATGTACAAGAGGCCCAAATATAAGCTGGTGAACCTTTCGGCCAATTATATTTATAAATAAAATATGTTTAAACCAACATTAAGTCCTCCTCAGAAAGACCATTCTTTGCCCTTGAGCTTGGGCGGGTCCAAACAAAGCATACGGTGCCGCAGACTTGTGCGCTGCCTGTTTGCTACTTTTGTAAACAATTTTTCATGATAAGATAGGCGAAGGCCTACTTCTTTAATGTGATAGGAAATCTTCTAACAAGGAATCCCACTTATTCAGACAAAATATTCAGTTGGGATGGGAAATCAACCCACCCAGCCATAATGTCACCATGCAATATATGTATGCAATATATATATATATATATATTGCATGGTGACATTATGGCTGGGTGAGTTGATTTCCCATCCGCACTGAATATTTTGTCTATATATATATATATATATATATATATATATATATATATATATATATATATATATATATATATATATATATATATATATATATATATATATATACATATACATATACATATTCATACATATATATCAGCTGGCTAAACCCGCTTTGTACCAGGAATCAATCATTTTGTACATTTACATTTTCTTGGTTAGAATTTACTTCCTGTTTGTGCTAATTTTTTCGCACATGTAAAATAAGAATTTTTGTTAAAATGTGAAAACAATTGCACGTTTATGTTCACAACATTCACACCTGTATATACATAAATTGCATGTTTGTGTAAAATCCTATTGCATATGTAAAAACCATATATTTGGTCTAAACGAATATATTTTAACATATTTATGATATTTGATTAAATGTTTAAACGGCTCACCATACTAAACTGTGTCACACCTCCTTTGCACTTCGCGTTAGAGTTCAACTGCACATAAAACAAGTCAGTACGCACGTGGTAACTGATGATTTGTAACCTGCAGTACCAGACAAACTGTTTTCGTAGGTATGATAAACTGGCTTCCATGTTTGCGAGCTAAAGTTAGGTGGTGTGAATTTAGTTTTGTTTTCTTTCCAAATAAGCAGAAAATAATTTTTAATTGTATATTTTATGACCGTTAAACTGGTTCATTTCGAAGGTAACGCTTTCAACACATGATTCTATCTTAGTGATTGTTTGCATTTTCAGGATCAACGTCTTGAACTGCAGGCTTGAGGTAAACCCGTAAAATTCACTTTTTGCTGACTGCATTCAGATCGGAGTATTTTGCCCATCGTTAACGAGAATTGGGGGGAAGGTTTAGATTTACATATTAGCAGTGTGCAAGCAGGTTAGAAACCTACTCAATTGCTTTACAAAGGCATGCAGACCAACAACTGTTGCTCAATCTGACAATGATTTTAAACACAGAGGAGGGTATCGGGAAAGTATCACTTTGGGTGCGATTTTGGAGTGTCTTGCGCTTAGCATTGTGGGTGCCGTGTGACCCTGGAGTGACGGCATGTTGGCTTTGAAGACAACCAATGAGTGGACAAGCATGAATTCAGCCCAGCTGGTGCCTGTTATTATGTACACAGGATGTTGTTCAAGCTGTAATTTGAGTTTTCGATCCCATAGCTAACATAAGAGCTCTGGATACAGCTTATTATACTGATATCAATAAACTGAGTGATGAAAAACATTTTGGTGCCCAGAAAATATAGATAGAAAGATGATTGAAAACACAATATAATGAAGAAATTATCATTGGGTTCACTTGATCCCTTCACTTTACCTTAAGTTAGGCAACATCGGATACTTTTTCCAGTGAGTTAAAAAACGTGTGTTGATAGTTGAACGGAAGTGTTTACTGAATTGCAAATACTCATAAACTCAAAAAACGTAAAGGATGCTGAATTCCACCCTCCAATCATCGAGTAGCATCGTCCCAAAGAATTAAGCCACACTTCTCCATCACACACAGGAGATTCTTCATTTAAAACAAAGAAAGAAAGAAAGAAACACCAGAATCCCTATTACCTGTGATACAGAAAATGAATTGAAAAGTGTCACTGCCAATGTAATCATCCAAGGAGTATACTTTGAACAGCATAGCCACACCATCTCAAAGACGATACGTAGTTTTTCCAAATTACCAAACACGTTTGTGTTATGAAAGAATGATTATGAGGGCTATTGTGACTGTCGAAAGTAACAACTTAGTTTGCATGTGGCACACCACATAGTCCAGCAGCTATATTACAAAATAATTCCTTTCGTGATAAAAACACCAAATTTGGCAGAGATGTAGTTCATAACTTAAATTTGCATTTGAGGAAAGAAACCACCAAAATATTTAAGGTGGAAGATCTGTGGCCTACACCTTTGGATAACGTCTAATCACTTTTTGATACTTTTGGATAGTTTGATACTCAAACCACATGCTCCTAAAATCTCGAATGTGTAAACGTAAAATTTATATGAGAAAATCAAGGTCAAAACTTTTGTTTACACTGAGAAGTTTCAGCAGTGCTGACCACATGGGGTTTGTTTGGGCACGATAATGAACAATGTCATTGTTTGCACAATCATTAGTTTATGACCTCTGGCAACCAGGTGAGCCACTCATAGCGAACAGGAAACCATTAGCCATGGAGAGAAGAATGGGTCAGTTCAGAGAATCACTACCACTCTTCTAACTAGTTTCATATTTCTATTGATGTAAAAACAAATTAGCACAATCCGCTTAATGGGCCCGAAATATGGAAAGCCGCATTTGAACCCACACCCAAAAAAAAGCCAAGTATGGTTACATTTGATGTTCCCAAGTTAAAAAGAACTCGAGTTTCAAGCCACAAAATATACTTTTTCGTTGAATGACAACATCACAGAGCTAAAGCTACAAGTTTATTTCACACAATAATAAAAAAACAGGACAGAAGAAGTGAGTATGTGTCATATTACAGCCGTAAATGCATAAGAAATGGCCATATTTTCTTTCAAGGAGATTTTCTCATAAGTGTTTTTGCTCAACCTATGCAATTTGTATTTTGCCTTACAAACAAACGGATTGCCCTATCAAAGTCAAATTAACGGACATCAAAAGAAAAATATCATATCCAGGAGCGTTTCCAAGGATTTTTTTTTCTGGCAACCCCATCCGTGACTGTTGGAGCGATTTCTAGAAAATAATGAACAACCTGTTAGGACCAGCTTCGAAGAATTCATAACTTTCTATTTATGCTATTTCAGGACTCACATTGGATTCGATCCTGGACATACATTTATATTTTTAATTTTTCTGATTTCAATTGCAGCCCCCCCCCCCCCCAAAAGTGCGACTGCTTCAAGGAAAACTTGAAAATCCTACCAAGCCAAGAAAAATGCTCGGAAAAACTCCCAATCCCCCCCCCCCCAAAAAAAAACTATGGATACAAATCTATGGATGTGTAATAATCAGAAAATATATTGGTTTACTCTACTTCTGAAAAAAATTATTGGGTAATATTTATCCAAATTTGCCAGTCTCACTGCTCACTGTCTACAGATCTTCTATCCTAATGTCCTTCGCGAAATTCACTCTTTTTTACATTTCGCACTTTTTGACGTTGCAACATCCACATATTTTTTGATGTGATTTACTTTTAACTTTGTAAAAATATTTCTTGTTGAAGTTTGCACAAAATGATGTTACATTTATTTTATCATCTATTCCTGTGGCGAAGCCACAGATATTACAACCAGTTTTGGGGGCCATCTTTGTTTACGTGTTGCTCGGCAACGCCATCAAAATTTTGGGATATCCAAGTTTCTGAACAGGAATTTCAGGTTTAAGTCCCAATTGTAGAGGTTGCCGGTGTGAAAAGCAGGAAAAGAGTTATTTTTAAGTCCGCTACCATTTCAATTTATTTCAAAACTTGATGCAAACTTGATGTATGGGTCAAGGGCCGCTCTCAGAGGTCTTAAAATATACACTTGTTGCTGATTAGGGGATCGTTTCCCCCCCCCCCAAAAAAAAAACGAAAAAAAAAAAATTAACAAGAATAATTTTTGTTTACAGTTTTTAAGAATTTATCAGAAAAGTGTTAAATAATTTTTGGAATTCAATAGAATGTTGAGGTCAAATAATTCAATTTAAGTTCATCAAATCACATTGTGATTAAGGGATTCACAGTTAACAATTATTGTTTTTTAAATCCTTACCTGGCTACCTACTCTATTTTGTGCTTCCCTGCTCGAGGAAACCCGACATGTTTTTAGACCTCACAAACGCTACTTGCCTGGCCAGGATTCCGTAGAATATAAGTGCTAATATTGTATTGCATTACACTCTTATTTTGAACCAGCTGTATAAATTCATCACCTGTAACATGGCTTTTTGACTCATAATCGCCGTTACGCTCAGCTGACTTACCAGTCACGTTGAGATTTTAGAATGCTCAGTCATCCGTCGGTTCTGTCCGTCATTCACAATTCACATTTTTAACTTCTTCTTAAAAACCGTCAGCCAGATTCACTTTAAGCTTGTTGGCAATGTACCTTGGGTGGGTCTCTACCAAGTTTGTTTAAATGATCACGCTTCAGTGATTTTTTTCTTTGGCAAATCTTAAAAAATCTTCTCCAAAACCGCTCATCGCTTTGATATCACTCCTGCGGATTCCTAGCTTTTAATTGTTCACCAGCTGGCATTGCATTTTTCTGTTATTGTGATTTTGTTTGAGTTTTTTAAAATTATTTTTGACTTCTCCAGAACCGTCACTCAGATTAAACGGAAACCTTGTGGGTATGTTCCTTGTGAAAGGGTCAAATTGTTCACTAGGTGGCACTGCTGTGAATTCCTGATTTTGAAAGATGTTTTCAATTCGGGTACTTATTGGTAAAAGTACCTTTCCTATTGTCAGATTACTATGCAAGTCAATGAGCATTCTAATGCAAATTCAGATTTTGGACTTCTCCGAAGAAACTGTCAGTAAGATTCACCTCAATCTTGGTGGCAGTGTACCTTGCGCGCATTTCTACCAAGTTTGCTCAAATGGTCACGCTCCGAGAAAATTTTGATGACATTTAGCTCAGCTGACTTGCTAGTCAGGCTGAGTTTTTACGAGCCTCGGTCGTCCGTCGTCCGTACAATACAAAACACTTCCTAAAATGGAGGATATTATGGAGGTGCATTAAATACATACAAGGTTATAAGTCTATCAAAAATATCCATCGACCAACTGGCCAGGTTGCTGCCATAGACTATATTTTAGGCCCATGACCTTGTTTAATATAAAATTAGAATTAAATAAATTTAAAACAATCAGTTGTATACCATTACATGGAACCATTGCAGTGGTCCATCTGTAAGCCCGTTGTAGGAATAGTTCCAAATGTAATAAAGCCTCCAACGTTATAAGGTGTATTATTAAAGCAATATTCTGGTATAACATGATGGGACCTAAGTCGATTTTTTATTTGAATACCAAATTCTGCAATATGAGAAAAAGATGAAGTGACAAATCAGAACCCCAATAAGGAAAACGGAGTACGCATTTGCATAACGTCTTCATCATTCTGTATTGTGTTGATGGTCAGTTATAAAAAGGCTCATTTTAACTATGTTCTTAACAGAAGGTTTGAAATGATAGGTTGGCCAACTGTGCACAATCTGACAAAATATATCTCGTTTGCATAATAGTAGACAGTTGCACAACTGTACAAAGTTAACAGAAATTTAAAGGGCATCTGGCATACCTTTTTGTGTGCAAAAGCGCTGAAGATCTTGCTTATTTAAGCAAGTGGAACACCAATCCCACGACCTTCCAGCATCAATAGCCCCACAAGCGCGTCAATATGTATGGATTAAATTTACTTAGCCAAAAACATGTTTCCAGGTTTTAGCAAATAAACGTTCTAGTAAATGTTCTGGTAAAAACTAACATATTCATGCAGAAAAAAACACAATGGTGTGTACTACATCAAATTAGGTCAGTTTGTGTCCGAGTCCATTTAACATCGTACAATGCTTATGATATACCTTTAAAACTTGACAGTGCTACAATGGTACTCATACTTTCTGTGTTGCACATTATATGCATGTATGTATATTTAAAAACATGAGTGACCTTAAACAATTTTTCAAGGTGAAAGACTCCCTCAAGCATGAGCATGTTCGATATGGCAAATGAATGCTGCAGTGATACTGAGTGGTTCTTCCTTTATATTGTATACAGACGACCCATTATTTGACAAGGTCTAAGTGACTCAATGGGTACTTTGTTATAGCCAACATACAAATACTTCATCAAAATAGCAAATGAAAAGGCCAAATCCTTATGTATTACACCTATGTATTTTGCTATAACAGACATACCATATTGGCCAGCATGACGTTGAAGCTGTCATATCTCCAGTCTGCTGCATTATCCATCACAGGCACAAAGAGCTGTTGTGCATTGCAGATATGACTAGAAGCATTTGCACATTCTTTGACATGTTGTCTTGCACCCACAGTGGAATAAGCTCATAGCAAGCTTTGCTGGCCCAATTTAAGTCTGTCCGTTTGGGTTCCCATCCCTGTTCTCCCTTCTTGTTGGAAGTTGAGGCAATGAAACTATTTTCTGACTCCACACAAACCTTACCTGGAAAGCAGCTCATCTGATATAATGTATCAGAGCACATTTTATTGGTGGAATGTTCTCCAATGCATGTGTACCTGTCCCAAACAATATCTGTTGTGTCTGATAGATATGATATCCAGCAGATTGTTTTTTTTTTTTTCATGTAACAAAACTAGAAAGCATTCTAGCATTTTAAGGGTATTGTCAGAGACCTCAGTGGAACATTTACCAAGTGAAAGAAAAGCTTCTGTGACCTGGCTGAACACTTTTCAAACATCCCATGCAATGCTTTTTCTCCCCCTCCCCCCCATGCAGATGTTGTGTAACATCCGCTGAAAAGCAGCGGATGACCTCTCAAGACATAATTTGGAGGCAATAGATATATAGGTTTGCAGCAATAATGTTTGCTGACCCGAAATACAGCCTTTATTTCAGAAGTATTTATGTATTATGAGACAGGCTACTGCAAGCCCAACAACGTCCCTGTCAACAGATCTAAGCAGCAACTTCTTGTGACCCTGTTTGTTTCAGCTATGTGGGACATTAATATTTCTGCATTCCCAATAGCATCATCATGGCTGGCAACATTCATATTCATAGGGAGGCTCTGAATTTCAGGGGACTCTACTTAACTGTGTGCAATCGAGTAATAAACAACTTGTTCTTTCCTTGAATTTGCAGGACACAAAAGAGGTTGGCCATCTGCATCAGCGTACATGTTCTTGGCACAAAAAACATAGGGGTTAATCTGTTGGAGGTCGAGCAGTGGCTGGGCAGACCTCTTTAGGTTTAATCAACTTGTACCGTTTTGAAGCCACATTAGGTGGCAATAATAACTAGCAATGAAAAATGTTGCCCACTATGTGTTAAGGTGAGTCTGAGATGGATATTTTTGCTTGAAAATGCCACCTCAAAGAAACATATTTTGAATCAGACTGTGTACTCATGGACAAAACATGAAAAACTAGCCAACAAACAGGTTTATCATGTTTATACCAAGATTCAAAACTGGGCTTGTGGAGAGCTCGTATGTCAAGGAGAGGCCAGCAGAGCTATAAATGGCATCTATTACATTAAAGCAAAACCACCAAAGATAGAAACAACAAAATAAGGGACACCCTTCTGGCAAAGAACCACAAATTCCACAGCGGTCAGACATAGAAACTACAGCAGGGTCTGCACAGCAGAACATCTGCGAAGATTCTTAGATTGCTTTAGAGAGGAAAGATAGTAAGAACTCACCGATTACCCACCCATGTTATCAACTATTCTTCTAATTTGAAAACATTACAAAAATTTGCAAATACGATACTCATCATAAACATAACAGAGATAAATTCTAATGTGTAACACCATTGAAATTCCATTTACTATTAGACCCTACAAGAATGACTTTTTTTTTAAATTCAGATACACTCACCAATTATGTCAAATGTATATTTGTGGGTATTTTGAACAAAAAGGACAGGAATCTTAATATTATGCCACATGGAGAGACTTACTAAAGAACACACTTTTTGTCTCATGTCCTCCCATAGTCATATTTCGATTTCATAGATCTGTTCATCATAACAGCACGCATTTTTCCCATTGGCTTACATGTTAAGACTAGGCTCCCTAAAATATGAAGCATGCTTTAAAAAGATGATTGCTCCAGCACAGTGCAGAACATACCTTCCCATAAAACCTATATACAGTAAAACCTGCCAATAGGGACACTTGCAAAAGGGGTGACCTCCTCATATGAGACACTTTTTCCCAGAACCAAATATTTTGAAGTCATTTCCATATCAACGTTATCTCACTAAAGGGGACACCTTTCTATTGTGTATTAGGGACAGTAATCTCAGTCCCAAATGGAAACTTTACCTCTTAAATGGGGACAGTGTAAACCTTTTTCAATGAATAACTTATACTTTTTCTCATTTAGTCAGTCTTACAGTTTATTCACAGACCTGTTGCAGAAAAACAGCTCCCAGGTTTACTGTTTCAAGCATTTGTGTACACAGCTGCCTCTCCTACCTTAACACACTTCTCAATTCACAGTAACAGTTTGATCTGACACTTGTCAGGCATGCTCACTGAACTTTGTGACTCATCTGAAACGCTTGGATTGGCACAGCAATGCTTTATCACAACCAAAGGCCACTGAGATGAAAGCAGAACCTTCAGTTAGCAATTTAATTCCTGAGATCAATCCAGAGCCTAAATAAATGGAAACTGAACTGATCAAATGGTCATGCACCAGGTATGTAAGAAATGTTTGGCTGCTAAATGCCCCATTTGCACTGTTGAAAGAGAAATGACTTTGCACACAGTACACATTTGTAAAAAGTCATTTAAACATATTACTTTGCATCAGTTTTTTTAATGCAATAAATTTGTAAACAGGTAGAATGTATATCCCCAATTGGTACTTCATCTCCCCCATCTTAATGATAGGGACACTTTTCGTCAGTTCCCCAATGGTGTCTTTATTATACAGGTTATAACATATATATTGACAATTTTCTTGTGAAAGTGACAGATCTAAAATATAAAGGAATTTTAACATCAAAAATCTTAGATCATTTTTCATACTTCATATATTTTAATTTTGAAAGTGCTAATAAAACAAATCCTAGCTATGTTTATGTTAGAGATAATTAACAGAGTCTTTCAACAATCTTTTAAATGAAATTTGTACCCCAAATACACACAACAAAATGAATAATAATCCCAACACTGACTCAACAGAAAATTACAATTTACTATTTATCTGCAAACAGGCTACAAAAGGTGATATTTCTTCCAACAAGGTGAACCTTTATAAACATGTGCATAAAAAAAATCAGTTGGATTACTCAGGGCATAATGATATCTACAGCAAACCAATTGAAATTAAGAATTCAAAAAGACTGTGGTTAATTCAGAAAATACAATAGACACAAAATAAACTTGCATACCTACAATATTATTTGGAAAAATAACATAAAACAAGCCCCCCAAAATGTTATTATACCTCCTGCTTCTCCAGATGTAAAAGTCACATAAACGATATGCTGAAAACAATGAAAGAAACTGCAATAAAATTGATATTATCGGTAAGCGTGTGTCACTTCCCGTGCTCATCTTTTTCAAACTTTGTGCCCAGCTAATTTGTGAAAAAAACGAGACAGCAGATGCATAAGTCCAGATTGCGCTTTGCTTGTATTGTTTCTTCCTCAGTCACCTAATGCAATTTCCAGTTGCCTGGTAACAGTGACAATGGTATTGCAGTTGAAGTATAGACCCATATCTTTTACATGGATTGCGAAGCAGGCCAAGCCTATATTAATCACTCTCCATGGCACAGATGGTGACGTATACTTTCCTACCTACATATTTGGTGGAGGAAACCGGAGGACTCAGAGAAAACCACTGTGCACAGTCAGAGTGGTAGGAACTCTTTCTACATGCTTATCCGGCCGTGAATCGAACCCAGGCCGCAGAGGTGAAAGGCGAGCGTGTTGCAGCTCCGCCAACCATGTATTACAGTTATCGTGCTCTCCAAACCTGGTTCCAGCTCTTGGAGTTTCTGCAAATCAAAGGACCTTGATAAAACATCTGCTACCCTATTGAGCTTTTCCGTTACATATCTGGCATTGAAAAGCACATAATGTTTCATGTATGTTAAAATGAAAGACCTTA
Organism: Hermodice carunculata; assembly: GCA_964020975.1. Lineage (NCBI taxonomy): Eukaryota > Metazoa > Annelida > Polychaeta > Eunicida > Amphinomidae > Hermodice > Hermodice carunculata. The sequence continues at coordinate 44,083,069 of OZ026620.1, read as the reverse complement.
GTAGCACCATAAGTACTGGTTCCTCTGAGGTTGTTTTATTAATCACATGCACGAGGACCATATTATCTGTATGAGCACTTTTTTGTTGCAGAGCTGTGTGCCCCATATGTGCAAGGCCACAACAATGGTGAAGAGCTCAAGTATAGTTACATTCAAAGTGGCCCATGACTCTGGCCACCGACCATGGGAAAAATGAGTGCCAAAGATAGCTGCATACACAATGCATTTCTTAACAAGGACCTGCCACTCTCCTGGTGGTTAGCTCTTGTTTGATTTTTTTATTCACTACCTCTGGATGTTGAAGAGCAGATGTCAAGTTACTGGGATACCTGTGGGAAGCTCCCCCGAGTGGGGAATTTTGAAACCATGTGCAACCCATCCTATAGAAATTCCTGGAGCCTGGGGTCATAACCCTCAAACATTTTGTGGAGCTCCTAGGCCCTGACATGGGTTATAACCTCCCCATCTGGTGACCCCCCCTACATCTGTTGGCCCCTGCATGATGTTACTCTGTGTCAGTTTCCACACTTGGTACAATTGTGAGAAAATCTACAAGTTGACTGCTCACAGAGCTGCCCTCCATAGAAAGTGAAACAGTAACTGGGGCACGTTTCAAACTTGGACCCTGCTGGTGCCACCACCGTCCTGAAAGTTAGCCCTCCCACTTGGTCCTCTTTGGGTCCAAAAAAGTACAGCTTGAGAATAAATGCCTTGGCTCATGACATGCCAGGGATACTGACACCCTGCATGAATTTGCCAAAATCACTTGTCTTAAGAGTACCAAGTGGCTGGATTTGTCTGACTCATGCCCCTGATGGTTTCAATGTACTTTAATATTGGCAAAATTTCTTCAGAAAACTCCTTACAATGCACTGACACATAAATCAAGAATGCTTGAAGCCACTCACCAAAATCCCTTATTTCATACTTCTTGTTGTTCTGCGTAGGCAGCCTTATGGAAGCAGTGTGAACAGAATCAGTGACCTCTTCTTGCACTACCTCATCAAGTTGTATAGCTTTGCTAATCAGGCTCAAATCTACATATTCCTTACTTAGGATTTTCTTTCTCAGAGTTTCATCCATACACAAGTCCAACTTTTTTGGACAGAAGGGCATAGCAGCAACTCTAGCCAAAATTGCTGTACCAAACCCAGCAGCCAATGACTCATGGCGACTCACTGCTGTGTCACTGTGATTGGATGCTGAAATGCCCTTTGTTTGGTCCAGGAACGCTGAAGCGGATGGGTTATTCTGAATGAGGCCAACATGAAGACCAATCCTTACTTTCATAGCATTGGCTGGTGTCCCTGTTGCCATACCACCCCTGGTTTCAAGACACTCAGGCATGTAAGCAGCCCCAGCCATACATGCCACCCCTGATGCAGCCCACAATAACTCATGGCAGTTAGCTGCTACATCTTCAAGTTGGGATGTGGATATACCATGTGCCCGAAATGAAAGGTGCATAATATATTGCATATCCTCATGATCCGCCACCAAGTGACTTTGTACCCAAATTTCGTGCTTAACACCACCTGCTATTGCGTTATTGGCCATTACCACTGCTAAATTTGTGTCATCATTACTGGCTTGGTCATCACATAAATAAACAACGTGGTCTGAACCTAACAGACCAAGCCTTTGGGCAGTATTTACATTGTTCACCTTTGCCAAGTCTCAAGCCCTACCTATGTTTTGCACATTATTGTCCATCTGTCTGCTCATAGCGCCAGCTATGGGGCACCACATTGACTGGACACAGTGGAACAAACGCAGTGTCATAATACACCCAGTAAACAGGTTGTGGGATTTATAAAACAGGATCCCACTTAAAATTTCTATACAGACAAAGACAAGACTGCATCCAGTTGCTGAAGTTTCGTACATATCCAGGGATCTGAAAACATGATGGTTTCAGTCCCTTATCAATAGTAGGGACTCTTCACAGGGAATTCAAATCAAAGTCTGCAATTCTACTCAGGATTTGTCCCCACAGTTGTTATGCAACAGAACTAAGCCTCCGCCATAAGGCGGGCACCTATACCAGTTATGTAACTTAACTGTCTAGAAATAACATTTTTTGTACCAAATAAATGAACTTTTCCATACTTAAGATGTTTCAGATCTTGTTGGCTTTAAATTCAGCGCATGACTCTTCTTCAGCTTTTTGCTTTCTTGAGTCGTTACTTTTATCATAGAAGTTTCTTTGGTCCATTTTTTTTTTTTGGCGACGAGGCTGCCCATCTACATGTGGGCTCTGTCTTCTCCCCAATTGTTTTTGTCAAGAAATTAAATAACATTTAAACCAACCTGTATAAGATCAACACACTAGCTCCAATGAGTAAAACATCTGCTCTGTCCTGCACTTTTCCATATTGAAGAAAAATGATTGCTCCCTGAGAGTTTCAATTCCTCTTACGCCAAATGAAGTAATAGTCATATGTGCAGTGCAAATTCAAATATCGAATGATTTCGGGGGCATGTGGATTAGCCTGTATCAAATGATAAAATGACAGTAAACACATTCTTGGAGAAAGGATTAATATGCGGTGATGGCTAGACGTCGAACAGGACCGGATTTTGATTATCTGTTCAACATAATTCTGGTTGGCAACCCCGGTGTGGGGAAAACAACATTTCTGCGGAGATATGGTCTCTCAGTTTTATTCTTAAATCGTTTTCAGGAATATTTATTGCTACTCAACAGGATTAAGAAGTCCTGTGGGAATAACCACCACACCTCAAGATGACATCCTTTCTGGTTCTTAGTTTCTAGCATGTTGTTTACAGCATGGACATTTATCTGATCTTAAAACCCAGTCACTCTCATGTGGTTCCCAATCGGTGAACATACATATTTCTCTCAATAATGAAGTTTTTAATCTGTTCTCGGCATGGCAAGGAGCCAATATCTCGATAGAGGATTACCTTTCCTCACCATGATATAATGGACTGGGTGCCATTCATTTCTTTTCATTTCTTTTTCTCTGATTTAAAATATGTTTTAATGTTTAAATTAAAATTGTAAATGAGGCTGTGAGGAGATGAAGTGGTCTTCTTTCCTTGCAGAGCATAGAGTGTATTTATGTTTGTGGCTGCAAAATAAAGGGATGTGGAACGATTTTCAACTGGATATATATTTGTGTTCAACAACATGTTAAAGTGGTATATTTTATTGTAGTAGAGTGCAGTTGTGATTTAGGCTTTCGTTAAGTGGACACAAATGTAATTAACATGGCCGGAAAGCTTATAAACGGACTTAAATGTGGCATATCACCAATTACGTGCAACTTGAAAAGTCCGTTTTGAATCACAATGTACGAATGTTTGAGTTGCCATATTTTTAACTGTTGACTTTTTGCACTCGTGTCATAGCTGTGTGATGGTTAAATTACACCTTAAAAATGTTTGTAAAGAACTGCTAGGCGACATTGGACCATAATTTCTACAAAACACGCACGCGAAGCTGCATTGTGTCTCGGGATGTCCGTTTTCTCCGTCAAAGTTTGAGGGAGTCAAATCAGTCTGTAAACGTAACACAGTGCAACACACACACACACACAGGGACAGCCTCGGTGCACAAGTGCGCTCTCCTTTTACATGTACGCTGCTACGGTCTGATATCCACAGCACAATTTCGTCAGTTAAAACAATAAAAAAAAGTAAACTTGGATATTATTGGTAATTTTTTGCATTCCTTACCTGGGCTTGTCAACATTTTTTTGCACTTGTCTATTTTTAAATGTATGTGAATGAACAGTGATACCTGAAAACAGTAAGTATTTGTTGCTTGCTATGAATATTGTGATTTATTCTTCAATGTAATCAGTTGAAAAGCAAGTCGTACGCAGCGCTGTGTCATTTTGAGTAGAACTAACACACATTTACTCTGGAGCTCGAGTGCACAAATGATTAATTAACTTGTAGAAGATAACAAATACCTCTAATTATATCACCAACATATCTGTTTTCACATGGAGAAAGATCCACCTTTCGGAGGGTAGTTTGTCATTAAAATAAAACAATCTTTGATGACGTCAGAACTGAGTTCAATAAAATAACTGACGACTATTTTGTGACTGATGATGTGATTACAGATTGTGGTCTCTGGACCACTGTATTTTTAATGTTGCAAGGAAAAGTATTCGAAATAAAACAGTGACGATGAGGCAGCACGATGCTCCGTGGTATAATTCTAGATGACGTCAGCAAAAATGAAAATGTTGCATGCACATAAGAGAGCCAAAAAGGCTTAACAATGCCAATACGTAGTTTTGCTATAGACCAATATAGAATGGTTACAATAGTTAATTCATTAGTTCATATCTACTTGGTCCCCACAGTTGTTATGCAACAGAACTAAGCCTCCGCCATAAGGCGGGCACCTATACCAGTTATGTAACTTAACTGTCTAGAAATAACATTTTTTGTACCAAATAAATGAACTTTTCCATACTTAAGATGTTTCAGATCTTGTTGGCTTTAAATTCAGCGCATGACTCTTCTTCAGCTTTTTGCTTTCTTGAGTCGTTACTTTTATCATAGAAGTTTCTTTGGTCCATTTTTTTTTTTTGGCGACGAGGCTGCCCATCTACATGTGGGCTCTGTCTTCTCCCCAATTGTTTTTGTCAAGAAATTAAATAACATTTAAACCAACCTGTATAAGATCAACACACTAGCTCCAATGAATAAAACATCTGCTCTGTCCTGCACTTTTCCATATTGAAGAAAAATGATTGCTCCCTGAGAGTTTCAATTCCTCTTACGCCAAATGAAGTAATAGTCATATGTGCAGTGCAAATTCAAATATCGAATGATTTCGGGGGCATGTGGATTAGCCTGTATCAAATGATAAAATGACAGTAAACACATTCTTGGAGAAAGGATTAATATGCGGTGATGGCTAGACGTCGAACAGGACCGGATTTTGATTATCTGTTCAACATAATTCTGGTTGGCAACCCCGGTGTGGGGAAAACAACATTTCTGCGGAGATATGTGGACGGACAATTCTTCCCCGTAGTAAGACCAACAATCGGTACAGCTATGAGGATTAAAACAGTACAGTCACATGACAAAGTCGTCAAACTCCAAATTTGGGATACAGGTGGTATGTTTCTATGCATTGACCTGCAAAACAACAGTCAAAAGAAAGAACGAGGTCCGACTGAGGTTGGCAATATCAACAAAACTATACCACTGGGTTGACGTTTCTCAGTGAACCAAAAAAGCCGATACGATTAGACGTGACCCTGCTTCTGGGTTATAATCATGGTGTCCTATATCCTGGGCTTTATCACAGTGAAAGCGTCGACCCATGTGTACCTGTAGGATTGGCACATTCCGATCGCGCACAACAATCAGTCGCGGCTGAAATGTATGACTGTTCCTATTCTACTGCTTGTTTTCATAATTTATTGTTTCAGCCCTAGTTTTTGTTGCTACTGTATTTAATTAGGGAAAACTCCAACATGTTTCTTATATGGCCATGATTTGGTGCTGTCTTGGTTCTACATGGACTTGGTCCACGTAATTTTAAACGTTTAGTATATTCCATGATCAGTGTGGTATCCCATTCTTTCTAGAAACATCTTTTAGAGGGGAGGGTGCATGGCGGGCCGTTTGTAAATTATGATCTGTCATTTAATTCCCCGTGATATATATAAATGACCGATGCAATTCACGAAAACCTTGTGAATTAGAAACGATATCATGTGTAATTGGTGATTACGATGCAAATCATTTCTCTAAAATTCTCAAGAAGCAAGTAGGCCTATCTTGTGTGACTTGATTGGACACGGGTACATTTCGAATCGACTCTTGGAATATAATTCTGCTTTGCAAGTGATCCATGCAAAGGAACTACCTCTGTTCCTGGCTTGTAATTGACTATACTATGTTCTGAACTTGGCCACATTGATGTGTCCCTAAAGCTCTTCAACCGGTGTAATATTGTAGCTACCTTGATCAGACCTTTATTAAAGTGTCTGTAGTTTCTTTTGGAAGCAGAGGGGTGGCTGCTTGCACCGACAGACCAGCAATTCCACTGCTTGCTTCTTCTGCTGAGCAGGCAAGTAATACTGATGCACGATGACAGATTTGAGGACGTATTGGATATGGCTACATTCCTGACAGAAGACTGGTTATGCTGGATGATGCTTGCCCTTCTTAACAACGGCTTTTTACTTCACATGGGGGTGGGGGTAGTGCAAAACCAGCGATGCTCCGCAAGCTATCTCACCCTCAGGCAAGGTAGACGCATCCTAATTGTGGGAAATTGGCTATGATGGGATGTGTTCGATTTACCCCTCTTGAAAGAGGTGTAAACCTCGCGGTGCCTTAGTTGCAGCAGAGATATGGAATATCCCTGGTTATTTTAAAATGTCTTCACAGAAATATATAAATACTGGAGGGAGGGAGGGCGTTGAAGAAACCCCTTGTTCTTCCTGAAAAAACATGTTTTTATTGTCATTAAGTTAAATTTGACCGTTAGAATGCACCACAGTGTCCTATTTTGCTTATATAGTCTGCAAAGATGTTTTGCATATTAACTTTGAAATCTCCGAGATTTCAACATTCACCGGCCTTTTGTTTTCATCTTAAGACAGACCTTCATCCTTTATTTATTTATTTATTTATTTATTTATTTATTTATTTATTCATTCATTCATTCATTCATTCATTCATTCATTCATTCCTTTCTTTCTTTCTTTCTTTCTTTCTTTCTTTCTTTCTTTCTTTCTTTCTTTCTTTCTTTCTTTCTTTCTTTCTTTCTTTCTTTATTTATTTATTTATACAGCGTGACCCGTTCAGCCATGGGCTGTTCTTCCACGGCGCACTGTTACAGAATAAAAGATACAATTGACAATTGATCAAAATAAATCAAGGATGCATATAAAATTACAAGTAAATATATATAAAATATGTATGATAAAAGTTAACATTGCAACACCTTGTTTAATTAAAATAATATTGTTTAATTCCAGTTTTAAAATCTTCAATATTATTAATCTCTTTTAAAAAGTCGGGAGGATTGTTCCACAACATAGCACCATGATAAACAAAGATTTCTTAACACTCTCCTTACGCAGAAAGGGAATAAAGATATCGAGCCTATTTGACAATTTTGTGTTATAGCTACCGATGTCTTTGACTAGCGTAATTTGGTACATAGGTAGTTTGGGGCTAAACCATTGACACATTTATACATTAAAACCGCCGTGTGAAATCTTTGCCGCTCTTCCATAGTTGGCCATTTTAATTGTTTAACAAAATAGCGACCCATAAGGGCTGCTGCGCAGGCAAGCATCCTTTCACATCATATTCCACTTTCATACAAACACAGACGGCCATGCGTGGTCGAACACAAACAATAAATGTAAGGCCGGATAAAGTTACAAATATGGCCAGTTTATGTTGTTTGAACATACGGTATACATGCAGCCAATCATCACTGTGTATCCCCGCTCAGTGGCTGTACAAACGCAAACCGGCGTGGCATATTCCCTGTCCACCTCCTCCGGTATGCAAGTTTTACACATCTAAAGCAAACGTAAATAAAATGCTTATAAAAATGTGACTTCCATAGATGAATGCCTATCAAAAGACGTTATTTTTTTTGTTCTTTTGTCGTCGTATCTGAATCCAGTGAGGGTTGAAATTGCAAGTTTGAGTTGTTTTTCCGTCTAGGTCAGTGTACGAACGCATGTCACTTTATACTGGCAGATCATTCAGAAGAAAGCTCCCATCAACATGTAATGAAAAACTGCATGTTACATGCCGGCAAAAAGTTGCTTGCTTGCGCAGCAGCCCTTATGGGTCGCTATTTTGTTGGAATATTTGCTTTCCGTAAAGCAGACTAGAGAAGCACGCTGTGTTGGCTGTGTTTATAACAAGACAGGTAGTAGACAGTGTTAATGGATCTCTGCTCATAAGTATTTTTTTATTATACACAGGACAAGAGCGCTACAGAAGTCTAACCGCATCTCACTACAGAGGTTGCAATGGGTGCTTTATTCTCTTTGATGTCGGTGCTAAAAAGACATTCGACGATACCACAAGATGGTATGTAAACCATATCTCTGGTAACCCCTCTGATTAGAAGTGTCTCTTTCCCTCTCCCGATTATATATATATATATATATATATATATATATATATATATATATATATATATATATATATATATATGAGAGAGAGAGAGAGAGTGAGAGAGTGGTGATAATATGAAAGCAAAATACAATATAAAAATAAAAGTGAAAAAGGTATATATATATACATATATATATACATACATATATATATATATATTTATATATATATATATATATATATATATATATATATATATATATATATATATATATATATATATACATCTGTGTGTAGTTCATTGCGGAAATTATTTAGAATATTTTGTTTTTATTCTTATTATCCACATGACTAATATTTGCGAGTATCTGCTTTGATGAATTATGCATGCAAACCACAACATGGATTCGCATTAGAATACGATAAGCGCCTGGCATAAGCCCAAATACACAACAGGAAGAAGGAGGTAAACTTAAGAGCAGTAAAATCCACATTGTGGGTCTGCCGAAAGCTGTTGGGTGTGGTGACCCCCCTCCCCCCCCCCCCCCAGTCTCCCTCTCAAAGTAAGTCACGTAGACATCTCAACTGAGCATGCCCAGTGAAGCCCAGCTTCTATCTGGGCTACATGTCATTTGGAATCACTTTTTGTCACTCAACATAGAAATGTACGGAAGTCGAACTTGAAATCACGATAAGAACTGCTTTGGGTGTAAGCTTGGCGTATTTACTGGTTTCGTTGTTGGGATTTTAAAAAATTAATAATAGGCCATATTTTGATTTTTTCCCACTTAATTAGCCCTAAAAGGTTACAACAAAGAGAAGCTTGATTCTGTATCGAGGCTAATTTAACAAGTTGAGTGGAGAAAGGTCACTTCCTGTCCCTCATGACCTTTCTCCCAAACAGAGGCCAAGCTTCACTGGGCATGCTCAGCTGAGATGTCAACTTGGCTTAACATCTAGAACACAGATGCTGCACTACTGTGTCTGATTTTGGATTTTGAGTCAAAGCAGTATAAGTGAAAAAAAAAAATCTGGAGAATTCTTACAAAAAGTAGATAACATAAAATGGTAACCTTCGAACTGATTTGAGATAAAGCACAAACTAATAAGCTGGTGATACTATGCCAGAGTATATACATTCTTATTTTCAATCTTTACATGCAAGGTTATTTGGTGCATTTTTTAATATCACACATATAACAATCTCTCTCTGTCTCTCTCTCTCTGTCTCTGTCTGTCTGTCTGTCTGTCTGTCTCTCTCTCTCTCTCTCTCTCTCTCTCTCTCTCTCTCTCTCTCTCTCTCTCATGCTTTGTGATTTATTACCTACATGAAGCGCAAGCCCACAGCACTTCGCAGTAATATGAGCTGAATCTGGTTCAGCAGCACTTCGAATACCATGCTGGGCACCGTTCCGTGTTATTCAGCTGTACTACATGCACATCCATTCTGTTGTTATTTTAGAATGACTTTGGCCAAAGTTATGAATTTATAACTAATGTGCTATCTCAATGTGTTTAGCTGAAGCATTTTGCTTTTTTTTTTGGGGGGGGGGAGGGGTGCATATCGCGCTCCCAGTCAGCAGACAAGAAAATGACGAATTTACTAGCCGCTCTTAATGCAAAGCGCGCTCTCAGTCAGGAGACAAGTAAATGACGAATTTACTAGCCGCCGGGGCGCATCTTGGGAAACAGCCGTCAAAACGCAGGTTTGCCCAGGCTCCAGACATCATCAACAGAAACAGAGACTTGAAGAAGAAGAAGCAGAAGAAGAAGAAGAAGAAGAAGAAGAATTTTGTTCTGGTGGAAATCACTCGGAAACTAGCGAAAGCGACGGTGTCTCTGCTTATGGGCCTATTGACGAGCCATGGTACCCGAGCCGTCTGCTTTAAAATAAACAAAAAAGGGATAAAATCATCATTCAGTAGTTTGGAGTGGACTACAGCATAGGCCTAAAGCTCACACTAGTGTGAGCTATATGCTGTAGTCCACTCCAAACTGTTGACAAACTAATAGTCGTCCATGTACCTCGAAATGCCGTAATTCAATTCTTAAATGATACCTTTCTTTCAGGCATCAAGATGTCCTGGCCTACTGTCCTGATTCTGTTCAAATTGCGCTAGTCGGAACTCGCTGCACAGAAGAAGCGCGTCGAGAAGTTTCGTTCAAGCTAGGACAAATTAAAGCTGATAATATGGGTATCGACTATTGTGAAGTGGATTCTAAACTGAATGTAGGCATACAGGAGACGTTTGAGGCAATTACTAACCAACTTTTGAGAGATTACACAGAAACATATGAAAAGGACTTTACCTCCAGTTTCAGCCTTGGTGACAGGAAATCAAAAAGGACAAGCCAGTGTTCGTGTTAATCATGTAATTCTGCGGTGAGGGAATCTGGCCTCCTGATCTGGCAAATTCATCGCTTTTGCACTTCAGACGTGGATTTGCTGTGCAATAATTACCCCCTCCCCCTCCTGATCAACCAGCGTCAAGTGTCGCATGTTTCAATGTTTTACTTGTTAATTACTGAGACGTGTCAGGATTTGAGGCACACCCTATGGTTAGTAATCAGTTTCAGTCGGGGGGGGGGGGTACATTAATGCCTCTTAAGTTTAAGTGAACAATCGATTTATGCTCGATGAAAACTCAACAGTATGGTGATGGTTTGTCGAAGCATTTTCGGCTGCATAAAAACTTGCCTTCTGCACAAATGAGTGTTCTAAATTTACACGAGATGCAGCGAATTACCTTCTATTATTCCACAGCGACGTGACTGTTTCCAGATTGTTTTCAAATTAGGATAAGCGCCGTCTACTGTATGGGCAAGATTTCTCTGTATATGTATTCCTCAGAACGGAAAAGTCCCGGGAATAGCCCAGTAGCATTTTTATCAAGGACGCTTTCTACTTTTGGTTATCTCATTCAAATGTGCATGCGCTATCGATTGAAATATTAAAAATTTATGAACGTTTAGTTGAAAGTTACGAAAACGTATGTAGCAAAGATGCCGTTGGAATACGTCTGTATGCAAAAAAAAAATGTGGTACAAACATGGAGGTATCAATGTTAATATGCCCATGATACAAAACACTGCCGAAGTGGTTCATGTGAAATGCTTGGGACATGCCAGTGGTCACATTTCAGACATCTCATTCTGTATTTTCAGTCGAAATGGCCTGACAAAAATTAAGTTGAAAACTTTCTATTCATTTATTCATTTGATTTCTTTGCATTTACCCTGAATTGACGGGGTTACAAAAATATGGTTGTTATCAGATATTACGATCTAGAACTGAACACCTTTAATTTTTTAGTCGCTAAAATATTGATTTTGGTAGCTTGTCTTTTATTCTTACATCGTCCAGTCTTTTCTGAAATATGTCAGAAAAGATCAGAGACGAGTTTGAATCAAATGTGGTAACTGGCGTCGGCATTGTAGCGCTCTCAAAGCACTGATAAACGTATCACAAAATAACACAGATCTGAATGTAAAATAGTATCAAAAATTAAGGTTTCGTTAACAAAAGCAAGGAAATCCGTCTGCATTTCTGGAGAGATTTACTTTTTAGGCGACGATTTTTGTATAAGTAAACCTGCGTTTATAGTTTTGCTTATGGTTTGACACAATAAACTGCTAACTGTGATTCCGCGCGTTTGACGTTCAAAGAATTATGAGGTGTGTGCTTTGAAAATATCAGACATATCAGTATCTGGTGGTCTGGATTTAAAGCATTTCATAACCTTGAAACATAAAAATAGAGTGTGGAACAGAGGTCAATATCATTGTTTTTCATGTTATGAGTTATTGAAATGATTCACTGAAATATTTCAATCAATATCCATTACAGTACCATCTTATTTGTCAAAGATACCATCTTATTGTAATGAACTTCTTTACATGATCATCAGATGTAGTATTTGTGACCTCTGTGACGAGCTTTACAGATTGTTGAGAAAAAATGCAATGGGTCGCAGGCTTTGCATATAATTCTTGCATACCGAGTGTTCTGTCCTGAATTTGTCCGCGTCAAGGAATATTGCCATTGAGTGAATAAAATGCATTTTTCATTCATATACTTCATATATACTATTGCATATTCTGTGCTGCATGGCGTAAATATATTTTAAAATATACAATTTAAAATTATAACAAACATCCCAAGATTTTTATTTTCATTGTTCCTTCAAAACATCTATATTTCTGGAAAAAGACAATGATATATAAGATAGTTCTCACAAATTGTAATGCTCCGTCAAAACAATGAAAAAGGGTCGTGTATTAGCGAATGGAAAAAAGTCTTGATTTTCGGTCGCTGATCTTTGACGGGTATGGGTGCGAAATCACAAATTGTTTCTGAGAGACTTCCATTATACCTTGGCTCTGCTGTAAATATTTAAAAATCGCAATGTTATTTTCTCTTCTCGTTGTCACAGATTTATCTTAGATTTACGTCATGTCTAAAATTGACCTGGTATCTAGTACGTGGCTTTGATCAGAATCTTTCCAGAAGCAAACCTGGAGTGTTGTCAGCAAAAAAATCCGAGGTTCTTTGAACGAAAAGCCTGACCAAAAAGCAAATCAGATAACATATTTGAAAAGCGGAAAAAAAAAAACAAAAAAAAAAACGAAAACCAAAAAAACAAAAAACAAAAACAAACAAACAAACAAAAAAAAAAAAAAACCCACAACAAATAATACGGTTATAAAAGATTGATAGAAAAGGATCTCATGACAATGGAGCTCTTAAAAAACGGTGTAAAAGCATAATCAAACAACACAAAATGTTCTCTTCACTTCAGCGTAAATTTTTATTTCAAAATTACATGAAAAATGTACATGGTAGACTCAACGATGTCAATGAGTAATATACAGCGTATGAATTTAATGTACACGGTTTGCACACAAATTTCCAAAAATTTGCCTTTAATATAGACATTAATGTTTCTAATTTATCTAGAATAACAAATAACATCGGGCAAATCTGTTACCCGTTAACATGTTGGATTCGTATATCCAGCTACTATATACAAATTTCGCTTGAGTTCAGAATATACCAGCTTACCTAGGTATTGCGCTCTATGATTTCACTCTGTATTTACAAGACCTGAAACAGTTACATTATAATTTGCCACATGCGAGTAATGATATGAAACGTACAGCAAAGCACCGCTTATAAGATAGTTCTCACAAAAAATCTAAAATGTATTCTTTAAATGATGATAGACGATGAACATGTCGTTGTAGTGTGCGGTCATGGTAAATGCATGTTTACATCACAGTTCTATGTAAGAACACAAAAAAAAAATGCAATTTCCTGTAGATTAATTATTGGTCCAGGAGCTCGTAACACCTACTTGTCCTGGCTCGTCACCAGGATTTTCCATGGGGTTGTTGGAGAAGTGAGGAAACGAACCCATCCCACAGGCGATGGCCCCTTTCCATGGGCTGATTTTTAAATGGTCCCATAAGTAGTGTGTCTTAGTAGATTTTGTGTCGAAATAATTACTTTTAATCACCAGGATAAAATTTGCTGAAAAAGGGGGACTCCCCATGCCGGTTACGGGCCTGTTCAGCTGCGGCTCTAAATATTTGTTTGCGTTCATTAGTAAGATTGGTACATGGTGATCTGTACCTAAGACTTTTGAATTCCTTGTTTAATCTTGTCTATTTCCTTGTAAAACTGACAATAGTTTTTATAGTGTCTGCTCTACCTCAAGTAGCAAAATCAACCAAGAAGTCAGTGCATACAGATCGACCGTGGGACAAAGGCCCCATGGCTTGCTTTTAGAAATGAACACACTTACAGGAACTGCAGCACAAGAAAAAAGATAAATTTACACTAATATGCTTGTCATACCTGAGTGACCTATACGAATTGAATCCGCATAATTTGCACTGAAATAAAAACAATGGAACGAAACCCTGTCGGGCATATCACGGGAAAGAAATGAACTGGGTGTCGAATGATACTTTAGAGGAGTGAACACAACATCATATATGCCAATACTTACTTTCCAGTTGTATTATTTAAATTTTTTTACATACTACCGTTTGTGTTAATTCGGCAATTAAGCTAAACACGAACAAATTATCAGGCATCATACAGTGCACCCTATGTATTCTGGACACCCCTGGGACCGGTAAAATGTGTCCACAATAAACAGGTGTTTTCAACAAGAAAGAGACCTTTCGGTCCTGGACATAACTGTCCACATTATATGGGTGTCCGCAGTATAGAGGTGTCCACAGAGACAGGCTTTACTGTAGTTTGTTTTATATTAAGCAACTTAATAAGCTGCACCAGTGCCTCGTTTTGGGACATTCCACCAGGTGTTCGTGAATAATCAGGTTTGCCTCTTTTGGGGGGTAATAAACATCAGACCATAAAAAAACAGATTCTGCTTCGCAGGCAAGGGTAATACACACTCTTAGACAAACTCATTGACTGTGTTCCGGTCAGGTTAGTTTCCTTTGAAGTTGATCTGGAGTCAGTCCTTGTCCTCTCTGGCAGGTCTTTGTTCTGGTCAGAAATTGATACGCTGTAATTCTTTGTTCTGGTTGGGCAACTGGCCTGCCACGTTTCTTTGCTCTGGCTTGAAATATTGGTTTTAGGTCTTTGGTATGAAGTACATTGTTTTGAGGCAGTTTGTAAAACTGTTTATACACGCAACCGTCACACACTGAAGGTTCCACTGAGTTGAATAGTCGATACTAAAATGGTTCTGCAGAGGAGAAAGGCAAAACTTTATAATTATACGTCATCATGTACATCTGATAAACTCCGGTAGCTTTCATGACTGTTACATTATGTGTCATTTATTGGATTTCAAACACACCATTCAAATTCATTAATAGGTGTCAAATCGAGATTATCCCTCCAGACTACCTGTCAAAAACTTGCTTTCAGTCAACCAAATATTACGTAGGCGCATTAGTGGTCCCTATGGTCTTTGATCCGTTCACCTGAGGGAAGGTTCGGGCCCATGTCAACACCACGTGAAACGGAGAGACGTTAATTTACTAGGCGGTATATTTTTTATCTTGTTTTCATAAATTATTATTATTATTATTATTATTATTATTATTATTATTATTATTATTATTATTATTATTATTATTATTATTATTATTATTATTATTATTATTATTATTATTATTATTATAACCTTATTAAAACCCCCACTGTTGCATACTGGATTCAAAATGTGAAAATTAAATTGAAGTACATCAAGAAAATATCACATACATATAGAACATCATAGATAATGATACAATTCACGAATATCACAATTTAGCATACAGGATTCAAAATGTGTTACATTAAAAACTACTTAAAAGGGAGATCGATTTATGCACATCGTAGCAACGTCGATTGGATCCAGATTGGCCCAGAAGGAGTCTCAGTGGATCGGTCATACCGTCCTGCCCCAACCGACCCACTCCTCATTTAATAGATTGTCCTTTGAAAGAGAACTAAGCGGAAAGCCGTATTGTACAATTCTATTGCATAAAGTTACCGGAATGGACCTGTCAGTTACTACAAACGTTGATAATAAATGGAAAAATATAGGGCGGGCGGGAGAATTAACTCGAGAAACCCGGTAGACTAAAGAAAAGGTATCTGCTTTCACACAGTCTCTAACACTTGGAATATTCATAGCAGCAACAATTCTACTATGGCGATGATATTTACCAAGCCCAACGCATCCTTTAATAATGGTAGCCTGGGCACATTCTAACTGAGAAAATTTTGATTGGTCAAATTAACACAACTCATTCCGTAAGTAAGAGCTGGGATACCAACGGTTTTCCACACATACGTTTTCGTGGGGGGAGGGCGGGGGTCCATTCCGGGAAAAGCCATGCCGGCTTTACCGAATCTTAAGATTACCCACCATCATACATTTCGATTTTTGCCAAATGAAAATTCCCAAGAATTTGCATAATCGTTACATATATCTATTAGTGATTGAAGCCCCGACACGGTGGACGAAACAAGGGTAATATCGTCCGTATAAGCAAAACCGTTCACTTTTATCTGACCTATGGAACTCCTTGATTTGCCTCGTTAAGTTATCTTAATAATCCATCAATAAAAAAAATTACAAAAATGGGGACAGGGTACTTCCTTGACGGGTCCCCCTTGCAACTCGAAAATGTTTGCAAAGAGATCGTTGCCACTGCCCGTAAGTTTTTGTGCTGGTCATTTAAACAGGAAATACCAGTCGATTACACCTATAAAACCCCATAATTTCCAGAACAATCCCTCATGTAAAATTCTGTCAAAGCACCTCTCGGCGTCCAAACTGCAGACAAATACAGCAGATTTATTGCAGCAGTAATATGCAATAACATCGTGCAATAGAAGTGTACACAGATCAGTACTTCTATTTTTTTTTTCGGAAACCGAATTGGCTGTAAGTGACTGTATCAGGAACTTGTACAGACAATTCAGCCAGTTTAGAGTAAACAGACGACACAGTGATGGGTCGATATCTAGAGGAGTCATTAGGGTCAAGGTCCGGCTTTTTATAGGCAGGTACAATGACTCCGTCCTGTAAGACGGTGGGAATAATATAACCTTTATCTTTATACACAACTGGTGTTGTTTTTTGTTCCCGTGTCGTTACATTGTAGTCTGTATTAATATACGGATTATGGAATGAGTTATCCACATTTCTGACAAATATGGGAGTAGTAGTAGTGGTATAGTTTACTGACAGGAACTGTGTGTGTAAATACATAATGGGTGGAAATAAATTGCAATAAATAGTGCTGTCCAGTAATTGTCCAGGCACTTCTGGTAATAAATATCAATAAATTATTTCATTTATAACTTGCGCACATACTTATAATAAGAAGAAATCACACGAAACTTTGCAAAGCTTTGTAACAAAAAATGCCATATTTCTGAAGTCATTAGTACATTCAAATAAATTTGGAATGAGTACAGAGAGTTTGTAACAGATCGATAAGATAAACGTAATTGGTCAGTGATAGGACATTGAAGAAGAACACATTCTTCTGTATTGTATGTTACAACAGATGCAATGTCTTTCCTTCTGTGGTATCCGTGCCCAACGGCCCGTTTCAATTTTTCATTTATGCAAACTTAAACGTATTCTTGTACAGACTATTCTAGCCCATTCTGTTGCACTACAGTTTCTGATATTCACATCATGCACTCTACGTGAAGGGTTCATAAACAAATATGTTTGTCTACTCGATGTTTCGGCATTGCATTTAAACTTGTCTAAAATTTTGTTCACTCCATCGACAAATGGGTACCCAAGCTGCAATAGGTAATGTTTCAACATGGCAAACTCAGCGACCGGATATGAACTGCTTTGTGTGTGTGTGTGTGTGTGTGTGTGTGTGTGTGTGTGTGTGTGACACACGTATATGGAGCACTGTTTCTTGAATAAATATGTAGAAATACTATGAAATATTAATTCTGGGACTAAATCCATCCAATGATGTGATAAAACAAGACAATCATTTTGATCCTGTGCTCTGCTGACTGAAATTTGCTGTCTATAATACACTGTAAAAGTACTGATATCAAAAGTTGACCAAAGGTTTGATATGACCAAAGTTTACCTGTAAACCATTTACTTTACCTATAAACCATTTAATATTCACCATAAGCCTAGAGTCCATTTCCAAAATATAAGCTAAAATGGCAGATATGCCGAATCAGAAAAAAAAGAGAGAGCTTGATTCCAATGAACACTAGAAATGCATCCTTTGTCAGAGGATGCATCATCATCATCGTCGTCGTCGTTGTCGTCGTCATCATCATTAATTTTATGCATGTTCATCTGGGATACATCCGTATGTACAAGCAAAGCATTCCATTGATGTTTGCACAACATGGCATGCGCTATGTTACTTGTGAAGTACAGTAAAACCTGTCAAGGCCGAACGCCCTTGGGACCCAGCCCCAGTGTTCGGTATCGGAGGTGTTCTGCTAATAGAGGGTCGGGGCGTGGCCTTGTGGCGACATCCTGCACATGTAAACTTGAATTCACCTCCACATGCATTGATGAATTTACCAGCTCCGATACATATATATTTATATCAATTACAAAAACTTGAAGGGAAAAATAAAGCCTAAGATGAAAAAGTACTTTATAAACATTATAAAAGTTTCAATCAGTTGGGAAAAAAGTTTATAGGATTTATAAACTCAAGGCGAACAGAACATGCAATTTTCAATATCATTAGGCTACATTCCTAATGCTACTGGTACATGCATATGTACATGTACTGAAGTATATACATCTGTCCTAACTGTGAGAGTGCATTTACATGTGCATAATTTGAAGACATAAAACATCAATTTATTGTCCAACATTAATACACAATACAGTGTATGTGTATTACCCTTTATCATACTGTTGAACTTCAGAATACACTTACTAGTTTCACAAGTTTAAACCAGTTTATCGTGCAAACAGCTGTAGAAGGTTTTTACCATGGAAGCTACACTCTTGACACCAACTGAATACATTAATGCCACAAATTTGATGAAAGTGTTGAATATGATAAAACTTTTGATGTTTTTGTATCAAAAATCGATAAATTTCCCGAAAATTCCTTCTTTTTGGGGATGGGGGGTGTAAGTGTTCAGCCTTGACAGGTTAAATGTTGCTTTGGGACCCAAATCAAGTGTTCGGTGTTCAGAGTTGACAGGTGTTTGGGGATTGCACGTTCGAACACTTGGCTCTCCTATTAAATAACATACAAAAAAGTTGGGACCTGAATAGTGTTCAGGTAACAGAGGTGTTCGGCTATCAGAGGTGTTCGTCTTGGCAGGTTTAACTGTACTAGCTGTTACCGACACATGGTCCCAAAGTTTGATATCCCATAACTTCCCCAAATATCAACTCTTTCAGTGCCAATCACGTCTAAATTTAATCTACTTAAGTCAGACAAGTCTGAATTATCATTAGGATCCCAGATTCGTATTCCTCGTTAAAACACCTTTCATTTAATTATCAGTATGCCTGTAGTTCCAGAGAAAATAACCCAGGTCAGCAGCTTTTCTTGGCGCACATTGAGCATATTGGGCCGAGAAAAGTTGTTGACTAACTCCAGAATTTGGTACTGAAAGGGTTAATATATCCCCATCATTTTTACGAACTTTCATGATCTTCAGTCATGTTACATTCTGACACAGTTTCGCGCAATTCAGTTCAATTATTTTGGAGAAGAGGTCAACTATAGCATTAACACACAACAAATTATTAAGATACAGGAATTAGTTTCAGCACCTCCTGATGGCCAAATTCAAACTAGGTGGCAAAACCCCAGGTAACCTTGTGTGCAGTATAAAGCGATTGCGCAAGTAGTTCCTTAGATGACATTTCGATTCTTTTGGGAAGAAAGGCTTAAAAATTGATAAGCAAAGAGAACAAGAGGATCATGATTATCCTGTGTTCTGCTGAAAAGAACATGCTGTTACAGTATTGCAACACATGCACTGTAGCCTGTATAGCTATATACATGTACAGCGGTTGCAAAGTTTGATATATATAATTCATTAAAAAAAAAAAAAAAAAAAAAAAAAAAAAAAAAAAGGCAGCGCCACCTGGCGGCAAAAATAAAAACTAGGTGACCCCAGGTGACCCTAAGTCCAATATCAAAGCAATTGGACAAGTAGTTCTTAAGATGAAGATTTTTTTTCAAACAAGTAATTAAAAATTCTTAAAAAAACAAAAAAAATATTGGATCATCATCTCCTTTGCAGGCTTGGTAGAAGACCACGAGCAGAACATTCATGTATAAAATCACAACATTCTATGAAGCGGTTTTTGAGTACAAGTCGAAAATGTAAAAAGTCTAATGACAGATGGACGACGGAAGCAAAGAGATTTCAATAGCTCTGCCAACTGACAAGTCAGCAGAGCTAAAAATTATTACATCACCATCTGCTTCGCAAAGTTGGTAGAAACCCAGCTAGGGAATATTCATATGTAAAAGCATTCCTTGCTACAGTTTTGATAATATTGCAATACATCCATGTTTTATATATATATATATATAGTTACACACCTAATGATATTTTTTCATTTTCGTCGTCTCCTTCGTCTTCTACTTCATCGTCTCCCAGTTCCACAATGGGCGAAAATGCGTAGCTGCAACACATTTAAAAGAACAAAAGTGAAAATGAGGATGTATCAACAGATTTCTTTGGCGCACCTAAGCCCAGAATGCACCAGTCGATCAAGTAAACGAAAAATAAAACAAAACAAACAAACATAAACAACATAACACAAAGAAAGAAAGAAAGAAAGAAAGAAAGAAAGAAAGAAAGAAAGAAAGAAAGAAAAAGAAAGAAAGAAAGAACAAGCAACGCGACAAAAAGTTATATTTCGCCCCTAGGCTTTGAAAGAGCACAAAAAAAACCAAAATACATTCGCAGAAATTTTAAACGTCCCAACTGAGTCATACCGGTTTATCTGGAAAGCATTGGGTCTAAGCACAGTCACTGACGAAAATTGTGTGATTCAATTCCATTGCATGCTTATGAAATATTGAATGAATACGGGACATTTATAATTTTGGTCGAGTTGGATATATGCGTTTCCCATTTCAGCTAGGCGACTGGTGCCAAAGGTTGCAGGTTCGAGTCCCGCTCGTTCCGAACATAAAATAATAACTGCAGTGCCGCTTTGTCCCGTATTGTTTAACAAGGAACACCCACATGCATGCATGGGCAGATGCATATCTCAAACATGAAAACTTATGATGCTCTCTCCAAACTGGCAATAACTGTTTAAAAAGCTATTGTCGTGTTTTCCAAACATAAAGTTACCTCAGTGTGATAAGAAATCGTCCCATATTCTGAATAGGTATTCTTTATTCGCACAGAAGTTAGTAACATCCCTTGATTTTACATTAGTACGCCCATTTTATTGCGGTTGTCATTGCTTTAAGACGGAGGCAGAGATATAAGCTTGGAGTTGATACGCATGTCGGGTATTGGTAACTGTGTTTTGTTCATGCATTTATTTAAGCATTTTGATGGTACATTGTCGGTTGTGCTGTAAGGACAGGTTTCTTGTTTAAGGAATTAAGTATGGTGTAGCATTCATTGTTGCCAATATATTACGAAGGGAGCGGTGAAAACGAAGTCAGATCGCGAACCGACAGGTAAATTCGCCGTGTGCTGGGCGATTTTCGAAGTAGATCCTGTTCTGTTAGGATTATTTTTACAGAGATTAACGTCTCGATAAGTAACACCCGTAGTGCAGTATGCGTGTGCCATGTAAACAAACCTTTCCCAATTCTGAAATGCGTATTTTACAATTAACCCCTTGCCGTGCCACATTTGGTCGTCGCAGCATAGGCGGCAAGTGCGGATAGGGAGACTACACAAGTCATACACTTGAATTACCGCGGCATCTATTATCGACCATGGTAAATACATCAGGAACGTGGAACCAAAAGTAATTAAAGACATTGCATTTTCGTGAAAGATATTTTGTGAACATACGTTGTAACTGTTGTATTAAATGAACTTAACAACCATACATCATTGCGTACTTTAATGTTGATGGTGAAATAGAAATCCAGGGACTCATATGGGGTTGTAATTCAGTCGGGGGTATGCACAACAAAAAGAAGAGTCATCGTGATATATCAGATATTATATCACGGCAAACAAAGCATTTAATCAGAGTACCCTCGTTTTCACATCGTATAATACATTATAATTCTCTGCAAACACGTGAAAGGTGTAAATGAAGCTGGTAAGATACCAAAATAAAATGGGAAGTCATGGATGTTAGAGGCGCAAGTCAAAAGTTCAATAAATCGAAGCAAGCTCCCTAGAACTGCCCGTGAAACAACTAATTTTTCCCATCTGTACCACATAAGATTTTTATTCAATGGTTTGAAGGGAATTGTCGGCTTTTGGAGAGAGAGAGAGAGAGAGAAGAGAGAGAGAGAGAGAGAGAGAGAGAGAGAGAGAGAGAGAGAGAGAGAGAGAGAGAGAGAGAGAGAGAGAGAGAGAGATTATTACTATAATCAGTAGCTTGACAGTTTAATGTATACTTGGACTCGTCTTGTAACTTGCCGGTTGCAATGACGTAATGCGCCGGCATGCAGAACAAATCAAACGTGCTTTAGCTCTGTGGCCATTTGTGAAAAGAGCTATAAAATTGAAGCAACCCCTACTCGAGGTATAACAAAGTACAACCTATTTTTCCTTGATCAGGTACATCTCCAGTATCGGGAATGGATGGTTGTACAAAAATTAAATTGGTTTGTAATATGTAAATTCAGTGGTTTCCATGGCAACCTGTGAAAAAATTCATACTATATCTGAAAATGATAAAATCTCAATATTCTTCTGAATTTTAAAGCTAGAGACTTCAGCTTGGTATCGTTGGAGAGCTAATACAATCGTCTTTTCAATAAACTTATTATTTATGCAAATAAGGCAAAATTAATTAACATAATCATACCATATAAGGAAAATTTAAGACAAAAAATGTAAATATCAAGTTTTGAACAACCGTGTAAGAGTACACACATTTTATATCTCATAATAAATCACACCAATCTTTAGATCAGGGTTTTATTAACATTTTGATACCAATTTTGCTATATTTTGGTACATATAAACAGACCAAATTGATAATTTGTCAATGTAACTTCAGGAGCAAAAAAAAAACGATCTCATTGTACTATGCATATGGTCATGGAGTGAAGAAGATTTATGACAAACCACATTATCCTGGAGACAAAACTGTTTACATTTTCTAAAATCACGTTTGATATTCTTTTTTCCAAAATGATTGATTATGCAAATGAAGTAAAATGAATGAGCATAATTATGCCATATATGAAAAAAGAAGACAGAAACAAAACATATGACATCAAAACTTGTCAAGAATGTAAACACTCTGTGCCTGATTACAATTAGCATTATTGTGTAGGTTAGACATTTTACCAGGGTCAGGTACCAATCTGCTAACATTCAAACACATAGTAAGATTTTAATGGACCAAATCATTAATTTATTACCCTGACAGAGACTGAATCTATGTATTTATGCATGTAAACAGTTTTGTATTTCACTGATGCACTTTATCGTCATTTAGAATAATCTTATCATCATTATGAGGTCCTACATGAAATTGATAGAAGAGGTAGGTTAGCAATGATAATGATAACATTTTATTGTATTTAGGACAAAATATACTATCTCGAGAATCCAAGGCCAGTTCAAAATGGAATGATATACCTGTGAAGCATATCATCTTTTGGATCACATCTGAGTGATTTCTGTCTTTGTCTCGGGATCAGAGAATTGCTGTTTGTATCACACTGACATCTCTTGTATACAACAGAAGCCATGGCATGAGTTGTGGCTTTTCCGTCTACTTTGTCCTCGTTTTGGTCAAAGTTGTCAATGGCAACATAAATTTGGATTCCATCATTAGGCTCAAGTCCTCTTGAAATATATGTATCTTCACTACTCTGATCTAATGCTGCAGATGTTAAAAATCTACGCACTTTATCATATGGGATACAATGTCGTAATGCAATTAAACTGTCTACAAGTTTCTTGCTTCCGAAACTCATGGTGGACATATAAACCTAATCCTAAAGTTATGGGAGTGCGAATCTGTCGAGAACTGGCAATGACATCATGGCACAAGGCTAACACTCCAAGATTGTTCTTTGGGGATAATTGTTCATTGCAATTCGAAACGTTGGTGTATGAATATTCGTCTACTAACCACAAAATGAAATCATAGAGCAAATCTGGTATAAAGTTTGCACAAGCTTGAACAGAAATATCTGTACTGGGCTCATAGTACTGGTTTGAAACTTTAATAGACGACATCTGGTATCGTAGTACACCTACGGCAGAGTGAAGCAATTGTCTTTCATCGACATCTATGGCACTACCGGAGTCACTGATGTCTTCATAGCTATCAGTATCAGACATGCTAGTATTAAGTTCAGATGCCTTTTTCAGTGCATCACCTACAGTCACAGTGCTGGAACAAACAAGGTCAGACTTGCCATTACGGTTGATAAATACCAGTTTATCTCCAAAGTGCTGACTTAATCTAGCCTTTAGTTTCCATGAGTGCACTTCTGTCACTACACCTAATTTTGACAGTTTTCCAACATAGTCAGCCTTGATTTGTGCCAAAGTAGTCACCGATTTCTGTTTGGACAGCACAGAATTCTCGATTTCATCAACAATTTCACTAAAAACAGAATCACAAGGCAGAGTTTCTCTCTCAGAGCACTTTCTTTGAGCTGCAGTTATGTTGCTTTCAGATATAAAGGCAGCGTAACAAGACCTGTGGTATTTGCCATCAAATGCAAAGAGATCCGGATAAGATATCATTCGTAATTGCACCACATGGTCTTGCCTTGCAGATGCTGCAGCTAGAACCTTTTCTCTGGTGCTCTGACCTGTCCCTGTAGAAATTAAAGTCAACTTTGCCCCTTTTTTCTTTTGGTTTCCACAAATAAAGCAATCTCGTCTTATGTTAAATTTCGAGGAATCATCTCTGTTCAAGCGTGAGGTAGGAGATGTAGATGTAGATGGTAACACTTCAGGCAATTGAGAAACTTAAGCATCTGGACTAGTGGATTTTATGTTGTACTTACTGGTATAAGTGGCTCTGCAATTTTTGTGAAAAGCGACTTTTATTTTCCCAGATAATATACTAGATTTAAATGGCATCACCCTGTCATACACCTCGTCTTTTCGTGCTTCAAATGCTGAGAATAGTGTTTCTAGCCCCTGCACTGTAGGGTTTCTGACAATAGGATCAAGTTTATTTCTCTCAATAAGCTTTCTATTGCACAGAAGACAATGATCTGTATTTGGCTGTTGGATACAAAGACGCTTATTTGGTGGCTCTAAATCCATGTTGCTTTTCATGCTGCAACACATAAAATGTTGGAAGATAAACTAGAAAATGCATACTCATGATTTGACATTGCAAGCATAATGTATAACTACAAATTGTATACTACATAAAGTAAAGGAAACTAATCGTTGCAAGATAGTTATACATGTAATAGTATACAACAAAGCTTTGTATTGCCCAGAAGACAACTAACATAACAATCGGTATTTTGCTGTCGGACGCAAAGACATTTCATGCACATTGTATTACTACAAATTGTATCCTTATGAAAGAAACGAAAAAGGACCTTTACAATATAATTGTACAGCTATACTCAAAATTCACACACACATACACACACACACACACACACACACACACACACACACACACACACACACACACACACACACACACACACACACACACAAGATGCAGATAAATGCATTTATTTGACATATGCTTCCATAAAGAAAAGAGTAAACTCTATTTTATTTGTATCAGCACCAAAATTATCCATACCATTCTAAGTGTCCTAGGTACCACGTTTTCTATGTATGGAAGACAACATCAAAATAGTTAATCGAGGTGTCAATATTCCTATTATGTACCAAGGTACCAATAAATACTGATATGGCGGACAATCCTGATATGAGTATTTTGGTCCCACTAATGCGCTGGTGTTAACCCTCCTGCACAAGGGACCCAATGGGGAGTTCGGTCCCTCGCGCAGGAGGGTTAACATCGTGTAAGTACATTTTTACCAAAAATTGCGGTAAATATACATTTGAATGATACCTTTTTCGTTAATTTTCAAAATATTTCCTATTTAAGATACCCGTACATGTTTAGTATTGTGCATTTATTTTAATCATAAAAGGGTGGATATTTTGGTATATAGCGTCTTCATTTTTATATAAGCATAGGAGCAGATCAGCCGATCTATATTCAGCTAATAAAAATATATAAAAATATATAAAAATTATTCAAAAATTGAAAAGCGGGATATGGAAAGTAGCATATGCATATTCTTGTAGACTTAACCTGATGATATACTCCTAGAGATGCCCGTTATGTGTAATAGGTAGGTTTTACAGCCCGTAAAAGTACCTCTCAGTGGATTCGAATATACATGTACTTATGTGTGGTGTGCGAGATATGGGTGGGGATGAGGGTGGGTGTGGGTTGGGCTGGGGTGGGGGTTAGAGGCTGTAGGCGGGTGCAGGGGTTTTGTTTAGTGCTCAACTTTAATACTTGTCCACGAATATGGTACAATTAAAACAGCCGGTGATTCAATTGCCCGTCGGTAACATCTTTTACCAATTAATTCGCTGATCAATTAATCCATCAATTAACTAATTATTTTATCAATAAATTGATTGAACAGCTTTTTTTTAATTAACTGATTTCATTGTCAGAAACACCCACATACAATATTTGCATTTATGTTTGCTACATATGTATATCAAGTTTACTCCACGACGGAACTGTCAAACTTGCTTAATTTAAGCTGAAATGAGATATTTTGCATTGAGACATGCATCACATGAAATTAAGATTTTGTCGCTTCTAAAAGGCTAATCTTACAAAATAGGGTATCAAAATAAAGCTTAGAAGCTTTTCTAAAATATGAAATAAAATTTTTAAAGATTTGGATGAATTTAAAGCATTTTATGCACTGTATAAATATAAATTTCCATTTTTTTTACAAAAAAAATATAATTTATGCATATTAATAAATATGTTAATGAGCTAATTAGCAAATTTTTTCATTAGATTGAAAGACAATTTTGTTTGCTTTAATTCCATACCAACTACATGTTTCTATGTTAAATATTAAGAAAAATATTCAAGGTTTATTGTTTTCATATCTTTTGTCATTTTTGGGAAAGGTTGCCATGGAAACGAATGCATAAATATACTATAAATCCATTTATTTTTTGTACAACCATCCATTTCGGTAACTAGACATGTTGCACAAGAAAGTGATATACGTTTTAGCTTGTTATACCCTGGGTAGGGGTTGGTCCCCCAAAACTCCTGTTAGCCACTGAGCTACTTGGTGACGTCTGGATGTACGTCAATCACAACGCTCATGACAAACACAGGGATAGCATGCGCGTCAAGTTGGCGTTGAATATATTATAGGACATTGACCATGCAATATGTGTTAATTAACATAGAAAAAGAACTTTACATGAGTGAACAAGAGAACATGTGTTTCTGATTGTTACAGTTGATGACGGGACCAATCAGGAGTACGCGAAACGAGACATCACTCGTGCGTTTCGTAACATGTTACATATTAACATACATTCCTTTGATGATCCTCTAGATCGTGTAAGTTCTAGTCAATAAAGCATACAGTAGACCTGGGCACCCTTTTAGAAGCCCCCTGTTATTACCGTCTCGTACTATCAGTGTGGGGGGGGGGGCTTAACACCGAAATAGAGCAACCTTGATCCCACAGTCCCAACCAAGGCCCCTTCCCAACTCTCTCCCTCCGAAGCCTCCCTTATCACCCCATAAAACTCATAACCCCTCCTTCACTATTTAACTAACTGGTGTATCTTGTTTATTCACCAACCTTTTAATCTTATCTTCCTCTGTCCACCACTCACTATACACTCTGACAAATCCTTGGATGTACATTTAACCGTCACCAAGAGCCACTCTTTCCCCAATCTTGGTATATCCCAGGCTTTGGAGCGGAGACATTCCCACGATATCCCCCTCTTACAACACCCCCTCCCATTACTCCGGATCTTGGTCCTTAGCTAAACAGATTCACACCCCTCACTCTACTCTAAACTTGTTACTCATTACTGCATTTAAACCTTACATTTTTGCCTACACTGACCCCAATAACCCCTTCCTTGCTCTATCAGATCGTGCTTCTATTATCCCATATACACCCCATCCCGACTTCCAACTTCTTAAACCTAACCCTCTCTCCCTACTGATTTCTCTCCCGCCCCTCGCTCCCCCCCCCCCCAAAAAAAACCATTTTTCATTAATTTCATCATTTTATATGGAGTAATACAATGCAGGTAAAATACAATTTCTCTGCTGGGCTCTCAGAGGAATTTTTAAAGGCAGACCCTCTATCTTGCAAACTTTAATTTGGGTGGAAAACAATGTACACAGCCAAGTTTCGTTCTTTTTGCATCATTGCAAATTTTCCAGAGGCCGTCGTTCTCACAAATATATTCCGTTGAAAGATTCCAATAATTTAGATCGAATGAATTAAAAAGAAACCCCAATTATAATACATATACGTGCATTGTTCCCTCCACTATATACAGATGTCGTCAATTTATTATAATTCAATGAAACAAAGAAATGCCAAAATCTAAGCACATGAATATATAAACGTGTGGTGCACTCGAGTGCAGACTGCTTGTCCCTGGTTCCAGTAAGGCTATCAATTTCTCCCAAGTCAAGCTTTTCCTGGATAGGTTATCCTACATGGGTATGAAGGATAAGGTTTTAATTGTAATCTTTCATTTGAGTTGTCACTAAGTGGTTTGAAGTAGTACACAAACCTATCAGAGGCCATGGTGTATATAATGAAATACCGACTCCTCCCACTTTCAAAATGGCGTCGTTTTCAAACTTGTTTCTCTGATAACACTTCAATTTGGTGCGTATTTGTCCTTTTTAGACATAGGTGAAAGAAATTCCAGCATGGGTGGCCCATTGAGGATAACGTTGGGATCACTCATTGTTGGACTTTCATATTTTCGCATGAAACAGCCTCGCGAAAACATGAAAATCTAACAACTCGTGATCCCGGCGTGATTCTCAATAGGCTACCCATACTGGTTTTTCTATATCCTCCTAGGTTGCCAGAACGGTAAACTCAGATTGCAATTTTTTAGCCCGGATAGGCCAAATTAATGTATCTTATTGTCAGCTGCAATCTGATTTGATGGTTGTACTGAATATTTTCATTAATGACTATATTTTGAATATGAAATGTTCAGCAAAACTATCCTGATAACATGCCCAAGTTCTACAGCTTTCCCTGGGGTGGTTTGGGCGCATTCCTCCAAATCTGCACCAGAGACAGTTGGTGGCTCCCTGTGAGTGGTTTAGCCAAATGCCAGTGCTACGCAAGGGTCCATAAAATGGGTTCCAATCTTTTTCTTTGTTCCTTCGTGCCAGATGACGTGCACGTCATCATCGAAACCGGTCCTTTTTATAATCAACCGTGTCCACCAACGATCACCATCTCATCTTGTTAGCTCATCTCAAGTTAAAAAAAAATACCTTCAAATCTTGCGAAACAAGAGGGCTGTGTGAACAGCCCATGCACAGCTGAACCTGGAGATTCATCACACTTGTGACTCTGTGAACTTGGGATAGGATCAAGGTTACCCATATGCTGAGTAAGTCTGACCTTTATGGAAGAACACTAACATGTGCAATATCATGGTCCCAGTTCAAGTAGTTCTCAAGTTTTACTGAAGAGTAAAATTCATGTATGTTGCACTGTGATCCCAGAAATGAGATCAAGGTCACTGTCTAAGCGTGACCTTCATAGGGAAATATTAATATCTGCAACATCAAGGTCCAAAAATCATGGGAGCAGGACCACTTGCAAATACTAGGTAGACACTGATAAAAAGTATATCCCTACCAAGTTTGGGACAAGTCTGGCAAAAATTATTTACATTATAACCATTATAAGAAATTCCGATGTGAAACTTTCCTATTAAGCATTTTTTGAGATTTAAAAAACAACAACAACAACAACAACAACCAAAAAAAATCCACAATGAAGTGCCACCTGGTGCACAAATTAAGAACTAGGAGTCCCTTGAAGTGTTCCTGTGAATTATCAAAGCAGATTTTTAAAGATTTACCACAAAAAAGGAGAAGAACAACAAAAAATCGTTTTAACTCCAAAAATCACTGGAGCATGACAATTTAAAACAAACCATGTAGAGACCTACCCAAGGTACATTGCCGCCAATTTTGAAGTGAATTTGGCTGATGGTTTTGGGAGAGAAGAAGTAAAAATGTGGATTAGCATTAGAATGAATGCCCATTGACTTACATAGTAATCAATAGGAAAGGCGCATTTATTGATAAGTACCTGAATGAAAAAAAATTGATTAAAATCAGGAATCCACAGCAGTGCAACCTAATGAACAACTTTGTTTGACCCATCCACAGGGAACATGTCCACCACGTTTCAGCTTAATCCAAGTGACGGTCATGAAGAAGAAGTCGAAAATAGCAATAACCCACAACAAATCATAAAAAAATAGAAAAAATTGCAGCACCATCTGGTGAACAAATTAAGAACTAAAAGTCGCTAGGAGTCTTTCTGTGTCATATCAATGCAATTGGGTCAGTGGTTTGGGAGAAGAAGATTTTTAAAGTTTTTCCTAAAAAAGAACAAAAAAAATCATAAAAAAAAATATTTTTAAAAATCACTGGACCATGACCACTTGAACAAACTTGGTACAGACGAACACAGGGTACATCCACACCAAGTTTCAAGTAAATCTTGCTGATGGTTTTTGGAGAAGTTGAAAATGTGAATTATGGACGGACCGACAGACGCACGGATGGACAGACGATGGATGGACGACAGACGACAGAGAAGGACCATCCTATAAGGTCAGGTAACTCACAAGTCAGCTGAGCTAAAAATGCCAAAATTTCGATTGTATGTTATTACAGACTAGACATCCCAGTTTAAAAGGGCGACGTGTTAGTATCATACAAAACCTTAAAAAGACACACACACACACACACAGAGAGAGAGAGAGAGAGAGAGAGAGAGAGAGAGAGAGAGAGAGAGAGAGAGAGAGAGAGAGAGAGAGAGAGAGAGAGAGAGAGAGAGAGAGAGAGAGAGAGAGAGAGAGAGAGAGAGAGAGAGAGAGAGAGAGAGAGAGAGAGAGAGAGAGAGAGAGAGAGAGAGAGAGAGAGAGAGAGAGAGAGAGAGAGAGAGAGACTGCAGGAGCAGAATGAACACCTTGTACTTTCAATTTGGCAAATGTTCTAAGAATAGACATACCTTGGAGTTACATTTAAATATCAAATCGATTAATTCTGATGACGATGACAACGACACTAGTAATGATAATGATGATAGCAAATCTCTGTATCCCAAGAACCCAAATTCAGCAAAGTTATTTTTAAATGTGATAAAAAAAACATTATATTTTATCAGGAAAAACCGCACTTGACATGTTAAAAGGGCAATATTGACCTGCAATCAGCTAGAAAATTGCAATCTAATGAGGACTGCATGCGTTAGAAAAAGATTTCTTGAGGAAACACACTAAATCAAAGGCACCAGTGATTTATTAATATTCCACTCCACAACCGTGACACAGCATCATAGGCTTCTTAGGCAGATCAGAGCCTTTGATTGAAATCATTGTTTTATCGTCATTTTTGTTCAGAGCGATGGTTTTTTAAATGCGCTGATGAAAGTAATGGAAAACGAGACCAAAGATACTATTTATGTAAGTATCAAGTATCAATTATTAGATGACAAACTTGATGAGCATGTGCCCCACCTGGCTATTAGTAGACTTTTCTTGGAATCATATACCAAGGTTGTGCTTACCACCCTCCATGGCTTCCTTGCTCACGTTCACGGAAAAATCTGCATTGGAAGTCCTTCAAATTTTCAATTGAACCTACTGAGACATCTCTGCCAACCCTTTTTCACATACTTTGATTTAATACATTTCCTTCAGTTTTGCAGTGTTTGATCAGTTAAAACCCCCCACCCTTCCATGAAGATGTAGGAACAATATATGTCTCCTGGCTGACGTCGTGAGATTTGCTGTGCACATGACTATGCACATCAAATCAGGAAACACACTGGCTTGTTTGAACGCTAGAGGCTACATGGTCATCAACGCCAACTTTTAATTCTGAATATTTTTTGGGAAACAAAACAGATTTTATTTCACACATACCTATCAAAATTAAGGCATGTACACCAAGTGTGACGGTAATTCGTCTGCTTAACTGCGGTGTCAGTTATTTGAAAGACGAAGTTGCATTAGTCTTACCTCTGTGCGCGGTCTGCAGGCCGCCAGAGCCACATTAGCACCAAAAGGAGCACCAGAGCCTCCATATTCCAGAAGGCGACGTACAACCACTCAGACTTCCAGTTCTACAACAAACGGTAAACTATATTTGCTGATATAATAATGGCTCTCGTTTATTCCAAATTACATAGTACAATAGAGTATAATAGAAGCAGTATGTATATTTACTAAAAACATTTTTCTCTTTTGAAATCCTGAAAGTTAAATCTGTTAAAAAGGGACTGAAACATCGGAGTTAACTCTGATTGCCAAAAAGAGGCTCCAATATGAGACCCATTACTGTTTCTTTTCCTTTAAAACGCCCATAACATTAAAACAATTTGCTCAGCTATTACTTTACACGGCCGGGAAACTTCTGTACTGAAACTCGTGATAATGACACCATCTTTCTTCATAGTATATAAAGATCAATCTTGACTGTTCAAAGGGGGCTTCAATGTCACAACCATTGCTGCTCCCTTTCTCTGAAAATGCCCAAAAGCATTAAAATAATTTGCTCAGCTACTGAATTAAATTTATGTGGACCGTGAACTTGTTATGTGAGACCTTGTTATAATGACATCCTCTGTTTCCTGCAACATGTCTAGTATCTGAACATGAAGAATAAGTTGGTCAAATGAATCAAGAATTAACTGTAAGTCACTAAAAACTTGTGTCACTGGGTAAATATGTGCAATATCTCAGTGTGGTTAAAATAAGGTTTGCCTGTAGTCCTACTTTCTTTGTTTATAAACGGATCATTTTTACAAAAAGAGAACACCCGTTGGACCAATTTGTGGTAAAATGACCTTTATGATTAGTTGGTCAATTTTGGACATGGAAACCTTCACTGACCGTCCTGCAGGTCTTCAATCTCACAGCAATGAAGAACCCGACCAGAATTAGAAGACCTACAACATATAAAGTCACAAATATCACATTCTTCACGTTGGTAACATAAATCTTTCCTTGTATTTTCTACCAACTACAACATGACCGGGCACAAGTACTGTGTAAAGTTACAAATATCTCATTCTGCACATTAGTAACATAGATCTTTCCTTGCATTTTCTTTATGTAAAAGGGCACGTCTTGCCATAAAAATTGTTCTTTTGATCTTAAGAAACAACCTCATAAGTGTAACCACAATGACTTTGATAGCACGATCTATTGACACATTTACCTGTGAAAGAGGAGGGTGTACAGTAAAACAAAATATTACTCAATTTTCTGATCTGAAGTTGTCAGTTAAACGTTAGAAATAAATCCCGAAATTGGATCACAACATGGGAAATACGTACCTATAAAAGCGACTGTACAAGTGCCCATATACACACTATACGCTAAAACCTTCTTGTTGGAATGTTTCCGTAACCATAAATGTAAGAACGTAAATATTGCTCCCAACATCACCTGGCTCAAGTTAAGGTCTGAACCACCGTTACAAATGTTTGTTACCATATTTTGTATCTTAGAAAGACTCCCGGAGGAATCGATTGGTTGATAAAATGATTTATTCGTGGCAACATATTGCTCATGTAACATACACTGAAAATGTACAGATTCTCATAAGTCTTTCAAGTATTGGTAATTTTGCATGCGACTAATTTAATGATATGTACATTATTGCAGTATTTTTAAATCATTAGTGACTATTTGTGATGTATCCATGCTGGCCTCACTTAAAAAAAACAAAATAACAAAAAAAAAAAAAAAAAAAAAAAAAAAAATAACAAAAAAAAAAAAAAAAAAAGAAAAAAAGAAAAAAAAAGCACACACACATTCAGAATTCAGAATCATTCCACATCAGCCGGAAGAAAAGGATACCCAGCCAGCGCTGATGACGTAGATGACCGCATACAGGACTGTCACAACCATAGCCACACCGGGGTAGTTGTACTGGATCTGAAAAAAAGGCGTTTATTAGTGCACAGAACGCACAATATAAACAAAGGGTGGTCTCATTACATACTCCTGTCTAAGCACATTTCATTTTAATTCTAATTTCTTAAATGATTGAGGATGCATGACAACGAGTGACCAATTTTTACCAGTTTGAGTTGATATGACTCAAATGGTCTAAAAAGTGCTGCAGATCTACTTGTCACACACCCTGCATCCTTAATCACTACTGTTGATGCAGAATATTGTGCAATTGATTTGTATTTTTGGTTTTCATTGACATGATTTTTGTCGGAAAATTATACTCTTCATATATGGTACTTAGCGATGATTAAACAAAGGACTTTTCAAAATCAGTAATAAATCTTGTTTAAATCAACAAAATTTTAGGCCTACAAAATCAAGGCTGCAACTGAATAGGCCTGTGTTCAGCTTTAGCTGAGTGCATACCAATGTCATTTAGAAGTATTTCCAAGTAGGAAAACTGAGCCCCGTAAAAGCTCAGTCTGACCAGCAACTCAGCTGAGCTAAAAATTGCAGCGCTACCTGGTGAACAAATTACGAACTATGCGAGTCTGAAGGAGTGTTCCTGTGTCATATCAAAGCAATTGGGTGGCCGGTTATAAAATTTATGTAAGGGCCTAAAAGGAAACGAAAATTTACATCTGGGGGATTTGCCCCTGTACTTGACTACAAAACAAATACAACAGAAGTTGGCTGGTTTAGGCCTATCAGGGTAATCATCCGGCAAAAAACCCCTAATCAGGATTGTTAGGACTTTTGCATAATAGGCCTATCTGAGGGAGCCCTCATAGTATAAATATCCATGTCAACAATTTTGTTCTCTTCTTGTAGTCACATGACGAGTCAAGGGGGTGAAACATATATAAACCCAAAGCTAAATAACATATAATTTAGAATGGTTCTCTTACCTTCAAATCTTCGTCCACTACGATGAACCAGGCCATGCCAGCTATAAAGCTACATACGGCCAGCGTGGCAATAGCACCTAAAATGGTACGCCCCAGGGTAGGCCTGAAAGTCAAATGTTTACATCATTCTCATTCAAAGGTAAGAATTCCATAAAAAAAGACTGTACAACTCAATGGGAAAGACGATGAAAAAATAAATATTATAAAGCGAATCCCAAAACGTGAAACTATTCAATGCCTGTATGAGTTTCGTTCCTCACACATCTAGTAAAATTGTGATTACTATGGGGCCCGTAAGTACATAGTATTATTATATATACATGTATAAATAAATGGACACAAGAAACTTTGGGGCTATTGTCTTGTAATTGGCAATGCTAGCTTCAAATCAAATTCTGTACATAATGAAGACCACATCATATGGCACAGTTATCACATCTTTTTGTTATTACAAGATTATTTATAACTGATTTTCAATGAAGACCTATGAATTCCATTTGCTGACGTTTGTAAATATCCCTATTTAGGATTACTGTACCTACCTAGTCATGCCATAACCGATGCTGACCACCATGAGCATGGAGTTGAACAGACTGATCTGTACCATTCCTATCACTATGGACACCCAATATATGCCAGCCACTAACAAATACATATGTTAAAATACATATAGAGAATCCACAACAACTCTCAAAATAATACGCGTGTATGGGAAATATTGACTAATTTTTGCATTTGTTTTGGGGATTTTTCGTGGGTTTTATTGTATTTACATTTTCGGCTTGAAATGAAACACCAAGGGGAATAATTACTGTCAATCATCAGGACCAATAGTTACCACTTACATAAAAACTTGCCACTACTTCCGGACCTGTATCCACTATCGGGGCAACCTTCTCCATTGAACTTCGTCTTTGACGCAGTGGGGCGCTTGGCACTCAGCCTATTGCTGCACCTTATTTCATTGCCTCAGGACGACTTCTATGTCTGATACAAAATACTATTTCTGGGGCCTACAACTGGTCACTGTTTGTCGTTGTATTTACATTTCCAAGTAATGCTCACTCTGGAAAAGTCCCACTATATATGGTACATTACATTCATTCAAAAAAATTAAGCTTCCCTTAACACTAGTCACGCATATTTTTTGGACGCTACCCTTTCCAAATATCCAATCGACTTGGCTGCCATTGTGAAAATAGCGAGTTCCGCACCCAATGCCAATGGTTTGTGAATGAGCATTGGGACGATCTTGCCGAATGGGGGTGGGAAGAGTTATAATATATTAAACCAAAAATATATTTTATAATTATTTCAGAGCATCAATAATGATATATATGCTGTGGCCACTGTTCACTTTGATATCCAAATCAAGTGTACTTTTGTGAGACTGTCCTGCTATCAATGCAATAATTGCGCAATGTTCAACATGGCACTCTAGCGTGCGGTGTCGCATTCGGATCTGTAACTAACGATGATAACTGCTTCAGACACAACCGAGTGGGCAGAATAAAGTTAAGAGAGTAAGTCATGTTTTAAAAGTAACTTAACGGCCGTTTGCCCTGGTAACTGGGAGAAAGAACACCTGGAACCGTGCTGAAAACAGGTGGCTACGATTCACTGTGATTTTTTCTTTCCACAATGCATTGCGCCATATTTAAATGGCCGCTAAATATGCGTACATCATGCCTTCGTGTTGCATATTGATTTATAACTAACGATGATAACTGCTTCAGACACAACCGAGCAGGCAGATTAAAGTTAAGATTAGAAGTCATCTTTTAAAAATACGTTGACCACTGTTTGCTATGGTAACTCGGAGCACGGACACTTGAAACCTAGCGATACTAGATACCGATACTGCACCCATCGTGGCTATATACTGCAGCTATGCTTTTTCCCTGGCCCAAGTTGACCGTCCAGACATGTTGAAATAAAATGCTGTGTTTGAGTTGACTTTCTGCAAAATAACGGCACACGTTGGCCAGCTTTTCTGTCAACTTTGTCTTACAACTTGGTTACGGTGGATTTGAACAACCGTTTTTTACAGGTGGTTGTTTGTTGGGTGGTTTTGCATTTAACATTGCAAAAGGGCCCGTCCCAAGGAAATCTGGTCGTTTTGACCAGGTGGCGACTGAGGTCGGTAATTGTAGATACTACTGTACAATGATTACAGCTATTCCCATACAGAACCTGCCAGGGTATATCAAAGAGAGTGAATGGAATGAACATTTCCAAAAATAAGCTGAAATCATTCTTGATGCATAAGACGGGAGTACTGGAGAGGGACAGCTCTATATATTTATAGTTTCAGTATTTAAGTGTTATCAGGATCTGGAGTTATAAAAATTATGCCTTTGGTGCATACATTTGTTTATTGAAACTTTAGATCAATATTTTGATTCATAGATAATAATAATAATAATAATAATAATAATAATAATAATAATAATAATAATAATAATAATAATAATAATAATAATAATAATAATAATAATTATTATTATTATTATTATTATTATTATTATTATTATTATTATTATTTGTTTCTTTATCTTTTAGTTGAATTTAAATTCAAACCACATATAATTTATAGTGCAATATCGAGGAAAAACAAAAAAAACAAAAGAACTTATGGGAAAACACACAGCAGGACATAACACTGATGCCTTCCAGAAGGCAAGCCTGACGGTTTAAGTTCAATCTTACAAGTGAAACATATCTAAAATCTCCTGCAGTACGAATCTTGAGAAAGCACCTGCCTTGAAAGACCATCTCTTAGGATATGTTGCGTAGCACTTATTTTTATACCTTCCATGAAAGACCGCCTGTGCGGAGGGATCACAACTTGGTCGTGTCTAGGGCTGGTCATTCAAGACAAGTTTCACTGTACACCTGAACCCATCTAAACGTTGAGTCAACCAATTTCCTCGGCACACTCTGGGCGCCGAACAAAGTTGTTTCTCGTTGACATGTAACTTAACTGACCAACAGAGGTATACGGCATTGACGGTATCATGTGATAAATTTTGATGGGGAAAAGTTGCATACGAATACATCGGCATATAGTCCGTCATGGTTGATTACAAATACGCTGACGCCGACACGGTACATTGAAATGCCTTAAAAAGGTACATTCACTCATGCTTTACGTACTTGATGCGCCTTGTGTGTTAGTGGTGGCATGGTCCACGAACACCAACGTGTGTGACATAGCACCTGTAAATGCACACAACGATATGTTGTATAAAGTGTCATTCTCTAATTCATGCAACTGTGTATCTATAAAGAGAGAGAGAAAGAGAAAAGAAACAAGCCCAAAAATACTACATAATACATTCAAATGAGAGAGAGAGAGAGAGAGAGAGAGAGAGAGAGAGAGAGAGAGAGAGAGAGAGAGAGAGAGAGAGAGAGAGAGAGAGAGAGAGAGAGAGAGAAGTCTCGCTTATAATGATGCCCGTAGTCACAAATGCCCAGTCAATGTTGTTTCTCCGTTTGTCATACTTTACTGATAAATTTTAACATTCAGCTTTGGCCAATTTGTTATAGCTGTGCACTTTTATTATGTTAAAAAGTCACACTGTTTATTAAGTGTACAGATCATATACCCACTCAAAGACATGTATTTATGCTGATTTGAAGTTTAACTCCTTGTTTCACAATGCGAACAAAAGTCTAATTCATATGGGGGGGGGGGGAATCA
Organism: Hermodice carunculata; assembly: GCA_964020975.1. Taxonomy (NCBI): domain Eukaryota; kingdom Metazoa; phylum Annelida; class Polychaeta; order Eunicida; family Amphinomidae; genus Hermodice; species Hermodice carunculata. The sequence continues at coordinate 44,044,491 of OZ026620.1, read as the reverse complement.
GTGCCATAAATACCATATTTCTAACGCGTGTCATTAAATGTACACGTGTCTGTAAATTGTTTGGCGCGTCCACTAAATAATAACACGCGTGTGTCTTTTAAAACTCGCGTCAACTAAGTATGGGCACGCGTGCAATATACATTTAAAGGCTCCTGTTTGGTAATTAATGAACGTGTTACCAAAATTTTTAACGTGTCACCAAATGCTGGACGCGGGAAGGTAACAAAAACTTGACCCTTTTGCTCACGTGTTCACATGGCCCTCGTGTGCCTATTTATTCGACACATGCGATTATGTCAATGCACACGTCCATTTTAATGCACGCGAATTAATATCAATTAGACATGTGTTAATATTTTGTGAACGCGTTAAAAAAAAAACCCAAAGACGCGTGCTATTATTGGTGGAGGTACAGGGCAACAAGTACGGTATGTCTAACGCGTGCCAGTAATCATACACACGTGGTTAATTTTTCGGACACATGAGGGAAATAAATTTCTCTTAACCAATCACGCCCCTCTTACTATTAGAATATGGTGGGGGATCAGTGCCATAAATACCATATTCCAACATCCGAATGCTTTTTAAAATTATTTCAAGGGAAAGGCTTGACGGAAGTCGTTCCTGGACCGTGCGAATTGTATTGCATATTCGAGCAATAGAAGTTCGAATATTAGCGCCGCGGCCAGTAATGCCTGCCGCCATATTGATCACATATGCAAACAACCTTGGGTCAGTTGTAAAACCAGCTTTCATTGGGTAACCTTCACGCATGCTCACTATACTACACATGCTGGAAATCACAAGCGCTAAACAGCAGCGTTGACGCGTCTGTAAATTGAGGCATACGTGGTTCAAATCAAGAATGTTGTCTGCGAATACGGTCTATACGTAAGTTCACCAAGCGGGAAAACCCCGGCAATTGTCCAATTACGAAAGCGAGGCATGCCGGCTGATTTTTTTGCTACCAGATGGCGTGCTGTGCACCTTCTCAAAAGTGGTCACGATAATGCATGATGGCGGACACTAATCTTGTTCGTGTCAACATGAACAGAAAAGCAGGAAATGGACCAAATACAGGAGGTGTATAGAAGTTTACCATTGTAGATCGTTGGCGGAGGGAGTACGGAAAGCATTGATAGTTAGAACGTTGAGTGACAAGGCCAATTATCATGGCAAACCACCACTGACTGTTGTGTAGTGGGCTGTAATGTTGATACCAGGATTGGCAGAAAGAAACGTCAAAGTGACAAATATCAAAAATAAAAGTGCCGCTTTATTCCTTCCATCAACTGACATTCCTTTGTCTTTTAAATATTTTTTCAGCCACCCTATATTTTCTTTTTTGTTTGTTTGTTTTTTTTTTTTTTTTTAAGAAATCATGGTCCGTGTTTCACTCCTCGTTACTTGCTGTATTCAGTAGGGCTGTGGCCTGTGCGGTGAGAATGAGTGACCCGCAAATTACCCAGAAACCTGTGCGCGAGTGGCTCTGACATCGGAATCTTCGCTGGGGTTTCCCCGCTTGGTGAACTTATGCATGGACCGTATTGAAGAACAGGTGGTTTAAATCATTGACGCGTCCGCGAATTCAAGCACACCTGCAAAATAGATAGGGTTTATGGCACAATGACCCCTTGACAATAAGCTCGCGTGAGGTATTTAGTGATTAACACATGCTCCAATTTAGTTGACGTGTTTACATTTTAATGGCCGCGGGCTTTTTATTTAGTGGACACGTCCACATTATTTAGTGGACGCGTCCAACTATTTACAAACACGTGTACCTTTAATGACACACATTAGAAATATGGTATTTATGACACTGATCCCCCACCAAAAATTCAGTTCATATGTACATGTGCGAAGCGACAGCGGTCGTCCTACCTGCCACGGACACCAGACCAATCACAATGTGTATCTTCAATGTGTGATTCAAGTGACCTTTGACCCAGATGATAATCCAGACTGTTGACACCATCAGATACAGGAATCCCATTACCCCATTGTACTGAAGCGTATAGAGACGTCACTGTCATATAATGTGTTCGAAAGTTTCTTCAGTATTATATAATTGATACTTTAGCTAAAATCAACTTTTAATGAACCACTATACCACGTGATAATCATTCGTCCGTGGAAGGCTATACATTTGCTCCACTTTTAGTGACGCATGTTAGCTAACTGCTGATTTTTTTCAAAGATATAGTAATTTCCCTAAATATGCAACAAAATACATTATACATTCTCTCTCTTTAATACAAAAAAAACTATGCTTGAAAAGAAAGTACAGCGCTGTTTTGTCGATTATCAAGCTAATTCTGGGAGTAAAACGATTTTGAACAACACAGAGGAATGTCTAATTCAGAGTAAATGCACTTACTGGAAGTTTAGGGTAGTCGATAGCAGGCAAATAACCATGTGGTCCTTTCATCTCTACTATGGCTACAAAGAAATCCAGTTGCGAAGTCGTAAGAAGCACATTTTCACATTTTTTTACCCCTCCACCATAACACGATCTCAATAGCACAGACCGTGTTCTTAACAGCTTTCTTCGGCTTTCTTTGCCTGCATTGCACCCAAATCTTGTCGAGGAAAGCTGTTGATTTGGACTATTATTCTATGTAACTTTAGGCATGCTGGCACTTGATTGAAAGTTTTTTTGTTTTTGTTTTTACCAGGAGCTACATCTAACACTCTTGTTTTATTCAGAGCAGTTCGTGTTAAGTAACTCGACTTAAGTCGTAGCTGACAGTAAAAGAGTTAAAGAGTCCAAGTTGCACTACGGACTGTTGTTGACCAGGAATACACTGTGCTTTGCAGCACTGTGTCTTCTCTGAGATTTTCTACTCAGAAGTTCCTCGTAAATGTGCAATATTTGAGACAAAAAGACGACTACACGGACATTTAAATACATCTGTGCTGTCAACTGCTTTCATCAATTATGTGTCAATAAGGGTTAAAATATACGAATTTAAGTATGTTTATCAACTCAATATTACAAAATCGTTGTATTCATCGACAATACAGAGAAAAAAAGGACGATGAACTCAGACATATATCGGTCCTGTGGTTTGTTTTTTCCTCCACCAGATAACCTTGACTATAATATCATGTGATCGTTTCTAGATGGTGCATTCTTACAATTTCTAATTCAATTTTTTCCTCTGTGTTTGGAGTAAGACAGACTGTTGACACCATCAGAAGTCAGCCAAGTGACAAGCTTCCCCCCCCCCCGTCGTGGGTTGAGGCGCAACTGGCGCCAAGAGCTACTACTATTGACCTGGGGCACGTTATCGTGCTATATCTTCTGTACATTTCATATTCAAAACAGTTAGTAGTGGCGAGAAAATGTAGTAAAAACATTGAAACACGCTAAAATTAATGTCGGAGCTTATTGTGCGTGAAAAGCGTGAAAACAGTCTGTCATCACTAGAACGACCTCACCTGTAGCCGTAAAGCGTGCGTTCTTAACACTTTTGCGTCCATTTTTGCCTGAGGTGCTCAAACCATTGATGGAGAAGGCAAAATGGAACATGCCATCTTGCCACGTCTGAGTCACCATGTGCCGCTGCTGTTTCTGCAAAGATTTGACACATAAAATTCAAAATTTGATTGGGTTATGAAATGTCGAGACAGTGTATTATCAGCTGTATCAGATCACAAAACTTGAAATTTCGGAGTGTGTAGCGGTACCTGCTGTTTGTCCTGCACGTTATTTTCACGGTACTGTTTCTTGCGTGATCACGTTTGCCGATGTGGGAGGCATTTCTTCACAGACAGTCCGGATTTGATAGGTTACGAAGTTGCCAGAGGTATATGGTGTCCATTAATATAACTCCGATCAAGTGCAATATCGTTAAGAAACTTCGATCAGTTCCGTTTCACGACTGCATGTTATTGTACGAAAGACATCGGGTGGACAGTTATGAATCATAACGTTGTATTGAAATACAGTGATGTGGTGCATCACAATAGTTTACCGACCTTCACGGTCAAATTTGGGGTACAAACCACATTGTCAAATCCTAAAACGGACATGTTCGGTTATATGGATGTCAACGGATAACAACCACAAAAGGACTGCATATTGATGAAAACTGTTACTGTACTCATACCATGACATTGACACCTTGGCGAAACCACGCCGGGGGAGAGGGGGGGGAGGAGGGGGGAGCATGAAGACGCGCATCGCGAGAAGCGAGGTCTTTTTTGGCGTGGGCTTTGCTCGCTGAACGTCCTCATGCGCACAGTCCCTGTGGGCTAAACCCTCACCTGATCGGCACCGAGACCGAAAACCATTCACTTCTCCGTATGCCAGTAACGGATGCTGGCAATTCAGCAGTGCTCAACGGATGCCTTTTTCTACTGGTGGCTTTAAGTTTCAAAAGTGGATAAATAAAGACTTCTTGTAGAATGGCTCATCACGTCAGTATTCTGCTTTAAATTCTAGCCTTCACTGCTCGCAGAAGTTTAGACTGCATTACCACTCTTGGTCTTTTCGTTCTGAAGATTGCAAGATCTTTCAATCGGTTTCTCAACTTTTATCCAGGTTAATAGCTTTCCTTGGCGCAGGTTGGGAGCCCGACCCCTGACAAGGAGAGCTATTGACCTGAAGTGTACCAGCATGGTAGGTCTCATATACAATCCTCAGCCAAAATGTGCTCAATTACATACAATGTAAAACATAAAATTTAAGTAAAAATGTTGTAGCAGATGACAATTTACATCCGGACGCGTTTGGGAGATTTGGGCGGGAAATGTTTACAAAGCACAGAGCAACATATCTGCACTATGTCTGAACAGGGACGTGCTATAGCACGTCCCTGGTCTGAAAGATACTTACCTTTGACTCTTTACTTGTTTTTCTAGGTACGTCTTCTTGCCGGATGATCTTGTGCGTTAACTGTGAAAATCACACCAGATGAAACATGTTGGTGATTTCTGTATTTACTGGCCATGTAACCAACTCTAATTTGTCAGCAGCAATTGCAGATTTAGTGAATATTTGGAATGATCGCGCTTCATTGACATAGTCAGCCAAGTGAGAAGCCCCCTCCTGATGAAATCTTTCCCATTAAAGTGGTCCACGGGAACTGCAAATGCTACACGTTCTTCATTCAGTTATTTACCTTTTTTAATTCCAACTTTGACACTTCATGGCGCATTTAATGTACAGTTTAAAGCCCCTGGTCTACACTATGAACTAAAGATTATCATGGGAACTATTTATCACCACTTAATGGTATATAATGTTATTGGGTCTTAGATGAAACTGCGGGTGAAAATATTTGCAAGGAAGCAAGAATCAAGGTCACCAATAAAACAAATGACGTTTTAATAATACTTTCTATCGGCCAGCGGAAGTGCGAGAGTGCTGAAAAGATTCAAGGGGTCTATATTGAAATGACCTGCCTTATTTTATTCAAGTCATATCCTTTTTTCCGTGCTCAGTGAGCTACCGTGTTTTAATTTTGATTCGTTTTTTAATTGGATCTGATATATTTACTTTGTTTCCACAGCAAATGTAATTGGTCATTTCTTTTATGTTAGGATAAGTGAACTGCATGGCGCCATCTCGGAAAAATAGGGGCAAAAAAGACTACCCTGCATGAGAGAAATGCTCTGTGAGAACGCCACATGATCAACATGATTACTAAACACTACCGAAGCGTACATTTTTAGATTCGCAATAGATATCAAGTACTTTCATTTTTTTTTTAAATTTGTGGATGATAGTTTACCTTTTCAAAGTGTGCTTTTTTGTACGGTTCCTCAAATTCATTCTGAAAGATATAAAATTCTACTGTGAGTATACATATTTGAAAATCGTTCTGAGATAATGTTAGGAATGTGGCGAATCGATGGTTACAACATTGCCACGAAGCACCCTAACACCGTAATTACCTGGTTTAAACACATTTTATTCAAGAAGAAAACAATTTGGAAAGAGGACTATGCCATGGGCAAATCCCTCTTCTGCTACAAACATGCACAAAAGCAGGGCAGACAGAGCATCACAAGGCAGAGTGCGATGATCCCCGATACAACAGTCCAATATGGTCAACCGGATGTACAGTTTGGACATGGCGCTCCTGCAATGAGGATCATCATTATGTTGAAAAAGATAAAACGAGGCAATACTATAACGTGAGACAGATTATGGGGCTTAGCACAATAAATCAAATTTGCTGATTTTTAATCATTTCATGTAGATTTTGTGAATAATAATAATAATAATAATAATAATAATAATAATAATAATAATAATAATAATAATAATAATAATAATAATAATAATAATAATAATAATAATAATAATAATAATATTATGGCACTGGAATAAAACTTTTGAGTTTTCAAAATACAGTCATGGACAAACAGAAAATTGACTTGTTGTATTCAAGGCTGCAAACGGAAGCACTATGAAGTACAGGTGCCACACTTAGTTGCATTCCTATAGAAATAATCTCGATGTGTTATAAGGAAACCGAAACATGCACACACTATATGATTACGCAGTCAAGGATCGTTTTAAAGTTTATAGCAACTGACCCTCAGTGTGATGATATGGTTCTCGCCACATTTGAACTCTTGGTTCAGAGATATCTGGTAACTGACAACGTCTCCAGACCACCTCTTTGCGGGGGTAGTAGATATGTTTGTCCAAGTTTCGTCTACCATGTGATTACTATCCGCTTTGATAATGGCCATCATTTGCTGCAAAATTAAAAAGGTTTACCAGAATTATATTGGCATGATATATGGTGCAGTATTTCATGTGGATTAAGCGATCAGAAAACCTGGTCATATGGTTAATCCATTAAGCTGACACTCTGTATAAAAGGCTATTCTTAATTTTCTGTACATAAGCAAATAAACAAACATATATAAAATAATGTGTTTTTACCTTACGTAAAATGTTCATCACAAATCGTTTTTTTTTTTTCATATCATGCGCAAGAATGAAAGCGAAGAACATGGAAAGTGTGGGCGCGTGTTGGTGCGAGCTGGCTAGGGTGGATTATGCCTTCTTCCCAGTTTGCCATAATGCATCATTTAGGCTTATCCATTCCCTGGTTCCTTTATTGCTTTGGATTTTTGTGAAAACTCAGTGGACTCCTGTATAGGGTGGATGTGTAAAACCGACCTTTTTGGACGCATTCCCGACAGCACATTTGGTACATATCAATATTTTTAAATCCATTCCACTCCCAGTTGCAGAATCCCTTCAAACTTGAACGAGGAGTAAGTATTACTGAGATACTAAGAGAACACAGTTTGTCTGCCTAATTATAAGTATACCATACTTACATCTGCCTGTGGTTGGAACATTTGTTCCATACAATGTACCTCCTGAAGTATCCACTGTACGCCCACTTTTGTCTCTGGATCTTGAGCGTTGCAATAAACTTGACGAAAATAAAAGTGAAAATATATTTTACACATTCACCAGAACAGTTTCAAACTTCATGGACAGCAACATATATATGGTAGTTTAATGTGGGCCTAGTTATAAAGGAGGAACACTGATTTCCAAACGAAGAAATAAAAAAATAAAAGGAAAAAAGGTTTTCTGTTATTTCTTAAGGTCATCCGTTACCCTGACTAACGCTTTCCATGAATACAGGAAACATTGCGTCTACTTTGGGAGGCGACTGGCACTTGTTTGTGTGACCTGTACAAATACCGTAGCTGCTGAAACAACAATCCGTATTGTTGCCTTTTGTTTCTTAAAGCTTGTGTGCATAAAAATCCCCATACTTCCTTGTTAGTCAAATTACACTGGGGTCCGTCATTAAGCCTTAATCTAAATGATGCAGTTATATGGAAAAATCTGTTTCAGAAGTGAAGTTGCCTTTCTGGCAATTTACTGAGTAAGTAGGACTTACTTGAAAAGGATATATGTGATCCTGCATACAGATAATTGGGAAGTATCCGGAAGTTACGATGATCTTGCTGAAAAAAGAAAAACATTGTCATTCTTAGTCAATCATACACTCGCCTGCGGCGTGACACCTTCAGCTGGTTGCGGTTTTGTGAACCCAGTGAAGGTTTGACCCGTGAAGTATAAGAATTCATTATATTACGTGTATTCTGTCGTCATCAACCCATACACACAGAGGGTCTGTTATTTGTACATAGATTTCGTCATTTCACTGTTATTTCGATTTAGTAAAACTGTCGAGATAAATTACACATCAGTAAATTGTTACAATCTCGTGGGATAAATGAAAACAGCTTGCGTCTGAGCCATTTGTTGGGACAACTATTCTAGCACTAATTTGAATCCCTGAAAAGTTAGTCTCAGAAACTGTTCTGTTTTTTAAGATTTCTTGGCAAATAAATAATAAATAACCCAGCCTACAGTACATTGGTACAGGTAAAATTTATGTCCCTGCGGAAGGTACCCCAAATTAGAAAAAGGGGAAGAAAAAAGTAGCATGCAAGCAAGAAAAACACCTTAACCCTCCTCCCCCCCTCGCTGTGCTTGGAATCCCCCCCCCAAAAAAAAGAGCAAAACACATTTGCATATCTAAAGACACACCATTACACTTAGAGCATAGCACCAAAAACGGAACGAACTTACATAATTTACAATTGATTTATATGTTTCGTTCTCTGCAGGTTTAAAGTTTATAACCAATCCGCATTCAGAAATACATTCTGTTCAAGCACGACGGCTCACAACTGTAAAATTATAAATCTGATCAAATATGAGTATGTGTAAATGTAATATGAATTAAAAGGCAATCAGAGATTGATGGATCCATGCCCCCCCCCCCCCGCCTCATTTATAAGTTTGCTAATCACAGGTATAATTTTGGAATGACTGTAGTCAACAAAAATAGGCTATCACTGTGACCCAGATACTTGACCTAGTGACCTACTTTTATGCATGACACACTCTTGTATCCACATACGAAGGTGTGTAAAGTTTCATGATCATAAACCAAAGGATAACAGAATTACAGCCCGGACATGAAGTGTAATGTAGTTTTACACGAATGTATCACTGTGACCCCGGTACTTGGCCTAGTGACCTACTTTTTCATAACACCCTCAGGTCAAGATTTGTGTGTGTGTGAAGTTTCATGAAAATAAGTGAAACCGTAAAGGAATTATAGCCCGTATTGATTTTACAAGAATATGTCACTGTGACCCAGATCGATACTTGAGCTGGTGATCTACTTCTGGTTCATGACACACCTTTATATTCAGATGCACCTGTGTGTGAAGTTTCATTAAGTTAAGTTGAAGGCCAAGCGAATTATAGCCTGGACAATGAAGAGTGGAGACCAGACACTTGACCTAGTGACGTACTCTTGTTTCTAATACACCTTTAAGTCAAAATGTATGTATGTGTTAAGTTTGATGAAACCATTGAGTTAAATAATAAAGGAATAATAGCCCGGACATGATTTTACAAGGATATGTCACAGTGACCCAGATAATTGAGCTAGTGACCAACTTTTCATACATGACCCACCCTTGAGCATAGATGCATCTGTGTGTAAAGTTTCATTTATCAAAATTACATAGGAAAGGAATTACAGCCCGGACACGATTTTACAAGAGCATGTAACTATGTCTCAGATACTTGATCTAGTGACCTACTTTTGGTACCTGACACACCTTGATGTCCAGATGCACCTGTGTGTAAAGTTTCATTAATCTAACTTCGAGGACAAGTGAATTATAGCCCCTACACGAATACCAGACCTAGATACTTGAGTTAGTGACCTACTTTTGTTTCATGACACGCCTGTAGGTCAAGATATATGTGTATGTCAAGTTTTATGAAACTAAGTTAAACAGGAAAGAAATGATAGCCCCGACATGATTTTACAAAGGTGTGTCACTGTGACCCAGATACTTGACCTAGCGACCTACATTTTTGGTACAAGACATACCCTTATGTCTAGATGCACTTGTGTGTAAAGTTTCATTAAAGTAAGTTGAAGCACAAGCGAATTATAGCTTGGACATGAAGAGCTGAGACCAGATACCTTACCTAGTGACGTACTTTTGTTTGGTTTAAATATATTTTATGAAGTACACCGAAAGTCATCGAATGTAGCAGTACTTGGAGAGCTATGCCAACCACCTACATCACTAAGTATGGTCTAGGTGTACACCGCAAGTCATCGAATGTACATGTAGCAGTGCTTGGAGAGCTATGCCAACCACCTACATCACTTAATATTTTAAGGCTTGTCTGCAAAAACTGGTTCAGAATTGTTAATCTTCGACAGGATAGTTGATTTTATGATTCATACCTTTGCAATGTTATGCTTCTCTCGGAGGTTAAGAGCACTTGGTTACAGACTACTTAAGATACCCTCTATTTCATAAATTTACCACACATTTGAGATAATTGTGGAAACCCCCCCAAAAAAAGTACTGTAGATTATATATATACATATTATATTACTGACAGCATTGAAAGATTTTGGGTGAGGATGACTATACATGTAATGAAGTCTACCCTACAAGCTGATCTAGTATTATCAGTGTGCATTGAAGGTGTGGGATTGAAAAAAGCGAATAAGTAATTAAGGAGTCTTATTAGTACGAGGCATGCATATTAATTTGCCGCCACAACTGCATACTTGTTTGCCTCAGTAATCATAGTCTGGCCTGGCGAGTTTCGGGCCGTTGCCTGGGCGGGGAAGCGGGATATTACTAATATTTTGAAAATAAAGTATACTTAAAACAGGCAGATCGAATTTTATTCTTGTAACCAAATTAGGAAGCACTAAATGAATATCACTTTGGTGTTTGTAAACTTACATTTCTCTGAAAGACACTAATTTTGTGAGAAAGGAGTATCTAGCCGTGTCTGTGACAGTGATATGCCCGCGTGTCCTCCATGATTGGCAGGCGTGAACCCCGTGGTTTGTGGCGGGAAATTAATATGCATGTCTCGTATTGTAGTTGTAATCTTCCACATTTAAATAAATTCGTTGTAGAAGAATCTTTGTCCGATACTCATCCACTTGATGGTGTCCATATATCAAATATTATGCTAATGCGTAGAGTTTTATATTATGCTGGTTCAGGGAAGTGATATTCCCAATGGCGCACCGACTGCTTAAACTGCAACTTTGTTAAAATTATTGATAAATTCGAGTATGCAGGGCCCTGAGGAAGCACAACCATTGTCTCGTAAAATTTTGTTCAATAAATACATAAAAATTACACCCACATATGTATGCGCTTATATAATTACCACAAGCATGTATAAGTTATTAAGCATGGTGTGATTTGGTTTAATCAAACAATTCTTGGCCAAACACAGAAGTTTAGAACCCTCAAAGGCTGTGTTCGTCAATGCCCAGCTTGCGCAAAGGGCAAATGCAGCAGATAAACCTGTACGATCATACGGGGGGGGGGGGTAATACCCATATTTTAGGGTGGGCAGGCTCCACTGATGGTACGAAACCCAGAGCCAGACGCTATGGGAGCAGAATCAGTAAGGGGTGGGGGTGGGGGTGGGGCAGGGGTCTTTGGGACCTGGTATAGAAAAAATTCCCAGGATAGAAATGCACATCCCAAAAGGGAATGAGCCGTAAATGAGCCCGAGTACAATTTTATAGGGGTCTTTGGGAGGAACAATTAAAAAATGGGGCCTTTAGGATCGATGGTTTGAAAAAGGGGGGTCTTCCAGAGCGACATGTGCTAAAAAATGGGGGTCTTTCCCATGGATCCTACCAATAATGCTTAGTAATGGGAGTACCCCCCCTTCCTCCGTGATCACACACACACACGCACACACACACACACACACACACACACACACACACACACACCAAGACAAGCTTTACTTCGTAAACCTTGGTGCTAAACTCATATCTTAGATACTCAAGTGGAGTATGTTGCTGCAGAACTCCACGAAATGTTACGCAACTTTTAAGTCCGTAAAATCACTGACCAGAACTTGGCAGAAGGCAGAACTGTACAATGTCCCGCATGATCCAAAACATCATGCAAGGTAAGCCGAGGACAAGGCATACCCAAAATATTGACCACCTTTTCAGTGTCGGAAGTGGACGGTTGGGTGTGTGCTATCCAAGGGTTCCCAAAATTAATTGATTTACGCCTCTTGCTCGGTCAACAAGCTTCCAGACCTTATACTATGTGGACAGGTTGCTGCATGACCAGGCAACGAAACGACCTGAGTGTTTGAGCCTAACTTTTGCAGCTTATGATTTACCACAGAATACAATTAAATCTTTAGTATCACTCCCATGTCCGGGTGGAAGTTTGCAACTATTACGTACATGGCCAATGAAGTAAGTATATGTACATATCAAATTACGGCAAACCTACCTCTGTTATTCTAACGCCCCATAGTGATTGTCTTCCCTCGACAAAACTGCCGAAAATGAAATAGAGCAAAGTTACTATAAGTTTGAGTGTCATTTTCCTGCCCTATCGCGGCCTACCCTGTCGTGAAGAAAATGGCAAAAGTTTGCAACACTGCAGGGCCTCATGTGGTCTAGCAGGTACAACCACCCTGACCAGTTACGCTCTGATACCTTCAATTGAGGTCATGCTTCATTCTTTACCTGTACCGGTAGTTCTTTTATTGTGTTTTTGACCTCGGGCAAGGTGTCTGTGCGCGCCACCTGGAGACCCGAATTGCATCTTACGTTGGGCTGACTTAATTTCTGAGCAGGCATACAAGCTTTCTTTTTCCACGCCTTTTTTTTTCGTTAATCTCCCAGACATCCCCCCCTAATTATTTGAAAGGCTCTGACTTATAGTGAACAAATATAATATTTTGCATATGTATATATATTCATGTATATATATATATATATATATATATATATATATATATATATATATATATATATATATATATATATATATATATATACACATACATATATATATATATATATATATATATATATATATATATATATATATATATATATATATATATATAAATATACATGCACACATACATACACAACTTGCTCACCTGTTAACTCAATGAATGATTTCAGCAATGATTTTGCGTAACAGGTGGAGAGTAAAACGAGGTCTCTGAGAAAATAAATCGACCGACAGCTTGCTGTTGTCCAAGCAAAAGAGCCTGATGATGGTCGAAGCGATACAAGCACATTCAAATTTGGTACTTCTGCTCTGGTTGAAGAAAAGTGTGATGAAAAAAATACCAACAACACATAGAAATGTTAGACCTCTTAGCTATTCAACCTGTGTCCTGTTATAAAAAAAAAAGTTGATAAAGTTTTTTGTTTGTTTGTTTGTTTGTTTGTTTTTTTTTCTTTTTCGTTTTTTCTTTCTGCCATTGACCAATTGGAAGTTTTAATTTTTAAATGAACGTAAATCAGACACATATCACACTGTTTTGTTGATCACATGATATTAATATGGCGCCATACAACATTGACGGCGGGACAAGAGTGAAATGTTATATTCTAACTCTAAGTAATACAAGAAGATGCGACCAGTGTCACACAGGCGCCATTCATTTACCCCTCACTTTGGTCCGCGGTTCACGGTACAATTTCAGCATGCACGATGGACACTTTTAAAATATTCTTGCTGTTTTCCTGCAGTTTTAGTTTGATTTTGGGTATAAATTCACAACAAGTTGCCAGAGTACCATCAGCAGAGGGCGGTTCCCAGGCTGTTTCAAGCCAAATTTCACGTAAGTAATTTACTGTTATACTGAATAGAGAAATATACTTGTACACACATGTCAGGCGTCGGCGATCTTTTGACTTATATAGTACTATATTCTATGGTGATGTGTCAAAACCGGCGGTCCAATACCGATGAGCTGTCGGATAGATACTGAAAGTGCAAGGGCACTATGAGGCCCATTCAACAAAGCTTGGAACGTGATCTCTTAGTCTTAACGAAACATCGAGGCTATGAACGGTAAAAGCGTTTGGCGACTCTCAAAAAATTTGAAAAACAATCTTTTGCACGTTTAAAGTGCAATATTAATCTGCATACAATTAAAGTTTGCTTTAAGCATATTTTCCGACTTTAAATGGATAATTCAACTACTTGGACCTTTGATTAGTCACTATGAATTTTAAGCCTTAAAATCACTTAATATCTGAACACTCTGACCGTGTTTATATACACTCTGGTCAATAAAAAGATGCCATTATACCTGTGTTCAATTGAGCAGTGACATCTTTATTTTTACCAGCGGTATACATATTGGAAGCTGAAGTCTTACAGCTATTTTATCTTTGTACCTTTATTTAAACTTTACGATCCAAACAATCTATCTTTATTTCTGGATAACAATTTAAGCAAGTTTCACTTACTGAAAGATCACTGTATGTAATAAAAATCTTTTGATTTCTTCAATCAAAATTTTAAAAACCTACTTAACCTTATATTAATCATATTTTCATTTGAATATATTTATACAGGGTGACCCTGTCAGTCAAAGACTGTTCTTCCGTGAGGTTCTGTGTGATACATCAGTAAATGCAGATAGCGAAATATGTACAGCATATAATGTGTAAGCTATATATAGAAGCACGATTATGAAAACTTGACAGTTATACACTACAAGATTAGTAAAAGCTAGGTAATTAAATTGAAACGGAAAAACTAATTATATTTGTGATGGCAATATGAATCATTTAAAAAAGTGAGGTTTGTACATACGTATAAAATGAAACGCATTAATTACAATCTTTCAAAAGGTTGAGAAGACTATTGTTAATCACGACCTATCCAATGTAATCCTTGCTAGAATATTACGGACTTACCAATCTTGCATTTACTTACATATTACTGATTAGACAAATGACCTTTATTTTAATACAAGACAAGAAAATTCTGAAATATATTTTAATACCACGAAATAAACACTGAATCTCGAACAACCCAGTTTTACCTGAAAGATCATTGATCACTGAATGAACAAAGTCATTGATTGGGATTTAGTCAAAAGCTCACTGAACCAATCCATACAAGGCAAAGTAGTTCCAACTTGACTAATATCAGTTGAACCTCTTTATAGATTTGTAGAGTTTACATGTAAATTTGATCAATTGTAAAAAGCAGCCACAAATCATGTTTGGGAAGTTTACAAGGGTAGGGGGCGTTACTGAGATTTGTCTGTGAAGCACACCCACAAAGAACAGTATCTGAAAACACCTGTAAGACTTGGGGGAGGGGGGACTCCCTATACCGAGCGTAATGGGGATGTGCCGCTCTGAAGGGTGCATTTTCGCCGGTACTTTCCCTAACAAAGGTATCAATTTTCCCAAGATTTTCCCTAACGAAGGTCACTAAATTTTTCTGAGACCCCTAACCAAGGTCACTGATAAAATAAAAGGGCCCTAATCAAGACCAGATGACTTACGCTCCAGCCCCGTGAACAGGGCGCATGCTGTGAAAGTGATTGACGCGCCCAAATGAAGATCCATTATTTGGTAGGATGGGAGCCCTAATGAAGGGTCATTCTGAAAAACTTGAGCTGCACACCCCCACCTAAAAAAGGAGGGAGTGCCCCCCCCCCACCCCATACTGGTGTTTCTGAGGGAAGACTATCTCACTCGAGGACCTGTAAGCCTTCCCATCAGACAATTAACCTAACCGCTTACAGGGTGTCAGATTCCGTGTCAACATCATTACCACTACGTTGCGTGTTTTTGTCCACTAACAACGAATGAACAATTCCACTCCCCTGATCTAGGAATAACGTCAGATATCATGGACAATAGATATCACGGATTCAGAAATAGGGACTCTGTCACCTGTATAATGTATGTTTGTTTCGTTTCAGGCCTCTTTGCTACATGAGTCTCTCTCTCTCTCTCTCTCTCTCTCTCTCTCTCTCTCTCTCTCTCTCTCTCTCTCTCATGCACTCTTTTATGTATATGTGTCTTATGGATCTCTGTCTTCTGCCACTTCTGTTGTAAATCTTTCAAGTGTCTTGTCTCTCGGCGTCGGTTTATTTACAGGCATTCTGCATTTTTTCTAAACTCACCAAAACGTATTATGTTAATGTCTGTGTGCTAACACAGACATATTGTTTTTCTAGTAATTCTTTCTTTCTTTCTTTCTTTCTTTCTTTCTTTCTTTCTTTCTTTCTTTCTTTCTTTCTTTCTTTCTTTCTTTCTTTCTCTCTTTCTAGGCAAATCTGTCGGACATTTCATTTGAAAAGGATTATACGTAGAAACTCCAAACTTGGCACAATTATACTTCTATTGAGTAAGTCTCTCCTTTTTATATTGAGAGGTCATGCTTTTCAAAATTATGCAAATGAGGGCTAATTAAAGTTTTAAATCTTCCATATCTTATATACTATAGTAAATGTGGTTCCGAGTGTATAGGAGTTCGATCATAGCAAGGCAAAGGTCATCTCAAATGTGAAGGTCATGTCAAGGTAAAAGGTCATGTCAAGGTCAAAGGCCAATTTTAGGTCAAAACATCATTATTAAAAGTCAAGGTCCACTTCAGGTAGAGGTCACCTCAAGGTCAAAGGTCATTTCAAGGTCAAAGGCCACTTTCGATGGTGGCCTTCTTCTAGCCATAACGTGGTCAATTGTTATCCAATTTCGATCATGTTGGGTTCAAATTGTAGCTATTGTAACACTGCATTTGTTGAAACTTACATATGACCCCTAAAGGTCAAAGGTCAATGTCATTTGGACCTTTGAACGTTTCACCCAGTCATAACTCAGTCAATTCTAATCATGTTGGACTTAAATTGTGGGTATTGTAACACTGTACATTTTTGCAATTACTTTTGACCTGTAAAGGTCAATGGTCAAGGTCATTTGGATTTTGAAATTTTCATCCAGCCATAAGCTTAATGGAATGTGAAGTACCAAAGGACGAAGGTTGTAGCATTTAATATTTACAACTTTTGAAGGCACACAGACAGATTTGCTTTGAAGCAAATCTTCTTTTCTAGTTACCATATCACCCTGGTCCTACGGAGAAATATTCAGCACTGCAATTTTCTGGGTAATGCGTTCGAGAAGTGAAAAAAAATATTTCATTCAATGCCAACTTTACATGGGAATGTTTGGTTAATTCAAAACCTACCATGGTACAAACTATGGTACAAATTGTCATATATTGGAGACGTGTTTCATTAATATGCCTTACTTATCCGTGTCCTTCTTTTTATTATGCCTGTGTTCCAACACAGACATTTTTTTTCATGAATTCTTTACTTTATCTCTCTGCCAACACAAACATATTGGTTTTCTAGGGATTCTTTCTCTCTTCTCTCTCTCTCTCTCTCTCTCTCTCTCTCTCTCTCTCTCTCTCTCTGTCTCTCTCTTTCTTTCTTCCTCTCTTTGCAGGTAAATTTGTCCGACATTTCATTTAAAAGTATTATAGGTAGAAACCCCAAACTTGAAATTATTATATTTCCATACATGAAGTCTTGAGTTTTTGTAAAGAGGTTCAACAGTTTTGAAAATTATGCAAATTGGGGCCATTAGAAAAATTAAACCTTAAATATCTTTGAGCTTTTTCAGTTCGATGTGCCATTCCAACTTAAATTCATTGGTTTGTGCTGTAAGCGCATCCAATAAACTGCAAACGAAAGTTGTAGAATTTTAAGTTATGCTGATTAGGGACACTTGAAAAATGAAAATGATGAATATCTTCAAAATTGTTATCAGTAGAGGTGCTAATCCAACCTTAATTGATAGGTTTTTGCTGTAAACACATCAAGTGAAGGAAAAATAAAAGTTGTAGAATTTGGATTTATACCTATTGGGGTGGGGGTGGGGGCTTGAAACATTTAAATGTTCAATGTTTATCTTCCAAGCTATGACTCTACATACTAGGTTTGTCCATTATCCATTTGTTCAGAACTTAGCTCCAAGACACCGCTAAAGCTAGAATCTCTGAGCAGTGTGTGGCCCTATCAGGGAAGTTGAAATAATGCAAATTAGGAGCAACAATAGCAGACTCGTACACATTTGTGGTAGACCAGACACATAAGAGCCCATGATCTATCAGCAGCCCAACACACGCATTTGTACATCGTAGGATTTGTTGTTTACACTAATGTGAGACATAACACTTTCATGCTAGCATATGGTGACCATTTTGTCATTTATCCATACTTTAGTGTCAAGCGTGATGCTTAAATGATTCAAAGTTGCATTAAAAAGTGTACAGTACTAGGATTAGCTGAGGTTTCTCACTACATAGCCAAATCTGTTAGTTTGATGACACTTGACGTTCTGTTTTATCCAGATTTTTTTTCTTTCTGTCTGGCATTTTCTTTTCACCAGCAGATTTTTTCATGTCAAGAACCTTATTTTGCCGTGATGGTTCATTGGCGCCCACCTAATGTTATCTTTTTATCTCGTAAATAGTATCTTGTTATTACTAGACAGTAATCTCGTAATTACAAGACCAGATGGTTCCCTCGTAGTTACGACATATTATCTCGTACTTACGAAGTATTATCTCGTAATTACGAGATATTATCTCGTAATAAGGAGATTTTATCTCGTAATTACAACTCACGCAAGGATGTAGAACTGTTCTAACTGGAAATGAAAAATACAGCCTCAGATATATATATATATATATACATACATATATATATATATATATATATATATATATATATATATATATATATATATATATATATATATATATATATATATATTCTTATGGGGGAAAAAGGCGCCCAGCCCCTTTACTCAACATTATGCACGTGTTATGAGGATATGGGTGGAGAGTTTGTTTATTTACCTTTGCTTTTCACATTTCTTTTAGGAGGATATGTTGGTTCTTAAAAGAACCTTTTTGGTTGCGGTTGTTGTTGTTGGGAGACTGCATGCATCAATAGCGAGTGTGACCACCACGTTTCTGCAAGGAAGCTTGGATCAGTCTTGGCATGCTGCTTGTCATCTTTGTGATCTCAGTCTGAGGAAAGCGATCATCCAACATCCCAATGATCCTGCCCTTTTCAATTTCAGACAGCATTGAGTGACCTGTACACCTTGGCATTGTGGCTTAACATTGATCCCAGTTGTGCCATGCCCCCCCCCCCCCAAGTAGGCACCTCAATAGCAGACACACTTTTCGCACTCCTCTGGCTCTTGTCTTGTTTCCATTTGATTTGTGTGCGTGTGTGTGTGTGTGTGTGTGTTGGTATGTGTGTGTGTCTGTGTGTGTGTGTGTGTGTGTGTCTGTGCATGTGTGTGTTTGTGACTGCTCAGGCATACCCTAAGTTAGCGTGTTGAGGTTACATAATATTCCATGCGACACCCACATTTTCCCATATAAAGGGATATTTAGAGTGGCCTATGTTGAAACAATAGGGGTGGCATCTTTTTTCCCAGCAGTATTATACACCCGTGGTCATACTAAATTTCTTCAGAGATTTTACTGTCTCGTTAGAAGAGTTCTACATCCTTGCTTGAGTCGTGAGTATGAGATAGGTTGAGATAGTTGCTCGTAATAACGAGATATAATCTCGTAATTACAAGATGGTATCTCGTAATTACGATATAACTATCTTATCTTATAATTACGAGTTAATATCTCGTAATTACGAGATAACGATCTTGTAATTACGAGATAGTAAGTCGTAATTACGAGATAAAATAAACGTTAGATCGGCACCAACGAGCCGCCATATTTTGCTACAGTTTTTTTTTCTGAAATTTTTATGTTTTTTGTCGTGTAGCATTTCCAGTTTCAATTTGATGTATAATGCAACGACTTTCCTCCCTAGGCACACAGATATATTTGTTTTGCGACCTTTTATCGACGATGGTACTGTTCTGTAATAATCTGGAGGAAAGTGAAATATTTAACAGTTATTTTGCCAAGCAGAGTACCGTTGCTGTCTAGGACGATCCTATCCGTCTGCCTGATCTTACTTTAAGAACTGACGCTCGCTTCTATACTATACATGCTGATGCCAACAATGTTGAAAACTCATTCGGTCACTCAAAACTAGCTCGGCCTCTCAGCCAGATGGCATTCGTAACATTCTTTTGGAAAATACTTATTCTAATATCAGCTTCCTTTTTCAAATCCTGCTTGCAATGTACCCAGTCTCCGGCCTTTTGAAATTATCCAACATATGTCCTGTTTTCAGAAAGAATAATAAGCAATCAAAAAATTATTGTCAAGTATCTATTTTCTGTAATGTTTACAAAGTGTTTGAACGTGTAGTCTTCAATGATTTTTGCAATAATCTAACGGGAATTAAATTCTGACCCCCCAATGAATTCTGGTTTCAAGAAAATGATTCAACAGTAAATCAATTTCTATGTTACATGACATCAACAGTGGTCTTGTACTGAAAAAGGACGCACGTATGATTTATCTTGACATTTTGGAGGCGTTTGATAAAGTTTGGCACGATGATATCCTATTCAAGATGAAGCAATAAGGCTTCTCCAATCATTTAATTAATTTTATCAAAAATTTTATGTCAAATAGTTTTTAACGGGATACAATTAGCGGCCTAATTTCTGTTGAGGGTTGAGTTCACCAGTGGTCCCATTCTGGATTCACTGCTCTTTTCGATGTCTATCAATGATATCACTGACAATATAGTATGTGGCATTAACCTATTCACAGATGACAGGAGCATTTTACATATACTTCCAAACCTGAAAGGCTTAATACTCATCTTGGTGAAATCAGCTTATCGGGCAAGTTATGGCGTCTTACCTTTAAAGTCTTGAAATCTATGTCACTCTTCTTTTCCTGTAAGACAGACGCACGGGTTGCGCATTACCCTGGCCAGTAACCTATCATGGCAAGCACATTATGTAACCCGCATTTATTTATCAGTGAATGAAATCAACGTGCCGCTCTGCTCCGTCGCCTCCAAATAAATTATCCCGCAAAACCCTAATTCAACTTTACACAACTGTGGTGAGACCAATACTAGAGTACGCGAGTGTCCTCTTCGGTAAATAATTATGTTACTGGTCTGTCTAAATCCATCGAAACCACCTAATATGAAGCTGCTAGAATCTGCACAGACGCACTTCACCATACTCCCCGCTATCTTCTCCTCAGTGAGTTTGGCTGGTAAACACTTTCCGTTGCTGCAGATACCAAAAACTACAAATGTTGTACTTCATGACCTCTCAGTATCTTTGTGACCTAATCCCTAACGACCTAATACGTATCAAGTATCAAACGATGTTGCAATTCTTTTCTCGCTTCATGTATTACACTTTGGAATGATCTACCCTTGATATATGACAGTCAGCTTCCCTCGAAATATTTAAATCCACTCTGAAGAACCACTGTACTGTCCACTGATACTCAGCCTGATCATGAATCGTACGGGAAACGTCCCTAACAAATCTATCAAACCCAGTAACTTTTACTTCTTAGCCACTGTAAACAAAATGCAGTTTTCACTAAGATCGATATCGTTTCTTCTCCTTGTTGTATTTATTACGCCTCTCCTGAAGATACTTTGCAATACTTCCCCATTAGCCCCCGATGTGCGAAATACAGATCGAAACTGTTGAACACTGTGTGTCATCGTTTGGCGATGGTAGTAAATCCCACTCTCATCATGCATTTGGCAAGTGGTATTCTGTTTTCGCATTTTCTAAAAGGATCCTTGATTTACCTATTGAAATCAATGAATTTGTATTTGAAGCTGTTCATTTACACATCACGGAAATTCGAAGATTTCAATCATGATTACCACTTTAGATACACCCAAGGGGTGTTTAAATACACGATCAAAGCTCCTCATGGTCACCCAAGCTTGTGTGCTCCAAAGGCTCAATCCTCGAGCTTCTCCAATTTGTAACTCATATAAATGACATTGTTGATAACATAACATGTGACATCAGGCTTTTCGCTGATGACACTAGCATTCTTGAACTTATCTACGATCACCAAGATTCTGCAGGTCGCATTAATACTGATCTTGGTCGCCTTTCCATCCGGGGTTGGATGTGGCGCATGACTTTTAGTGCTATTCAAGCTCTTTCGGCCCTGTTTACTTGTAAGGGAAATAAAGAAAAACATCCTACTTTGTACCTTGACGGCTCTGGAATACATGAGGGCACAAATCATACCCATTTAGGCATTACTCTTTCTCATTACCTAATGTGGCACCTTCATATGAACCACACTGTCACAAAAGCAAGTAAATTCTCTCTCTCTCTCTCTCTCTCTCTCTCTCTCTCTCTCCTGGAAGGACTTAAATATAAACTGTCTGGGAAAACTTTGGAAAAAAAAGACTTCTCCGTGCTCCGCCCAATTTTAGAATACGGGTGTGTCCTCTTTCATAATTGAAGTCAAGAGCTATCTGATCTGTCAGAAGCACTACAGTATGAAGCTGCCAGAATCTGCAATGGTGCTATGAAATTCACATCAAGCGATAGATTACTCGCTGAAGTAAGCTGGGAGTCGCTACACACACAAAGGAAATTTTCCAAACTTGTGCTTTTGTATAAAATACTAATTAAGTTAACTCCTCGTACCTTGATTGCGACTTAATTCCAAAGTATACATATAGGCCGCCCGGTCCGAAATTCCACCCAACCCATCAAATCAGGTGCGCAGCAAACAGCATCTTTAGGTCGGCAAGACGTTTTGTGGATTGATATCCATAGTTTTCCCTTTTTTATTACATCTGCTTACTGAGACCAGCTACAGGAGCTGGTTGAAAAGCTCTGAGCCTGAGTGAGATATCTCAATCGGACTGAAACAAACTTTCCCCACAAACAAGTACAATTTTTAAATGTATCATAGACATAGTAACTGGAAATGTAGTGTGATTAGTGTATTTTTACCATACTACCTTATGAGCCTACCCATTGAAATTACCCGAAAATGACAAAACTGGCTCTAGGGAAGTCATCAAGTACCCGCAACTGAAACATATGAAAGGGCTAACTCCAACACAGAAACATGCCGACATGGTTTTCACTTTAGCGGATAATGCCCCTTCTTTTTCCACCATTAAGAAGTGGGCTGTGGAATTCAGGCATGGAAGAGAGACCCGTGACAATGGCGGGCGCCCAGGATGCCTTCAACAGCAACCATTCCCGAAAACACTACCCGGGCACATGACATGGTGATGGCTTATCGACGATTGACCACTGGACATATTGCCAGTGTTGTGGCCATCTCTCATGACAGGGTTGAGCACATTATCACGAAGCTTTTGACAACGGGTAATATTCCTGGCGTCCGGTGACAACTTATGCCGTTTGGAAGCAGAGCCCAATAAATTTTTGGCCCGATTTGTAACCATGAATGACAAATCCATTACAAGGAAGACCTGGATAAGTACCAATAAACAATAGTTAATAATATTATTAGACTATATTCTCTCCATATGGAATGGAAACTATGTGATTCTTCTATTTGTGCTCTTCATTGAGTATTTTGTGCTCATTGTTACTTCGGAAATACGCTGTCTTTCATCAGCAATGCAGTTTTGTAGCTGCCATCCTAGACTGAAAAGAGTTAAACTTTAAACGCTGTGATTCTTTTCGGGAAACCTTGACTATATTCATTCTTCAGCGACACAACTCTACCGTTATTTTTGAAGTTTTTTCCAGAATGACTTTTGCTATTGTGTGCGTTATGCGTGGGCAGTATGGTATTATTATTATTATTATTATTATTATTATTATTATTATTATTATTATTATTATTATTATTATTATTATTATTATTATTATTATTATTATTATTATTATTATTATTATTATTATTATTATTATTGTTGTTGTTGTTGTTGTTGTTGTTATTATTATTATTATTATTATTATTATTATTATTCTCGAGACGGAAAATTTCCGTTTGTGTTGCATTGCTCATTGTTGGAATTACGAATTACCCTCCCCCCTCCCGTGTAGACAATCAATGTGCAATTTATTTCTTATCAGCCATGCAACTTATCCATTCCGTTTGAAACTGTAAGTGTCGATCACCAAGTGTTTCACCTTCATGCTGCACGTTACTAGCCTGACAGTGATATAACCTATTGATATTGTTATTCGCTATTCTCTGTTTGTTTCCAGGTGTCAATCAATCTAGACAAGCGAAGAATCAAAAAAGTATTTATGTGTGTAAATGTTCTGACACACTAAAACGCTGTCAAACATGTTCTCTGATCAGCATTACGCTCAACATGTACTTCGGCTGTGTCAGTCGTTTTTATGCCCCTATAATACTTTATTATTGACTACTTGACGTGGAATTATCTTTATACTAATTGGTTACATTTGTACCAAATGTTTGATTCATTCCTTAACTGATGTTACATGATACATTGTTACGGTCTTGAAATCGTAACCAGCGATCACATGTCACAGGTACTTTCTGCTAAAGTGTTGTCATTTTAGCAACAATAACAATGTACGGAATGTATTTCCAGACAGCCGTCCAGTTATATCTTCATCCTATTATGTACCCATGGTTATTGTATTTTTATGTTTTCTGTGTGTATTCTTTAGCTTCGTTTTTCATGTGGTTTGACTTGAGTTTTGTGTTGCGAGTTTTCTGTCAACACATATTCTGTTATATGTTGGGGCATTGGCGTTTACTTCTATCTCATCGTTTTTCCTACATTTGTTCAACATATTTGCGACTTCTATCATTGCTGAGATGCAAAGTATGGTATCTGCTGTTGAATTTATCGTATTACATTTTTTGTCAAGCTGCTACATGCATTTCATCTGCTTCAGCATCCGGGCAGTCAGTATATATATTCCGGCCGTTACTTGTTTCATGTGCTGTTTCCACTGCCTCTATTCTGAACATTGTGTTATCTTGTGTATCTCAATAACTGTGATAGAATCCTTCATATATTGTAGATTTTTATTCGCCGCAAAATATATGCTATTGTATTTTACTTTTTTGGAGCTGACGTGGATACTTAGGTTAAAAGTCGTATCGTATGTCATTACTTATGTATTCAAGTTGGTGTGCAATCATTTATATGACACAGTATAATCCGATCACTTATTTGTTCCGTACATGATTGTTACTTCGAACAATGAATTGATGAATCTCGGGCAAATTGATCAGCATGCATACCTTACCATTTATTTGGTCACGTATACCTCTATTGCTGCACATCTTATAAATTTGAACCTTTCAGACAAAAAGAGAACCCCTCTTATGGTTTACATAATGTTCAAAGTTCTGCATAGACAACAACTAAAGTTTGTAAATATATCTTTCACTTGTCTTCTACTGATACTCTTAGCGGAAGATGTTCATAAAAACCCGGGTCCTGTACAACAGTCTGAAGACATTTCATTTTGCCATTTAAATATACGGAGGCTGTCACCAGATAAATTGCGGTGCATCCGTACATACATCGTCCCAGACTTTGACATAATTTCTCTATCAGAAACATTCCTTTCACCGAACTCTTTAGCAAGCAATCTAGATATACCTGATTATTTTGAAATTATTAGAAAAGATCGTCTGAATGGGGTAGGTGGTGGTGTTGCACTGTATGTGTCCAAATCCTTACACGTCACTCGACGACTGGATGTTGAGATACCTGATCTGGAGATTTTATGGTGTGAAATTAGACTTCATAATAATAAATTTTTATTTGCTGTCGTGTAAAGGCCAGCCAATTCCCCGGTTTCTTTTTGGAGCAAGTTTCAGGAAAGTTTCGACCTGGCGAAAGGCACAGGTATTCATCATATTATCTTAACGGGAGATTTAAATTGCGATTTCCAAACGCCATCTGGCCATAAGCTTGACCAATTTACCAGTACCAATCTTCTTACGGTCCATATAAATGAGCCCACACGCATTACCGACCATTCAGCTACATATTTAGATCAAATCCTTTCTAACATTCCTAACTATGTAAGTGATACCTATGTGCTTCCTCCAATTTCTAACTGTGGCCATAGTGTTGTAGGTGCTAACCTATTGTTTCGGAAACAGAGATCATACATTTAAAAGACGCATTTTGGGACTATGGCAAAGCAGACTTTGAAGTCTTCAGAACTTCCCTTCGCAGTGTGGACTGGAATTCGTGTTTTGTTTCTGAAGATATTGATTCCTGTTGTGATTCCTGGTCCACGTTAGTCATGGAAACTGCCGAACAATCAATCCAAAACAAAAATATTGAAGTTAGACCACATGATTTACCGTGGTAAAACTTCAGCCTACGTTCACTTAAACGTCAAGTTAAAAGAAAATACGAAAATGCTAAACGTCAAAATTTCAACACTCATGCATGGACCTCTTTCTGTCAAGTTCGAAACCATCATCAACAACAGCTTAAAACCGCTGAAGACCAGTACAATACTAAGCTTCGTGAGGACCTCAACAACCCTCCCAAGAAAAGCAAAAGTTGGTGGCGCACAGTTAAATATTTTTTGAACCGTAATCAATCTTCAACTATTCCCTCTCCCATACATGGTGGTAAGCACATTTCTGATTCTTGGTCCAAAGCTGAAATTTTTAATTCTTACTTTCTAGAACAATGTAACGTTGATTCTGCAACGGCCAGTTTACCCGAACATACGGATCCTGCTGCATCTACTCTTGACTCACTCACTGTAACGGAGAGAGAAGTTCTTGAGGTGCTTTTAAGTCTTGACATAACTAAAGCTTCTGGTCCTGATGGTATAAGTTCAAAACTGCTCAAAGAAGCCGCACCTGTTATCTCCCCCTCACTTGCTAGATTATATAACTTTTCACTTTCTAATAGACAATTCCCTTCAGCTTGGAAAAGAGCAAACGTTTCTCCACTTTATAAAAAAGGTTCGGAGAATTCACGCAATAATTACAGGCCTGTGTCTCTACTCAGCTGTGTTGGAAAAGTTCTAAAAAAGATAGTTTTTAAGCACGCATTTAACTTTTTTCGGGACAACATTGTTATCTCCGCTCATCAGTCAGGTTTCATACCGGGCGACTCGACGGTCAATCAGTTGCTCCTTCTCTATCATGAACCATGTTTAGCCTTGGATCAACAAAAGGAAGTACGAATCATTTTCTTAGACATTTGTAAAGCTTTTGACAAGGTTAAGCATTCTGGCCTTTTGTACAAACTAAAGAGAGCAGGTATTGAGGGAAATCTTCACGATTGGTTTTCGAATTATCTAAAGAATCGCTACCAACGCGTAGTTATTCAAGGTCAGTCCTCCAGTGGGGGTAAAATTTGTGCTGGAGTGCCTCAAGGTTCCGTGCTGGGGCCTTTTTTGTTCCTAGTTTACATCAACGATATTGTGGATCTTGTCCGTTGTACATAAAATTGTTTGCTGATTATACCTCTCTGTACTTGAATATTGATAATCCCTTTACTGCCGCTGAAATTATGAATTCCGATCTTGCTGATATTGACAATGGTCCAAAGATTGGCTGGTGACCGTTAATGCTCTAAAAACTGACTCCTTGCTCATCTCTCGGAAGACAAACGAAACTAACCATCCACCTATTCATTTTCAAGGTCATGTATTGCAAAATGTTACCCATCACAAACACCTTGGACTTTCAATACGCTCCGATTTAAGATGGTCCAATCACATTACTGAAATCTCTAACAAATCTAGTAAACTTATTAACATTATGAAAACTTGAAATTTAGGTTGGACAGAAGTACACTCGAAACTATTTATATTAGTTTTGTCAGGCCGATTCTCGAATACGGTAGTCAAGTGTGGAGTGCGTGCTCGGTATTTGACGATTTGAATTATACAATTTTGGTGACCGATTTCTCGCAGTTCAACACCCCTGCCTTCGCCTGGGTGCGAGCCAATTAAATTCTCACTTGTTTAAGAGCGACGTGAAAGATACACCTATATGTGATTGTGGTATATCGAGTGAAGATGCGTGGCATCACTTCTTTATATGTCTTTTTATGCTGTTCAGCGATCAGTTCTCCATACTACAATTTCCTTGTATGCTCCGTTCACATTACAGACAGTATTATACGGCTGCCCTGAATGTTCTCTTGAAGTAAATATTACATTTTTTCAGCAGTACACGAGTATATTTCCGAAACCGGCCGCTTCAAACCGGCAGGCATAGGTTAGATTTTTAGGTAAAACGAACACATATCAGATTCTGCTACAATGCTAGCTTATAATACACATTTGCAGACCTAATATAGTAATAAATTACATAGCCCCACTATCTGTTACGTCACTGTGCTCGTCATCTTAATATTTGTCTAATGCGTCTAGTTCTGTCCAGTTTATGTGTTGTCCTTTCTCGCAAGAGGGATTCGAATAGGGTTTTGCCCTTTTTCCCAATTGCTGAGGTTATTATATTGTATGATAATTTCTATGTATTTGAGAAAATATGTTTGAATAAGTCGGTTCCTTCTGCTGGAAAGGTGTGATATGTTCAGTCTTTCGGAACGCCAATGGTAGTCTGTTGATTGACTATCTATCAAAGCTAAGTGACGGGAATGCTCACTAAAGGAGTCCTGTTCCACCAAGACAATGCTCCTGTTCATAAATCGATTGTTGCCATGTAATCGATCCATGAACTCCTTGACCATCCCCTTATTCACCCGATTTAGCCCCGTCAGACTTCCACCGGTTTTCCAAAATGAAAAAGGAATTAGCCGATCGCCATTTTCCTGACGTCATTTCCGCTGTGAATGACCCTCTTTTAGAGTAGCTGAATAAAATTTCTTCTTGACCGGCATCCAGGTCTTACAGCATCGCTGGCAAACGTGTGTAAACCTAGAAGGAGACTATGTAGAGAAGTAAATGAAAACCATCAATTTTGTACAGGTCTTTCACCGCTAGGCTTAGAACTTTTCAACCACCCCTCCTATTTTGTATTCTGCTTGGAAACAGAATTTTGCGTATTGTCCTGTGTATATTGTACATAATTTCGTGCGTTTGTATATGTCTGGACATTCCCTCCATTAGCCACCCAGTGGCTACTGGGTAATCCAGTATTTGTAATAAATATGTTTACAAAGCAATGCAATGCAATGTTACTAATTTAATCGAATGCTTAATGAATGTGGAAGTTGCATTACAATAATTGTACTGTTTTATTAATTGTTATACTAATTACTTGGACCTATATCTGTCCTGTGGGTTTTGTATATACTAAATGTGTGTCTTTTATTTCTGGAATTACCCCAGATTAGCTATATTGCATAGCTATGAGGCAATCCAGGCTAAATAAATATATTTGCATTGACATTATGTACTTTTGGGCCATCGAGTCAAAGTAACTATGTTTAAACTAAACTGGAACAAATGACAGTGAGCATGCACAGTGGCCATCAAACGTTAGAAGGTATACATAAGATTTAATGTGTTAGTCAAACAATGCAGTCCACACTTTCAAAGATGCAAGACTTTTTACTCAGTGTAATCATATGTTTCCTTCGAGAGATAATTTAATTTTGACATGGGACATTCACAATTATTGCAGAATTACAATAGGGACATCTGCATATTTTTCATTATTATCATGCACTCTAAAATTGCGATGTACAGCTTCCAGGCTATTGTGATGGATAATACTTTGAGCAAACGTAACAGAGCAAAGTTTTTGTTTGTTTCTTTACGCAGTTTCCTGTATATTTTCTCTCGATTTCACAGTGCGCTTTATTTGTTCTCCCCTTTCTTCCTTCCAGCCGTCCTTCATTCCTTCCTTATTAATTTATGTATATGCTTATCGATATATCTCTCCATCAAACTACTAATATATTTTTTTGCTTTCTCTAATAGCTTCTATTAGCGTTGTGTTGATCCTGAGATCGATGCCCCGCTGCCGATAGGATTTATGACATACAACAAACAATAGTAGTGTCCGTAGTTCAATGGCTCAATATGTATACAATTACAACTATTACAGCTTTATATTCACTATCATGTTCCCAGGTCACTGGACGTTGATAGACAGTACACTGATGTCAACAATAGGTTATTGTAAGGACATTTAATAAA
The DNA here is from genome assembly GCA_964020975.1 of Hermodice carunculata. Lineage (NCBI taxonomy): Eukaryota > Metazoa > Annelida > Polychaeta > Eunicida > Amphinomidae > Hermodice > Hermodice carunculata. Next base: position 44,014,603 of record OZ026620.1, on the reverse strand, counting down.
CAACTCTGACGATGTTTAATTTGCCTGATCAAAAGGGCAAGATACTTGTTGAATACGAAAAACAATTGTGTCTACAGACAGCAACACTGTCGTATTGGTGTACAACAACGCAATGCATAGGTTCTTTAATCGTATGTTACACCCGGGATACGGAATCTCATTCCATATCCCTGATGGCATATAAAACTTATATGAACAACATGACCCAATAATGTAAAACTTACATGAACAATATTACCAAATAACGTTAAACTTACATTAACAACATATACCAATAATCTGATTTACATCACAAAGAATCAAAAAGCAATATCAAATTATGAATAAATGAATAAGTGTTTGAATAGATAAACAACAAATTATTAAATTGTCCACAGACAGAGAGTAATACCGACAATACATCCGCATATTGGACCACTTTCTTTCATCAAGCATTTTTCTTATATTACAGTGTCAAATTTACTCTGCATGGACTGGGAAGGCACGACTATAAAGCAAGGAGTACAATACATCCCTGTATTGACTGAACCCTGCATCAGTTGCATCTGTCTGCGAGGAGCACCAACCAGCTGCTCATTCGCCACCTGTCAGTCCCCCAAGTTCAGGTGCGGCAAATGGCAATGGCTGGACGGCAACTGCTGCAAATACAATTGCACCGAGGCCATTGAACATCCCAAGGAGGACGAATGGATAGCACAGTTTGCAGCAGCCAGGACACGTGTACCCCGTGAGTATACATATATAATGGGCGAATGCATATATATATATATATATATATATATATATATATATATATATATATATATATATATATATATATATATATATATATATATATATATATATATCGCAGTTACGTTACTGTTAATTTGGTAGTTGGTCAGACTCCCAGTAGACATTACAGTAACACAGCAGAATATGATAATTTACTCTCAGTTAATGATTGATTTGCCCTCAAAGCAGCCTCTTCGATGTTTTTTCTTTGTCTTAGGGCGGGAACAAATAATAATACAATAGCCTAGTAATATCTTAAACAGAAGCAAATAACAAGAAATTCACGAGTGATGCATATTTCACGCCCCCGCCCACCCCCATTCCGCTAAAAATGTGCCTGTCAATTTTACCAGAGAACCATCATTTAAAGGGAAAGCCCACTGGCAGCTTCAGTATGTTGCTGAGCCAAGGATCAAGGGGCCCATGAGAGGAGGAGAGTGAGCTTGTGGCTTTCGACTGGCCTTATGTACATGATGCATCTTGCGTTATTCAGTGCCTTGTGGCTTTAATGGCTAAATTGGATGAAGACACAAAGCAGGTTCTGCACGTGTACATAATACCATTTTATGAATGTTCATAAACTTTTTGCCACATAATTTTAGTTGTCGCACATAAATGACGTCAGCGGGTAAAGCTTCTCTGCCGTATCATATGGCATTGACGAAAAATTAATTGGACCAAAAGGTACCATCTGCTCAGACTCGGCGCTCGTACAACTGATTATGTGTAATATGCTTCCTTTTCAGTAATCTTTCTCACTGGAAAGTAACATAAATCTTTCCACTTGGCGGAAAGCTTTAATTCTGAATAATACCTTGCCAGACTAAAACAGACACTCTTAACCTGCAGTGTAAGGTCATATATATATATAAATATATATATATATATATATATATATATATATATATATATATATATATATATATATATATATATATATATATATATATATATATATATATATATATATGTATATATATAGGGCCAAACCATTTCAAATCTTTCAAACTGCATTTGTACAAACAAACACACAAAGGTCGGTGCACGGAACATCGCCGTCTCGATTTATGATTGTTTACATTTTCAATTGAAAGCAAAAGTACAAAGGCTATAAATGGGGTCCTGCCTGTTATGTGTGCATTGAAGTATACTAAAATCGAGTTTTCCCTCCTTCTCTTCCAGGCTCCTTGACAAGTTAAAAATTTTTATTCAAGGGAAAATAAAGTATGTCAAGTTTAATTTATTGCTTTACTGGTACATTATTATCACTCAGAAAGGTCTGCGTTTGTCTATTAAAGTAAGCTATGTTAATTTCCTAATTCAAACATCTGCAATTAAGATACCTTAAGTTTCGGATTCTGCGGACAGATAATGCGCATCCGTAACCAAACCGAGTTCAAAATGGATATATTTTTGGTAATAATTATGAAGATTTACTCAGATTTGAAATTTAAAGGACAAGAATCAAGACAGAATAATTAGCTGTGGTAAAGCATGACGTTTGTATTTGCAGTATCGACATTGGTTGTCGGAAGCAATGAACCTGTAACGGGGCGCAGGACGTATGTTGACAGGGAGCGGAGGGGTTCTTTTATAGTAAACAGATCACAGGCAATAACAGCTGATGGTCAAATCATAATGTGGAGGCTTTATGCAAAATATAGACGTACCGTGAAGCTTCAGGTATGGAGGCCAAAAGATGCTTTGAGCTTGACTCTGGTAGGAGAGAATGTCTTCCATCCAGCATCAAGGGGCATGCAGGAATATGAGCCAAAAGAAAAGGATCGAATATTAGTTAGGAAAGGCGACGTCATCGGTTTTGCCTTCAACCATAATAGCCCAGTTGCATTCGCTACTTTTCCCTGCAATACAACGACAAAGACGCTGTATATGAAACGGGGTACATCAAAGGTTGAAATTACTTACAGGTTTGCACCCAAAATAACAAACTGGCATCCATGCAGGACTTACTCTCTCAGCGCTACGGTGCTGCCACTGACGGGTGAGTTACAAGTCACACACAGTTTGCTCTGTCAAAACGAAAGGAAGTTCTCTCAATATGTTTGAAGCATTAAAATAAAGCGGCAATAACAATGCAAAGTTTCTGTTTGCGTTTTGTTTGAAAAGAAATTAAACCTGGACAGTTTATGCAGTTGAGATTCATCCTGACGGCTTATGTGGTATGTATCTTGTGTGCCCAGGTAACTGGAAGTAAAAGTTTGGAAACGGTTAAGTTGGTGAAAGTCAATTTTGTGCAAAGTCGACAAAGTTTGACGTCGTGTCATGAGATAATGTGACACTTTAAAGAATTAAAAAATGCACAATGAAAATATTGACAGCACGTATGCACGAATGGCTGTCATGGCAGTGGGAATGTGCTTAATGCGCAATCATATCTACTTCATAAACAGAAACTGAAGTGTTCTATCAGTGTCAAGCTTTTCTGCTGCCAAAGGATATTAAAAAGTACCGTTTAACAGTTACTCAAAGAGAGAGAGAGAGAGAGAGAGAGAGAGAGAGAGAGAGAGAGAGAGAGAGAGAAAGAGAGAGAGAGCCAACTCAGTCAGTTAATGATTAGTCATCAATGATGTCAATAATATTACAGTGAGGTTTCCCTAGTCGTATAATGTTTATTTGTCCACAAAATTACAAATTTGATTCGCAGACAAAGAAACTGCCGGACTGCAAATCTAATTCTTTCAAAGGTTTGAATGTTTCATATAGTTACAATCTTGTAAGGATACTTCTTTTCAGCAACCCGGCTGAACCACAAAACTTTCAGATCAAAAGCAATGGCATCTCGGCCATGGCGTGCCCCGAGGACGAGCAGATTACCAGATGAGCGGTCGGGGATCAGGTTGCCCGGTAAAAGTAGACCAGGAGGACGGAAAACTGAAATGGTGCTGGCGTCACAAGAGAGAAAGGAACAGAAAAGATTGTCACACCTTCAACAATCGTCAAAATTACAGGTATATCCTTGTACAGTGGCGAACGATAATACTAAGAATAACGATAGAATTGACGATATTGATAACGATAACAATAACAATAATTAGAACAGTAACAATAACCAGAGACGCTGAGCTTCCAATCCACACCCAGGAAAGCTGTTGACCTCGGTCATCCCATTTTGATAGGTCTCACTTTCAATTCTGGTTCAAATTGTATTTGCTTAAAGACCGTCGTTCGGTACACTGGTCAAAAGAATTTAGAAATCTCTGGTTTTTGGTGTGAATCAAGATATTGGCATTTGAAACAAAATGCAAGCAAAAAATTGGCATGTCACGGTGCTACTTTTGTCGCTAGGTGGCGCTACATGTAAGGAATACAGAAATTTGATTGCAAACATTATATATGTGGGTAAAAGCAAAAAAAAAAAAAAATGAATTAAGGATGCAAAAATATGCATAAAATAACTCAATATGCGTGTATGCAATGTATATCAAGCCTTTTAATAACAAATATGTGGAAAAAACATGGCAGAATGTGACTTTAAATTCATCTCGTCTTGCAAAAATGTATGTGCTCACATTATTTTTTAAGTTTGACATAGACAAAATATTTGGGAACCCCTGAAAAATTGTAGGGGGTTTCCAAAATATGCACTAATTTCATTGATTAACAAAAAAAATATCATACGGTGCTATTTTTTCCGCAATTGTACAAAGAATCCATGCATGTTGACTTAATTTGTTCTAAGTTCATAGGTACTAGGTATCCATTCATTGTCTAACTTCGATACCATATCGATATACATGTATGTAGGTTAAATAAACGGCAGTACGTCATTAATTTTGTATTCCAGTCATAATATATACTTTCATAGTTTTACTGAGAAGAGGCAAACATTTTAAGAGTCTCTCGAAAAAAAATAAGAATATCAAAATTATAGTTGCCTTAATACATTGTCGAATGGTAACACAGGCAGCACATTATCAAATATACCTGTGCCACCTTTTGACGCTGGGGTATTACTGTGGTCCCCCCCTCCCCCCGTTGGGACAGCGTTTATTGTACCACATTCACAAGAAATGTAAAGTACACTGGCCAAGCCATATCGTTTTTCTGATTCTGTATTTTTTAGGGACAATGTTTTTTTGGTTTTTTTTTTACATTCCTCGCATACAAGATTATCGGCTTGTACACTTAGTTCCACTATTCTACGACCTTCGTCCCAGTTATAACTGTCAATGTTTACATGTGCATGTGGCATTTGGGGGGGGGGGGGTGGGGGTGGGCGTGGCACTTTCGACGGTGGCTTGGTCAGCGTTCGCTGATTGTGTTCATGCGTTTTGGTCCACCACTGCCGTGTTTCGACGTATTATGCTTTGTTTTAAAGCATTTAGTCCTTTGTTTTGGCATTCGTTAACAAACCGCCCATTCTTTTTCCTTTTCACTCTTCGTAAACAATCCATATTTCTCAAACGGAACTGTGCAAAATAGGAAAAGCGAACAGCAGCTAGTGCAGGTATCGACAAATACCAGCTCTGACTGTATAGAGGCATTGGACCATAAATGGTTGCGCATATCGCGGTGTACCGAACGTATTTAAGTTTGAGTTGGGTTGTTTGATTGAATTGTGCATATTAGTACATTATATATTTCACACTTAATTTGACAGCCTACCGCACCGTATACAACAACCGTTGAGTCAGGGAAAACAACAATTTCATTGTTCATAAAGCTGATATGGTTGCTTGCAAGTTAACGGGTGTTTCATAAAGTAAATCAGTGGTTATAATGCATGATATATTACACAACTGGATGTTTTTTCGTGGGAATAATGAACGTATCTGAAGGCCAATGCAGCACATTCGCCTCAATTCTGTTTGTCCTATTTTATGCATAGTTTCGACAAACTGAATGATACTACAGCCTTTATCAGCAGAGCAATTAATTTTATTTATGGCCTTCCGGGCGAACAAATCATTTTAAAAATTGAGAAAGCCTGGAATACTTGAATCACTAGAGGTCATCATTGGTCAATATGGATCACATGGTATTTGGTTTAAACATATTTTATTGAAGAACAATTGGTCGACAGGCTCACTAGCCTATATTAGGGCCTTTTGTACATATAAGACAATACAACATTGATATTTCGAAAAAAATAATAATATACAGATACGCAACATACAGGACCTCAATTTTAGAATAGGTTGGGGAAGGGACATGTGTGATGCGTAGTCAGATTACAATAACTTCATTAGCCAAAACCAAAACTCATATCTTAACCTTCCTGAATTCTTAATATAAGGATGTACTGCTTGAAAAATTGCCTTATTTATATTTCCTTTTCCCTTAGTTCCAAATAGCAAAGTGGGAGCGCTAAAACTCGCAAAAGGGATTATTTTAATCTGCAATTCAATTCTCAATAAAGTTTATCTGCTACATTTGAAAAAAAGATAAATAAATATTCTACTCCCCATCAACGTGATGGTGATTCAACAACGCCAATTCTAAAAATATTATCATTAAACTGGCTGTAGTCCATTTTCATCCTGGCAAGGATAACAGTATCACCGTAATTATACAATGTGTTACATTGTGGTTTTTTCTTGTTAAGTTCCCTGTTTAAGTCCTCTAAATGTTCATGATTCCTCATTTACCGAGGTGGTAAGTTCCATTCCCGTATAGTTGATGGATGAATGGATTAAATAATGCGTTTTTGTGTGCATAAAAAGTACGTAATTGGTTTGTCCGTGCCGAAATTGTTTCGGGTAATAGATCATTGAGATAACCATGTATTTCTTGAGATAACATGGTATTTCTTGACGAGTCAGACATAAACGGAAATGCCACGTGATTCTTTTTGACCGGTGGTGCTTTCTAGCGGGTCATCAGTTCAAGCCGTATTATTACATCAACAGCTTCTGAACACATCTCCTGCTATAAATATTAAAAGTCCTCTTGATTGACTAGGTTCAAATTTGATACATGGGCGACTCATGGGTTGTTCTCACCATACGGTGCGATTTTTAAAAACTTGGATGTGAAAATAATACTTTTAGTCACACTTTAATTTAAGAACTCACTGCGCCTTCCGTTCATTTCCGACACCCACAAGGCGCGAAACGCTTGTGACGTCACAAACGCAACCCCGCTGGCTAACAGGGAACACTCCGACCATGCTAGCGAGCCATGGCTTTCAAGTGTCACTTGGTTTAAACATATTTTATTCGCCCCTTATCAACAGGATTAAAAGTGCACGTAAAAGTACTCACATTTTTCTCTGTTTCCGCCCAGGATGGGTCGCTGTGTTGCTCTCACATGTAGCAATAAAAGTTCTACAGCTTGTTTACATTCCCCCAAGACCTGAAATTACGGAGAGCGTGGACCCGCACAGTCAAGATTTACATATGAGGACAAGTGGCAAGGCCCTGGGAACCGATCTAACCTATGTAGCGAACACTTTATGCAAAGTGACTTTTATTTGCCAAATATGACGATGTTTAGGATAGGTTTGGCAAGAAAAAGCTGCTGTTGTTGCCAAATACGGGTCCATCCCTGGCCAATGGAAGGAATCATGGAACTGGCCAAATTACATTACTCATAAAACCAGGAACAGTGATTCGTTTGGTTTTTTTTCCCCAGTATTTACAAATTAATCTTCAGTATGATTCTGATTTCAAAGCTTGCATAACATCAAAATATAGGTCTGGTAATTCAACGACTGTTACAATGTATCGCACAGTTATCAATCCAATGTCACAGTGACAACGCTGGTCTAAGGTGTTGTTACAAAGTAACATTGTAACAAAACTTTAATGTGTTTAACCATTTTGATTCTATAGATGGAAAAATGGGTGGAAAGCATGGGCAAGCAAGGACCGATCTTGTTCCGTACCCAGGTCTAGGGTTGAACGGTCTACAACAGTTTGAGTTAGCTGGCCACTGTTATGTGTACGAATTATTACTTCTGTATAATGCGAGGTGTTTAAACCCATACCCAGATAGCATTTGTTTGGATGGCTACCACATTCACGCCTCATCCACTCAGCTGCCAAGACCAGTGGGTGGCTGGCCTTTCATCTTTTTTTAGTCACGTGTTAGTGTTTGTGACAGTCCACGGCGAGCTCCTAATATTTCGGGTGTACAAAATTTCAACTCACTGTACCTTTGTCGTTTATATGGAAGCAGAAAATAAGTCAGTCACAGGAAAATATTTACCATTGTTACATAATGGATACGATCTGAAATAAAGGATATCATAAACACGTGCACTGATGACAATATATACGGAAACGTAAATAACTGCCCTCCAAGGGTCGTGAGGCTACTGCCGGGTAGGAGTTAAACTGATATTGAAAGCTATATTCATAAATGCAAACTTATATTTAATCATCCATGGACCATACATATGGGCAGGGAAAATTAACTATTTGTTTAGACTTTCATATACCGTATGCGTAGGCAGTAGCTGTTTCCGTGAATGCTAGAATTTGAAACACAATAACACCTGGCCCATCCTGACGCAAATTCCAATTTATTGCATTCATGCTTGTTCTTGTTAAATGGAATCGTGTAATTTTTTTATTGGAAATACCTCGTTTGCAACGAGAAATCATTGCCCAGACGGCAAGTTCGGATTGTCTGGCTGTACCACGGCCGCACTCCCTGCAGTACTGGTGACGGTAGGGTTCTGGGCGTCCCCTCATGTGTGTAAGGCTGAATGATCTTTTCCTCTGCTGCTTCAGCTTTTCTTATTCATTATTCTTCATCGGCATCAAACCATGTACATAAAAAATCCAATTCATATTCTCCAGAATCCTATGCTCTCTTGTATCTGCCATAACTTTTGGCAAACTGAAGGCACTCTGCATGGCTTAGAACACACACACCATGACCAGCGGGTTGCGTTTGTGACGTCAGTAACACTTCCCACATTGGGCCATGATCAGAGAAAATACGCGCTTTCCTGTCGCAAATGTGACGCACTTTTGGCGCTAAAAAAAAAACACTATTCGAAAATGAAATTTAACATTCTGGTTTTCGTATATCATTTCTAAGGATGCTAAACATCAACTTTCTAATCTGTGGTACCCATTCAATCAATAGGACCTTTAAGTAACCTGTACGCAAAATGAAATGGATTCATTCTTTTGTGTGTGTGTGTGTGTGTGTGTGTGTGTGTGTGTGTGTGTGTGTGTGTGTGTGTTTGTTTGTTTTTTGTTTTTCTATAGGCAATCCGGCTTTCTTCGCTGAGGTCTCTACAAGAGGCAGAGGATACCATCGAACCTGGTACACTGGCGTTTGTTGAGGATAGAGATTCACTGTACATACGGGTGTCTACTGGGTGGAGGAAAGTTCAGGTTTGTGCCAGGAGATACTTGTGTTATCGTATTAACCCATATTAGAAAGTTTTTTGTTCGGGATAATGCAAAGGACTAAGAAAATTGTATAATAAAGATTTTGCATCATCTTCCTGGTTAAAGATACACAACTGCAAAATAAAAATGTAAGGTTCAGTAAACTGCCAATGAAAAAGTTAACAAATGCAGAAGTATACCATTTTTTTTTATCTATAGTGTAGGTAATCGCACAGGAAAGCTAGGGTTGTACTCTGGAGAAACAAGTAGAAAACTTAATTTTCAGATGCACACGTTTTAACGACTGGTGCTAGTACCAAGTAGGATATCCACACGCAGTGACCATTGGTCCCAAGTGGCAATATCAAATTATTTTATTTTCCTATTTGAAATAAACATTTTTTTCTGACACACAGAGGTATAAACGTATTCACCCTACGTGTAGTCCATGATAGTAATATCCTTTATTTATTTTAAGAGGATAGGACAAATAGCCTGTTGGGTAATATGAAGTCCTCTCCTCATGTACATACAATAACATTACATTTATATTCATCATACAAAAATGCCTTGGAAAAAAAGATAAATTAAAAGACAGAAATATAAATAACATGTGACTGAGTGAACAGATATCAGCATTTGTGCTAACAAAAATACTGCAAGCCCATAATCACTATTCTCATTCTTCTGTATCGCCTGATAACTGTTTCGAAAATCTTTTAATGACTTCGATAAATTTCATTGCAGCATCTAAAATGTTACAATTAGTGTCAAATGAAAGATTGTCATTCCCATATAGGCTAATATGTTTTTGTCGGAATTTGTAAGTTATCAAGGAGTATCACAGGTTGAGCGCCCTGTAGAATTTAAGAAATATGGTCTAGGAAGAATGATGTGACACTGCATAAGAAAATGAAACAGTGGAATCCCCCTATTAACACCACTTAAGGGACTGAAAAATGTGGTCTTAATAAGGAGTGGTCTTAATGGGGGTATAATTTAATAATGGATAAACAAAAAATGGATCTGTAAACTGGTGATCTTAATATAGAAATGGTCTCTTTATGGAGGTGGTATTAATTGGAGATTGTACCGTACATGGTTTCAGAATGAAACCCAACTTGGCATGTCCGAGTGTCGATCGATTGCCGTGTATACAAATGAACATTTAGGGCGCTAAAGTCGACTCTTAAGCGATTCAACATCACATTAAGCTTGCAGGGTTCATGACGGAGGTGATCGAGTCTTGCAGGGAATGCCAGTTGCTTAATGTTCAATTTAAAGCCATTGATAGAATCGGCATCCAAAAGAATTTGGGAAAGTGAGTTCCAAAGCTTAGTAGTTGATGGAACAAAACTTCAGCCAAAAATATTAATGTGAACATGATACTTATTCTTAAGGGAAAACTTGAGATCTATAGTTGGTATGTCAAACCGAGAGTCACATGGTGTGATGCCATAATTTACTTAGTTTCTTTGATATTTTTCAGCTTGTCGGACAATCTGAATAATAATGAGGTTATGGGAGATATCATGGAAGCACAAAGAGCAAGATGTGGTGTACGTCTGCTTGGAGAGATAAATACAAACATTCAATAATATTGAATAAACCGATAGATTACGTTTTTTCTCGCTGAATTAATTGTATGGATAAAATATATAATGTATAACTCGCTTGGTTACATAATATATGTTTAGTAACTTGTTGATTTGATACATTACACATGTTGGGTCAGTTGCTACTTTACAAAATTCGTTTTGTTGAATAACCTCATTAATCATTCATGTTGGATAAGTTGCCACATTGTGTAACTAATACTCATCAGATCAATAAACTATGTAATATATTTTGTTTAATAAAAGCAATGTGACCTTTGTACATTGATATTAATCACCTGTTATCGCTTACAAATACTAGAGGTATCCCAAAGGCTTTGGCAATATGCCTTGCCATGCAATTCAGAATATACGTAAATTATGTAGAATTGCTTAAAAAAACTCATCTACTCGAGACTGGCTAATCCTAAGTTGGAAACCTACTTACCAGCATCTCTCAGCGCCCAGAGCCAGACGCTTCTGATGGCCATGGTAAAAATGTGATGGGTCCAGTCGACACCATTTTGGAATCGATATTTTTATGATAAACAGCAAGATATCACAAATATGCAATATTGATTAAAAAAATGCCACCCTAATAATGAATTAGCGTTTGGCATTATTTTGTACATACTGCTGTCAATCTGACTACAAGGAAGTGGTTCTGGGCAAAAAGACACAAACACAATACTGCTGTCAAGTCGTCAATGGATTGTAAAGTGAAGAAAAGTCGCTTTTTCCGCAATGCTTCCCCTGCAGATCACATGAAGCCACCAATATGGCGTAAATGTATTGATTGTATGTAGCATATAGCGAATGACGTCAGCTTTGAACATGACTAGACTATATCAGTAGTCTGTCCTGTTGTAAAGGAAAAAAAGATTGAACATGATAATCTTAAGCGCACACACACACGTACAAAAATACACACACATACACGCAATCACACACACACACACATACATATATATATGTATATATATATACAAAAATATACACACATACACGCAATCACACACACACACATATATATATATGTATATATATATATATATATATATATATATATATATATATATATATATATATATATATGAACGAGTGGGACTCGAACCTGCAACCTTTGGCACCAGTCGCCTAGCTGAAATGGGAAACGCACATATCCACTCGACCAAATCCCCATTCTTAAAAAAGGAATGGTTCAATGGAGGTACATTATAGTTATGTGCCAGTGCGATATCAACATGGTTGTGCAGTATATTTACTGAGTCGGCATTTATTTCCAGAATCGGGGACTTAAATCCAACAGCATTTAGGAAATACCGAAAATATATATTTTATGTTAGGAACGAGTAGGACTCGAACCTGCAACCTTTGGCACCAGTCGCCTAGCTGAAATGGGACACGCATATATATATATACAAGTCATTCCAAAATAAATTGTCCATTCCATTCGGACAATTTTGCTTCATCATTATATCTCCAGTTCTACTCATGGTAGAAGCACCAAATTTGGACAGTGTGTAAAGGTGGGTTCTTGTAGTAAATTTGCACAATTTAGCAATATTACTACACTCATAATTGAGTTATGGCATTATGGAAATTAATAAATTCTCAGGAATTTAGGCAATTTCCTGGGGTTTTAGGCAATATCCTGGGAATATAAGCCGAGTTCCTGGGAACATAAGGCCGATCCTGGGAATGTAGCAATGTCCGACGAAGATAGTGGTAAGCTCCCAGGAACATAGTGGCAAGTTCCCAGGAACATAGTGGCAAGTTCCCAGGAACATATTAAAGTCCTGGGAATATAATTATAAATTCCCAGGTATATAACTTAAGTCCCAGGAATTGAGACTTAAGTTCCTGGGAACCTTACTCAGAGTCCAAGGAACTTTAAAATAACAGGTAACGTATGAGGAGTGCATGCGTACATGCTGTAAGCATCACTTTAATGTTTCTTCATATCAAATTCATTTCCAGCAAATTTTCCTTTCCTAGATTTTGTGCAAAATTAGACTATCAGTCTAAGCTAAACCAACTTTATCGAACGCTGTCTTGAAAACAAGAAAAAAAAAAAAAAAAAAAAAAACCTCGCCAAATTGTGACCTGTATTTAGTGCCTGGGTTATCATCAATACTCCCCCCCCCTTCCCCTGGCCATACTCATGGATTCTTTTGGAGTTTTGAAAGCTATAGGACCTACAGAGGAACCTTTGGGAGGCCTAGTGACAGTCTGTACAGCCATCCTAGGACAACCATGCATGACCAAAGTGGTAACTGAAAATTTACATGAAAATGAAACAAAGGTCCCACTTTACTATCCTAGATTGTAGGCCTTGGTCTATACAGAGCGTATGTTCCCTCCCCTCTCTTGTCCTCTTTCCTCCCCCCTTCCACCTCAAACACTCGTCAAAATGCAGCCTCACAAAAGGGTAAGTGGGTCCTAAACTCCAGGATCAAAGGAAAGATGTCTCATACATGTAGGCCTAGGTCGAAGCCTATATGGCCGAGCTATGTTTTTTCCCAGGTAGTAACAAAGGTGGGTGGCCATGCATAGTGATTCAACATTTGTTAAACATTGGTAACAAGTCCTATACATACATCTTTTGATGTATACACGATGTACCAGTTCTCTAGTAAAAGTTGAGCCGTGCGGTTTGTGAAATGCAGCACAATACGTCCCTGACCACAGATAGGAAAATAATTGCTTTCAATCAGAAACTTCTGGTTCTAAACTGTACTTCCATGGTAAAACTGGAAAAAAATGTCTTTTCTTGACGAATGGAGGTAGTCTGCGCAAGCCATGTTACTTCAACCCTACCGACGATCTTGTAAAAACCGTGTACCTAGGCCTATTCTCGTTTTAGCAACTGGAAACTCCTCATTGATATTGATCAAGTTCGGAGCGGGTCAGTGGGGCAAATTTTTTTTTTTTTTTTTTGGTATAAGTATTAAAAACATGAAATCAGTTTATGAAAAATCTAAAAAGCTAGGGTCTCTGCGATTATTAAAATGTGTGCGTTCTCTGAAAAGTCTGTTTTTTGCTTAGCATAAAGAACCCAAATATGAGTTGACCTCGCAACAGAGACGCAGAGAAGCTAGCTAGACATCGTTGCACCAAATTTCACAGTTCCAGAGACCGGCAACTCATCACATATATAGAAAGATTAGCAAGCGATAATAACAGTGTTCTTGCCCACCCTATCAACATTAGGCCTAATTTGTATTTTGTTCAAAACATTATGGTCGAATAAAGGATTTCTGAGTCTGAATAGGAACATATCGAGTATAGGTACATCAACTATGTACCATTGGTAGATCTATTAATTTCATAATAATAGGCTAAACCCTATAATAATAATAATAATAACAACAACAACAACAACAACAACAACAACAACAACAATAATAATAATAATAATAATGATAATAATAATAATAATAATAATTTGTGTGATTCCTGTCTGTACCGCTATTATGTGGATTTGTTTTATCCGTCAGTCATTTCATCTCATATGCTTAGGTCTACTTTAATTGTCAACAGCTTGGCTAAACTAGCCTGTAGAATGCCTGCGTACCACTTTTCTTATTTACTCCGCTGCTGTCAGTTCCAATGTTTACTCAAATTCTTTGGAAATTCATTCTGATTAAAAGTCCACTGCATCTTCAGATCAAACAATAAACTGATTGAGGAAACACTATGCGATAGGCCTATTAGTGATTCATGAATCATGGAAAGGGCTGGCTGCATTGTTGATGCAGACAGCCAGGTGCTTTTACTTTTGGCCAATCAGAACACACGTAGCAGCGTCGCCACGGCTACAGTCACAAGAGCCGACATGTTGCCGTCCACTGCTCAAATCCATGGACCATGCAAAATGAGCGAGGCAGAGAAAACTGCAACAGTTAGGCCAAGGAGGGCCGAGTCGGCCGCTGTTAACGATCTCAGTAATAACTCGACTGATCAAGTAAGATCAAAGCAAAAACACCAATTGATTGGATTATGACACTTTTTATTCAAAACAAAGTTGTTTGAAACCCAGAGACTTCCCTCTTCTCGAATCTCTGTCCTCCATGGTTGGAGCATGTATCTTATTAGCCTCATTGGTCAGACACGGGAATCACATTTAAACCATTCCAAATCACGAAATACCCCTGTAGGCAAAAGTGAGAGGAAACAAGTGGCCTAAATGTAGATTAGATGAGCAAACTAATGGTGAAATTATGACATTGCCCTAGGTTCTTTCCCGGGTACTTGAAAAGGGGAGGGGGGCGGGAGGTAAGGGGCTCCCCGCACTAGCGTACTGGGCATTTTTATTTGCTTTACGCACAAATTGGAATACATTTTAATTTATGTACTTCGTAGCAACCATTATTTGTACATTTTTTGCTCATTTTCTGTTACTAGAACTAGGGCAAAATTGTTATTTGTACCAGCGTCCAGACCCTCCCCCCCCCATGAAAACGTGTAGTGATTTCCAATTTAACCAACTTTGCACCTCACTGCTGACTCCTTTTTTTCGGGGCTTTTTGTCTTTTTTGTTGTTGTTGTTTGTTTGATTGTTTGTTTTGTTTTGTTTTGTTTTTTTAATCTTGTTTGCCAGGTCACTTGGCCAATCACAATCAATCAGGTGAGCAGGAGGTCAGTCACCATGGCAAGTTTAGTGGTTTTTAGAATAATAGTGTTTGAGAGAAACTCCAGACAAATATGGTTGGAGAGAAAGAGAGAGAGAGAGAGAGAGAGAGAGAGAGAGAGAGAGAGAGAGAGAGAGAGAGAGAGAGAGAGAGAGATTAGAAAAGTAAAATTCTATAATTTAGTCATGGTGAACACGTTGAAGTTCCAGAACTGTAATTATGATCATAATTGAAAAAAAAGATGTCACAGATGTAATGAAAGAGTGATGATAGACAGATATCCTCACTCATTAAGTACATCTATGAACTCTTAAAGGGAGTTTGAATGGATATATTGCAAAGTTCCTTCTGGTATGCACAGAGGTAGTCATGAATGCAGGCTGCTGAGAGGCAGAGCAGTATGTCATTAAGTGTGTGTGTGTTGGGGGGGAGGGTATTTCCTTACTAGCTCTGGCATACAGGGGTAATGTTTTACCCATGCCAGTGAACTGGAGGTCCTCTTTTTTCTGTATTTCTGATCATCATATATGTTCATACTGGTCATTATGTTGGAATATTCCTATTTTTCTGTGCTTTGTTATGGCAAAATTATTTCCTGTGCTGGTGTACTGTGACATCCCCCTCCCTCCTCCCTTTCCCTGGGTACAGCATCTCTCTGGTACTGAGTTAAGTGCGCTACAACAAGGATTCTCTGTCAATCAATTTAAAAACAGAACATTGATGTCCTTATTTCATATCTTCAAGTATGCTTTAAAACGAATGCTTAACCCGGTAAAGGATACACTGAGAATCAACACGCTCAAGCCCCGAATGCCAAATCGCGTCTTTCCTATGAACTGTAGTGATTGTAGCGTTTTTTAAATGTCTATCACTTCAGCCTCTACTCTATACGCAGTGGACACCTGACACCACTATATGGTTTTATATAAACAAATGACAGGCAGAGCTCGGTGGGTTTAATATTGACCATCTTAGCATAGTTTCATCACTTAACTTGAAATCCAAAGTAAAAACCGTAGGAGAAATTTCAACTTAAAAATATGAAACCATGAAAATACACACACATATGAGTATACAGTTAATGCATCAGCTCATTTTCAGATAAAATAGCATGCTCGCTCTCAAATACACCAAGCTAGCAGCGTTGATTTTAAACTGATGCCATAGGTGACATGTGAACCTTATGCATATTCAATACCGTCGGCGCAAAATTACATGAGAAGTCAGTTGCCAAACCGTACAGGTTTCTTTCATGAAAAATGTGAAATCTTACTGTGTACCTATGTTGATATGAAAATAATACGAAGTTCTTTGGAGAGTGTTAAGAATAGTGTTGGTGTGTTAGAGTAATAAATCACAGAGTATAAAGACAACACCAGAAAAGAAGATTTGCTCCAAACCACATCTGTCTGTGTGCCAACAAAAGAACGTTTTTGCCTTGTACATTCAAGTTAAAATTGAAAAGCTACATGAGAGCAAACATGAAATTAAAAATACAGCAAAATAAGGCCCTTGGCGGGAAAAAAAATCTGCTGGTAAAAACGGAAAAGCCAGAAAGAAAGAAAAAATTCTGAATAAAAGAGAATGTCAAGTGTCAGCAAACAAACAGGATTTGGTCATGTAGAGAGAAACTCTTATTCTAGTACTGTATACTTTTTACTGCAAGTTTGATTTATTTATGGATCATTGTTGCGATTACAGCGTGGAGTGATGACAAAAGGCCACCAAATGTGAGCACAAAAGGGTTATGTGTGACAGGAGTGTAACCAAAAAATCCTTTTGATGTACATATACATGTAATTGACGGCAGATGACAGATCACGGTCTATTGTATGTCTGGTCTATCATAAATATGTACATTTATCCCGTACTTAGGGCCATATTACTTTAAAAATGGACTTAATACAGACTACGTAGTCTGGCTGACCATACTACGTGGTTATGCACCAGACTACGTTGTGTTGCACTACTTTCTTTCCATTCTTGTGTTCATTCCCTTATATGGCATGGATCTGACCATACTACGTGGCTATGCACCAGACTACGTTGACTGTTCACTTTGTTTATGAACTTAATGTATTCATACACCAGAAGCAAAATAAAATGAGGTCGCGTATGTCTACATTGGGAAGCTTGTGTCTGTTATCTTTTATTTAATTATTAATAGTAGTTTTTTTTAAAATTTACAATGAAAAATGAAAATTGATAGTACTTAAGTACAGGATAAAAAGAAAACTAGGCTCGTCTGGAGTCTGCTACACCAGACTACCTTCGTGACATCCGCATCACACGCGCCCTTCGGGCTTGTGTGATGCGGATGTCTACTCAGGTAGTCTGGTGTAGCAGACTCCGGACTCGCCTAGTTTTCTCATTGTCTGCTATTGTTGCTGTTATTTGCATTATTCCAACTTTACTGGTAGGGCTACAGACTGTTCAGAGACTCTAACTTTATTGACATCTAAGTCTGTAGATCGAGACAAATTGATGATGGACAAACCTAGTATGTTAAGAAAGAATGTCACATCTACGCCTAGTAATTTGGAAAACATATATAAAACATTTAAATGTTTCGAGTCCTCCCAATAGGTATAAATCCAAATTCTATGACTTTTTTTCTTGGTTCACTGGATGCGCCTACAGCACAAACCTATGCATTGAAGTTGGACTGACATGTGTATCTATGATAAGTTTGAAGAAATTCAAAGCAACATTTACAACGCTACCTTGCACATAGCCAACAATACCATACGCAAATAACCGTTCGGCAAAACCTACAAGAGTTCAATGAAGAGAGTTTTGAGTGAGCGTCATATTTACACGGTAATATTATATTTGGTCAATATTGTTAAAAATCACAGACTGAAACTCGAGGAAGACAGACACTGAAGAAAGTGCAGTGATTAGGACAGAGAATGAAAAATGGAAGACTGTTCTAAAGACTAGTAATAAAAGAAGTTAAATACCGGCAGGCAATCAAACATTAAGAATTTGGATGACCAGGTTAATCCTGCCTAAATTGGTCTTAGTTGGACCTGTAAGGTAAAATGTCATTTGCTTTATGATTTTCGATCATGTTGGGGTGACATCAAATATTTGATTGAAAGTCCCAGAAAGAATTAAAAGATTGATGCAATTCGAGTTATAAAATATTTGATTGAAAGTACCAGAAAGATCTATAAGATTGATGTTACTCGAGTTAACAACTTTCTTTAGCGTGCATGGGGACAGCTATTCACGAGACTTGGATAAAATACAGTGAACTGACGAGCACAAAGCGATACTGGACTGCCGAATGGAATTAGGTACACGTTACTGTGGACAGTGCTGCTACTCGTGAATTGAAAAACGGTGCCATCCTAACAGCTAAAAAAAAAAAAAAAACAGTCTGTCTTAAACAAGTTGGTATATTTTGTTGGATTAATAAGTAAAGGCCCTCTATATGATGTTATTCATGGTGAATCTAGGATGGGTTGCTGTACTGCAGCTGGAAGATTTATAAAGGGTGTTTACTTTCCTAACCATAGATATGCAGAATATGTACATATTACATGAGTCTACGAAAGAGACATTTGTCCCACTCCATGCTGAATGCTGCCTTCAAGGTATCAATCTGAATGAATGGACAATCATGTATCTTGTTTCAAGTGGATAACGTGGTTTACAACAGTTATTAGATCGAGACGTTGCTTGGTGCTTGTGAAGATTATGCCAAGAAATCAATCTGGTGTTGTGAAATATTTGTCAAACTTTGCTTTGAATATAGGAGCAAGTAAAATCAATTATTAATCCATGTAAAAAGGAATACACTTAGGTAAAGCCTTGTTATTGCCTCTACCCAGAAAATGAATAATTTATCAGTTTTTCGTGTCCCAAATTTGCAGAACATTTTTTATCTCAATCAAAGCTATGTTGGTAAGCGGAAGTATCCCATTATTTGGTCTAATCATATACATGCTTCCTTCCCTAGACACAGTACTGTAACATGAGCCATTGTGTTGCTTCAGACATGTAAAGGTTGATGTTGTCTGGGCGTGGTCCCATATATATCATTCATATGTACACACTGGTGTTTAAACGCCACGAGGACCTGCGCGAAGCCTTCAACTCGGTAAACCATGTTCGTAACCGTTGAAGAAGCCATGGAAAATAACACGTTGGAACAAAGACAACTGTTAAGTACACATTAAAGGTAAGAGTATTATTATAAGCATTTATGTCAAGGCTTGTAAGCCATGAATTGTCATGACAGTGAAACTAGCGCTAGCCTAAAACTCATAAGACTTGTTTGACACAGCAGAGTGCTGAATACAGAACGATATCCGTCTAAGTTTCAGAAATATATTCGAGTCCTAGACCGATGATCAAAATAACATGGATTTCAGGGGGTGATTTGATTCTACGCAATAAGTTCATGTGCAGTGCCATAAAGCATGTTGACAATAACGATAGAAAAATACTTCACCGTGCCTGTAGTACATGTATATATCCTGTAGGTAAATATAATATTCCCGTTGCTACCACATTATGCTTTATGGCCGATATTTGACACCGGGCGGTAATCATATGCGCACTGCTTGTATTTGTTATATCCTGGAAATAGAAATCACAGCAAATCATTAATCATATAAATCATAATGAGCCAATGACACCAGATGTGATATTTTATGCCGGCCTCGGACACATGATACACATTTGTTGCTAAATGGGAGGAAGCATACATTTATTATCGGAATTGAAGGCTGCATAATTGTATAAACTTTATGTATTCAGCTAAAGGAACATATTATATTCCGTTAACTCATTCATGTTGTTGTTGTTAGACAAAAATATACAAGCATATTAATATTCTAAGTTGCTGGCATTATATATATATATATATATATATATATATATATATATATATATATATATGGGTGTGTGTGTGTTCTGAATGTCAATATTTTAAACCTACAGTTAAGAATACTATGTAAATAAACAGATATATGTGGATAATTTTAAAGTTTATGAGTACAGGTATACAAGTATCAAAATAATTGATTTTGACAAGTGTTTCAAAGGAAGGACGGACGCACGAACGGACGTGGCGACAATTGCAGGGCGTACGCCCCGGATTTGAAACCCTAATCACTGTAATTTACAGAACACTAAATTCATTTATTGCAGAATATATACGAGCGAGAGAGAGAAATTTCGCCACCAGTTGCAGCAGTGCAGAAGCTATCTTGACACACATGCAAAACGCCAGTTACAATAGTTATGGATCCGGCATATAAATGGGAGTGAGGCTCTGGGGGCGAGTCCTTTTTTTCCAGTAGCCAATTTTGGATTTTCCTTTGTGTGGTTGAAGTCCAAAATGAATAAATGTAAAGCTGACGGTATGACACATCTCACCATTTTTATTATATGGCTCACCCTCATACACTTGGTGGAATACAACATGCAGGCCAGAGCGCAGCAAGAGTTCAAAAGGGCCCTCGCTCACATTTATCACGATATAGCTCGTTGGCACGAGAGCGAGGGAAGAACCACAGTATTTGATCATTCTTTCATATTTTGTGCTAAAAGGTTTATGCGTAAAGGGACATTCAGAGATTCCTTGATGATATGGACAAACTGCATTCAGTCAGTGACAAAATGTGATGGAAATGACGATAACAAGGAAGCTTCAATTTTAGTGCATGAGCGCCGGAAATTGTTTAGCATATGTGGCTCTGTTCATGCACAGGGGCCTATCGTTGCACAGTGGACGATACTGTTGCACCAATCCTTACAAATAAATATGACATTCTTAGAGTTCCAATTGAAATATTCAGGAAAAACGTGCACACATGATCACGTAAGTGTATGGGGTGTTGAGAATGGCCAACAAAAGAAATTGGGGCGATTATGTGGACGAAGACCAAAGTGGTCACTCTTCTCTCCTGAAAATAAACTATTTGTTGAATGTTCCATTGCTTCGGAATCCATGTCCTGGTTTAATGCAACATATGCGGCAATGACTGCAGGTACAGTCCGGGAATTTAACCCAATGTATAAAATTTTCACAAACTCTTCAGATCCAAAAACATTATCTTTGTCTGATTTTCTTCCATGTATGACATACAGGCAACACGTACTGTACAAATGGAAAATACGTGGAGAGTTATCATATTTTCTAAAACTAGTCTTGCTATCTGATCACGGTAGCAATAAGAACGTCGGATCGGTAGGTCTGTACGAGGGTCCAACAGATGACGTCATGTTTTTGACCAGTGAGCGCCCTCTTGATTGGTATGCTGCGGATGAAAATGGGCATGGCAAAACTGTATTAGTATATGGCTTCCAAGCTGTTATCGTTGTCAAGTTCATAAAGTTAAGAAGTCCACCAAATACCACATTTGAGGTGAAATATATGGTTCGAAATTTCGACCCAAAGCATAATGATACACATCGCAGATGTATAACATTAGCTGATAACGCCTTGCCTGACCTTTTCGGATCAGTACGACACACGATATCACTACCACATGATAATAATCTGGACAGGCCCGTCTTCTGTAGGTGGGCGTTTAAAGTCCAAGAAGGTTATTTTGTGAATTTCACTGTCACTCACTTGTTACAGAATGGACCAGATATTGACGATTGTTCCTATGGAGGATTTTTTATACACTATCATGGCGAAGGTGATCCATTACATTTAAATCATCTCGGACCCATGTGCGGTTCTATGCTGCATACGTTCAATGACCCTGCTCTCATGAACATATTATCCGAGTCATCTGATTTAAACATAACTTATTACACATATGCCTATAAAAACAAGAATGAGTTTATAGGGACCATAGCAGTCACAAAGTGTCAAGGCGTATGGAATCCATGCGTTAATATAAAGTCAACCACATCCAATGCCACTGAGTATGATAATTTTATCGCGCTTACGGCTAATCAAAATCTGATACTGACATTGAAACCTGGAAAGTGCGCTTTGATTCACGAGATACACATGGAAGGCAATGGTAACGCAAGCTATTGCACGTATGAAGTCAAAGCCTCTTCAGGATCAGGTCTTAAGTTTACGCTCAACTCACTTATACCTGAACATGCTACTTGTGAAGGAAATATGACAGCAAGTTTTGCGAACCACAGAAGGCTTTCGATACCGCGTGGATTGTTCAAGACCGAGGGTGTAGGAACCGGTATTACGATAAAGTTTGAAACGTTTTGCCAGTGGGCAGGTTCCTCATACTCCTTGCTAGCAGAACATCAGGTTTGCGCAATACTATATCTCAAACCTGACGAAACAAATCACGCACTAACAGCAGAATGTGCTAACGTTCTAATCACTCCTTACATACGGTCGACCTATGTTTTCAAAGTGAAAGCGAAAGAGGAAAAGAGAATTGAGTTGCACCTTTTCGCTGCCACAGAATGTCAAGATGTTTATGGGGAAAAGATTGTAAATGTATTCCATGATGTGTACAATCTGACGTGGAGAAACAAAATCAAGGATGCGATAGAATGGACGATTTACTCCTCTGAAGTAAAAATTGTGATTCAAACGCGGCTTATGAATGAAACAGCAATAGAGAGTTGTGGTTTGCGATTTATGTATCATATGAAACCGTCTATATCGAAAAATTCGTATCTGCATCGATACATGAAGCAGGCTGGAATTACCTCACCGACGGGGGATTGTTGGTTGCACAAATTATACTACAGAACATATAAGGCGTACATAAACAACAGCATAACCTGGGTTGATGCACAACAGGCATGCCAAAAAGATGGGGGTGATCTGGTGACCTTGAACTATCACATGCAAACACAGCTACTTTTAAGCATGTCGCAACAAACCGGATGTAAAAAAGAGTTGGGAGAGATGTGGAAGGCATCGGTTGTCTTTATCGGTCTTAATGACAAGAAAAAGGTGAGTAGACCATTTATATATAGAAAAAAGTGTTTTGAACATCTAGATCATCTGCGACTGAACAATTGCAAATTGTCTTGTGCACAGCACAGACATAAATATTTTGTTTTCTTGTTATGTAGAAGAAACGCTCCTGTCACGCCCCACTGAGCGCTTTCCCGCTCAACTTGCCGCCAAACAATCGGATGTAAATTGTCATCTGCTACATGTTTTCAGTTCAGATGTTTGATTATTGGAAAACATTTTGAATGGAAATTGCAATTGTAAGGAGTCCTATAATGATAGGATACTCCAGGTCAACAGCTTTCCTTAGAGTGATTGGGCGCATGGTGATGAAGCCGTGCCCAAAAAAGCTGGGGGGGGGGGGTTGGTTGGTCCCAACTAGGGCAGCTCAGGGCAATCAATGCTGGAATTGCAGGCTACTTAGAGAGATAGAATACAAAACTAGAAATGTAAAATAAATTCTAATACGAATCTCCTGCATCCATCATTATATGCTTATTTCAAAATATCACCATTATTTGAAACTCCAACATATGGCTTTTTTATTCCAATTATCAGAACGTTCAAAACTTAATAAAATTTTGACATACAAAATGCAAACATCAGGCATGCTGTTATGGCTTTAGCTTGACTAGATGATCACTTTGATTGTCACTTGGCAGTTGCGAGATGTTTCCGAGAAAGGCCATAACATTGATTTTTGCCGTTACAGTCTGAACAGACCAGTGTGAGAGATAACTAAATAAGAGATTAGTATTTAATAAGACAGTATAATTCATGTTGAGCTGAGCTGAGAATAAATCAAACGGATAAATGTGACAGAAAATCAAAAGCACATAGAAGCCACTTAAGGTAATGTCTAACCCGGCAAAGGGACTTCACTTCTGGGCCAAATATCACAAAAATATGTATTCCTATATAATAAAGCCAAATACTTAATTAACTAGAAGGCTGTGAAGAATCTGTCTGCACTAAAAACGGAACTCTACATTCAAGGTTTTTGTATAAACAATAGCGGTTTTTGCATCAATATGTTTTTTTGCGACTTTTTTTTTTATATTTCTTGAAACACATTCAAGAGAAAACGGTAAAATTTGTTATTGTGATCTTTAAAGATGTATCTACAAAAACGCATCAGGGATTTTTGATAACTGCATTGGTTTATTTGTTTGTTTTTGTTTTTTGTTTTTGTTTTTTTGTTTTTTGCTTTTTTTGTGGCTTTTTGTTTTGTTTTATTTTGTCTTTTTTAAACGAAGATTGTTAAGAGGCTGATTTGGTCAAAATTGATAAAGTTGGTGGACTTTGCTTTTTGGACACAATTTTTTTTTAAATTATTTATTTCTTACAAAATCCCTGAGATAAAATTCACTAAAAGAACGTTTTGAGAAAGTAAGTCCTTTTAGTATAATAATTTGTTTCGGAGAAATATCCACATGAACTGGACATTTGGGTGATAAAAATACGTATTGTCTGTAATTAAGATTCAAAGGTTAACACGGTCCATTGACTACAATGTTAGCATTAGAAGTATTTTCTTAGTTTTGTCAGATTGTATTGGAACTAGAACTTTAATGCTTGGACAACTGATAGACCATATATATGTATGCAAAAATGTCCCAAAATCTCAAAATGAAGAAAATTGTCCCAAAACTGGTTCTAAATCAACCAACTATAAAAAGGTAGAATAAATGAATGAGTGAAAAAGGTAGAATAAATGAATGAGTGATAAGTGATAGAAAATCACGTATTTTGAACCTTACAATACACAGATTTTCTCTGTTACAGAGTTGTTCCCTGAACAACCAACCCTCCAGGCATTTATGCTAGCAGTGCCACGTGGTATGACAATCTGTATCCAATTTCCATATATGAATTTAACAGTAAAATGAATCTAATCTCACTGCTTAACATGAGTTGTTCCCAAATATAGATTTTGTTGGGATATCCCATTAAGTTTGCGTAATTTCGGAATACATTATGAGTTACAATCTGACTTTTCTAGGTCGGTCTGGGACAATAGCTTGTTTTTGTTTTACATCTTGAACTTTTCTTCCTTTGGAATAGGAATGAAAGAAAATATAATTATCTGTCTGAAAATCAGACTCAGATTGCAACCTTAATTTACAATATTATGTGGCAAAAATATTAAATTTTATTCTGTATATAATTCTGAATTACTTTAATCGCGACAGTGCTATGCATATTGACGCATTGAAATACACAGGTGCAACGTCAACTGAAATCAAGAAATGATTCACCTCTGATTGTAGACACTCAGATACTTTAAAATTGAGAAGGTTGAATGAAAAAATTGACAACAAATGTCGTTTGTCCAAATGTTTCCATATGCCCAATATCAACATTTCTTTCTGCATATAGGGTTAAAAAAAAGGGGGGGGGAGGCGGGGTGTTCTGGAACAATTAATGTTGGCTGGAAATTGAATAATAATGATAATGATAAAAGAAAAAAAAAGGAAAAATGATGATGATGATGCTGATGATGATGATGATGATGATGATGATGATGATGATGATGATGATGATGATGATGATGATGATGATGATGATGTAGTATTAAAAGCAAAAGTCATGATCCAATTTTTAGTATTTATTTTACTGGACCGTAATAAGGTTAAAGTGCCCTGCAGAAAGCCTAGACATACATACAATAACTTAAAAGTATATACATTAATAAAAAAATCTAATTGGAGAAAAACATTGATGTAAACTCATTGACAGTTCTAAATTTGGCAATCAAGTTTTGTCTCGTAGGTTTGGCACATGACTACAGACGTGATAGCCCTTAATCATCTACTGAAAGCATCCAAAATTACAATAAATTTAAAAACATTTCAATCGGTAACATTTTACATAGAGTGGCAACTTGCCTTGTATCTGTAAAACCGAATCCTTCTTGATAAGCCAAAAGCTGTGCCAGCATGAATTACAGCTCGAAATTCAGCCATTGGCCACAACTGGACTAATGTCGCCATGTTCGGCTGCAACCACACTGTGCGCATACACAAATATTCAAATAACTAAGAGAGATATGTCCGCATGAAAAATATTTTTTGAACATTGACAGCTATGAATTAATATAAACAGCACTTTTCAAGTGAACTGCACAGTACAGCCTCCGCATTTTTGTTATCGGCTTTTGACACTATTTTGTGAAAATGTATATACAACGATTAGTTGTCAGCATGAAACTTCCAAACCGCTAAGAGGACAAACAAGACAAATTGTTCAAGTGAAAAGTTCGACAATGGTGCAATACTTTTTTTATAGGTAAACCCAGATTACATGTGAAATGCAATTATGACTAGTTGCCCACGATTCGGCAAGACAGCAACAACAGTAATATGTCAACAAAGAAAGCAAGCAATGCATCAACAAAACAATCGTCTCGTTTTGGCGGTGTGAACGACTACAACGACTACATGACTTTTGTGCAAGTTTGTACTGTTCAATTTTTTTCCTTTTTTTGTTTTTGTTTTGTTTGTTTGTTTGTTTGTTTGTTTTTTCTTTTTTGTTTCGTTTTTGTTTTGTTTGTTTTGTTTTGTTTTTTGATGTTCCAAAAGCGTTCGATATAGATTGGCATTCTAGATTATTGTACAAATTAAGGAAAATTGTATTTCGGAAAATATATGAGTTGTTTTCTGATTATATGTGCAATTGTTATCAGCGTGCTGTTTTATGGGGTTAGTTATCTAGTTAGGGTAAAATTTGTGCTGGAGATCCTCAGGGAAGTGTATAAGGGCCACTCATGTTCCTAATATACATTGATAATATTATTGACATTGTAGAATTAAATTATTTGCAGATGATGCTTTTTTTTTACTATATATTGATAACCCTGCCACCGCAGATGATGATATAAATTCAGACCTTGCCAATATTAATGAATGGTTTAATTACTGTTTAGTTTTATTCGATGCTTCAAAACAGATTCAATAACAATTCCCCGCAAAAAAAATCCTCCTAACCACCCTCCCATTCATTTTCAAGAACATGCGTTACAAGATGTCCAATACCACAGCCATCCTGCTGTTACATTACGTGCTAATTTAAGATGGTGTAACCACATCAAGTTAATCAATTAAATCAAAAAGCATCGTCAAATGTATTTACTTTAGATAACGCAACTTTAGAGACTATTTATTTTTCTATTGTAAGATCTATTGTCGAGCATGGCAGTCAATTACGGCGTGGCTGGACTGCATCAGAGGAATCAAAATTGGCAAGCATCCAACTGGAAGCTACCAGCAATGTCACGGGTGCAATGCGTGGAGCTAGCAATGCCAAACCGGATGGCAAACTTTAGCCAATTGGCGTGAAATTCTAAAATAAAATTTGATGTATAAATTGGCGAATAATTTAGCTCCAGATTTACTCTACACTTTGATTCTTCGTACTCCCGCATCTGATACTCTGTTCTACAAGATTTACAGTTTATTCCAGCGCGACTTGTCTTCGACATAAAACTTCTTCAAAAATTTCTTTCTTTTTGGGGTCAAATAACCAAGAGACTCATTTCGTTTTGGGGACAATTGACCAAGAAAGAGACTTTAGAAAGCCTGAATGGAAGGTCACTTTATCATGTTTATGGAGAACTTGACTAAGAAATTTCTAGTATTTGTAGCTAAATAATGATGAAAGCCGCACCAAAATTGCTGGTGACTGCTTTGATATTTGGAAAATAATTATACTTCTGTGGCTCTCTGCTTCTCTGCCGCGGTCCTGTGTGACACATGTGATATAGAAAAAAAAGAGATGAGGCGGAAGAAACCATGGTAATCTTCATCAGCTTGTGCTTGCATGTTTTCCAGAACCAGAGCCGAGGCAAAGGGTGCTCCACACACTCTATCACGGTTGTGATGGGCCCATGGTGTGGGATATATCCCCCTACACTCATCGCTTGCACTTTCCTCCCCCCCCCCCCGGGAGAAATAAAAACTTTCCCTCACACCCTATTCCCGCCTCTACGGCTCAGGCATTCCCCAAGGGAGTCCTTATAAAGGCTATCACCATTCCCTTTCCTCCTTGTACTCCAGAAGTCTAATTTACCCTGTTGCTGTCTAACTCTATCATTTCATTTCTTTTCTCCAAGCATCCTACCGTGTAGTCCTGTACACCTTTGGTACCTTTCCTGCCTCTTAGAAAGGCACCATTCAAACATAAAACCCATACCACACGTTTTTTGTCCTCTCAACCCCGGAGCTCTTCTAAACCCTTGTAATTGTAATCTTCCCTGTGCCACTTTCTGAAAAGTCTTGTCTTATCTCTCTATATGCATCACATCACAACAGCCAATGATCCACTCTTTCATCTGCCTCTTGTTTAAACACCTTACATTTTCCTTTACTACCTATTGTCGACTTCTGTTTTCTCTTTCCTATATTGATTACTCCTGTCCTACTTTGAAAAAGAGGCCTAGATCTCTTCCCTCCATCCCAACAAATACTTTTCTTTTTCTCCATTCCCTGGATGTCTCCCTCTCTTACTGAAATCATATCTAAGCCATATATCATTGCTGGTATTGCAACTCCCCAAAACTATCCCATAATACCCTTGCTGTGTACGGCCTGTTGAAACTGTTAGTGCCGTAGCTATTATCATTCCCTTCGTACGATTCACTTTCTTTTTAATCTTCTCCACCTGATACCTGAACATGCCTTTAATCGTTGCTTTTATCTTAAGGTATCAGAGCCATCAGTCAATATGCTTTGAAAATCACATCCCATCCAAAGTGACTTTTTGTCATTTTCGGTACAAAATACTGTTGATCTTCCATCATACACAGTGGCTTTGTCGTAACATTTTTATTTTGGCAGGAATTTAAGCCTAAACTTGTTCATCACTGTAAGCATCTGTCAGAAGTCATGTCAGGTGTCAATGTTCATTTAGACATGTTAATCCACCTTCAACCAACCAGGGTATGTGCAGTGACGCATGATTTTGCATTATGCACACAACAACAGGTCTAATTAGGTACCTGGGTTTTTGTAAGCAATATAATGCACAGTCATACTCATGATGAAAAGAGCATTAAGCCTTCCACATGTGAAACAAACAAGCTGAAACCACATAATTGCTCAAACATATGCAAAATAAGATCAAAACTCTTCTTTTCCAACGTATTTCAGTTTTTTACACTGTGACAACACGTCCAACGGCAAGCCCTTTGCATGATTCTACCGCAGATAAAAGAGCAATGTGAGGAAGCCAATAGATTTCGTGTAATGGCCTGTTATTCTTTCAAATCTTCTCTTTCCCCTTTTACTGCATATTTCTCGGAAACAAGTTTTTACATGAAATCTTACATCTTATGACAGCCTAGCTCAAAGAGTATTTGATTAATTCTTAAAAACTTAGTGATATCAGGAAGATAAGAATGTATCTTAGAAATTCATTTCTCAGTTTTTTAGATATTTCATATCTTTGTATGACTTTTGAAGCTCCGAAAATGAAGTAGTTGTCCAAGTCTGCCAAAAATTCTTTGAATGATCATAATATGAGACTTTCATAGTTAAAAAAAAACAAGAGTTGACTTGATTAAGTTGTGATTTCAAATACAATGAAGCAAATTTTCAAGCTTGCATCTGTTATATGTTTTTACAGAAATTATTTCGCAAAGGGCAAATGGGACCCCTTCACAAAAGCACCGCTTATGTGTTACCATAATAACTAACAACCTTTCTTCTGTTCATGCGAAAGAAAACATAACATTTGTACAAAACAGACAAAATATAGTTTTATGAGTGTAGATACAGAAATACAGTCACTTCAGTGCATTTAAAATAAAACATCAAAGGAGGTATCAGGATAGCTCGGCTACCTTAACGCCTAGGTATTCACAATCGTCAACCTCAAGTTCAATCAACTGTTCTCTACCTTCTCGGATTTGGAACTGCCCTATTCTCCATTTTTATTCTCATCTGGTTTTGTTCCAAGAGTCTCCTGCTATGTTACGCATATCTTGTAGTTCTTTCTGGGATCCTGCCATGAGTACAACGTCATCTGCAAAAAATAAACCTGTTTTTTTTTTCAGATCACCTGCCTGTAATCCCTTATCACACTCCATTAACTGATCCCCAAACTCCTTAATATACAGAGCAAACAAAATTGGGGACACCACACATCCCTGCTTTGGGCCTATATCAAGTGCATTCTCTACTTTACCTTTCCTAAAGAAAGTTTACAGTCTACATCGTCATAAAATGCTTTCAGAACTTCTAGAAAATTTCCACCAAATCCTAGTCCACTTAGTTTTTTCTCATAGGGCATCTCTCCATACTCTGTTATAAGCTTTCCTATCATTTAAGAAACCCATGAACACGTTTTTCCGCTTTTATCTTGCCAATTCTAACACCTGGGTCTATGTGAAGATGTGTCACCTACCCTTCTACCTTGTCTGAATCCATTCTGAATTTACCCCAGAATACCAAGCTTTTCAATTATTCTACTTAGTCTCTAGTGCATTATCCTACTGAATATTTTGCCCACATTTGAGAAAATAGCGATGTCCCTACACTGGTCCAAATGGCCTCCTGGGCTCTTCTTTGTAATATATGTTGTCCTGAGTCTATTCCATTCCTTTGGTACTTGTCTTTTCTCAATAACCTTATTGAAAAAACAGCTGTAAACTATCTCCAATTTACGCTGGTCCTCTCTCTGTGAATTCCGTCAAGATACCATCTGGTGCTGGAGCTTTACTAATCACATCTACTCAACTGCTATTTTAACTTCTACACTTCTGATCCTTCTACACATCTCCGGATGCCATTGATCCTGTGTGTACTCTGCATGACATTTCTTCCCAATGATCCCTTAAGAGTTCCTATGTTCATTCCTTGTTATTTCTCCATCTCCCTCTGTGTGTGATTTCCAGTGCTTTATTATTATTATTATTATTATTATTATTATTATTATTATTATTATTATTATTATTATTATTATTATTATTATTATTATTATTATTATTATTATTATTATTATTATTATTATTATTAATTTATTTATTTTCGTTTTTTTTGGGGGGGTCCAAAAGATGACTGACAATTCTTCCCCACTCTCCATTATTTTCCTTGTCATTTGTTCATTAGTACTGGCTCTCCTGTCTGCTTTCATCTCCGCTAAATCTCTTCTCCATTCCATAAATATACTGTGTCTCGGCTTCTTCTATATCACATTCGAGGTACCTGTTTTTCCTGGCTAATGTCCATGCTTTATTTAAACCTTCTTTCCTTTTATGGCTCCTTTCAACAATAAGTCCATTCTTTACCCTAGATTTTCAACCGGGACTTTCATTCTACCTATCTTTTCCTATGCTACCTTAAGAATCCTTCTGATCAGGTTTCCATTAATTTCCTGTACTTTTCTTTGATTCTCCCATCTCTTTTTTTATTCCTGCGATTCAACTTATAGACTTACTTGATACTCTACTCAGCTGGTTTGCTACTAATATTCCACACCCATTTAGTCCCCACTTTGTTTGTTCTTCGACACTACATGTTAATCGAGACTATCATCTATTTATGGTCACTGCCTATATCCAATCTAATTTCTCATCTATTTCGCCTCTTTGTGTCATTGGAAATTCTTCAATGTCCACTAAAATATAATTGATTATTGTACACCTTTCAGCAGATGCCCATGTCCACTTTCTTTTTCATTGTACATCTTTATTAAATATCCTGAGACCAAATTTCTTTGTGAAATTCAGGAACCTGGTTCCATTTCTATTGATTCCACTATGCCGTCCCTCACTTCCACTCCTCCCATTTCCTTTGTGCCCATTAAAATCCTCAGCTATCATAATAGCCCTGTTGCTAAATGTCACTAATTATCATTCTCATCCTGTTATATATCTGGTCATCCTATCCATTGGGTAACCCCTTGCAACCCACATTCACTACACCTACTGCTACTTTATTTTCCATTTGACTAATTTCCTATAAACTGCATGTCATTTTAAACTTGCTTTCCTCTTCCCATGAATCTTGCCATCCCTGGCGAACCACTCCCTCCTACCAACAACCTCCACCCATAGCTAGCTCCCTGAAAGCTGTACTCCTCTCCCTACCCATCGTACCCAGCTACCTGCCTTTTTATCTCACAAATGTTGCTAGCCTCCCAGGTACTCATCCTAAACCTTGGAAATATGCTCATTACTAACAGTTCACAATCTGACTGCCCTATGTGGTCTAAGAGTCCCCTATACCTTTCCATAACTGTCTAAGTCTCCACCCTACTCCCACCTCCTCCCTGTCCGACAGGTCATTAGTCCCATTCTTGAAAAAAACAAGAAAAATGTGTGAACAATCCTTCCTCAGATCACCCAACTGCACTCAATGTAAATTAACTCGCAATCTAATTCGAGCTTTAGTGACAATTTGAACTGCGCTATTATGAGCAGAGCTCAACTTTCAGCTGATCGTATATCGATACAAGTGACTATAATACCTAACGTAGTTTTACTAAGATTCTGCCAATGAAGATTCTCACCAATTTTGAAGCAGATACCACAAGTCGAAGTCTACAGAACGTGGCTTTTTCCCTGACAATACAACGCCTCACGAGAGCAAGGGCTCCCCATGTCTGCCGAGCAAAGCAATATTAAGACATCGATGTCTTTGGTTACTGGCGCGTACATTCCACCCGTCTTTTGTTGACCTTTGCTTGCTTCCAATGGTCACAAAAGTAGTGAAAAACACAGAATG
Organism: Hermodice carunculata; assembly: GCA_964020975.1. Lineage (NCBI taxonomy): Eukaryota > Metazoa > Annelida > Polychaeta > Eunicida > Amphinomidae > Hermodice > Hermodice carunculata. The sequence continues at coordinate 43,981,660 of OZ026620.1, read as the reverse complement.
TAGACGCATCTAAAACTGAATAAAAGCAACAAATTCATGGGCCGAGACATTGGAACGTTAGGCCCGTAATCGTATTACGGAACGTTTCGTAGGACTGTACGGACATTTTTGGTGTGGTATATGTTGATAACATATGTAAAACATTATTTTAAATAGAGGGCAGTTTTTGCCAGAAATTTACGTAAGGTCCTTTACCCCTGGAATAAACAAAACAAATAATCTATAGGGGCAGATTGTGTAAGGCAAGATTGTGGCAAATGCTGGGGGGGGGGGGTGTTGGCAACCAATTTGAATCACATATTTCAAACGTGATTTACATCTATTATTGCCATAATCGGTATCCAAGTTTCTACAAAAAGTTACTTTTACCAGGAATCCTGCTTAATCTATTTTCCTTTTTCATCGTGTGATGGCATGTACATTGTGTTGTTTCTTAGAAAGGGGACTCAATGAATATATTGCGTGTTATATCCTGGACTACAGCAATCAGTACGTAACTTTTTAGGAGAGATACATACTTTGGTAATGGGAATTTGATCGTGGACTTAGTCACATGCTGTTGGTTCATATGTGTTGATTATAAAAACACCAAAAAGTACACATTAATAATTATGCTGATACCTTTGTATCTTCTTTCATATTCATGTGTTGCTGTAGGGTCAGTGGCACTCATTGATATTTTGTTTTTCAATGGAGAATTTGATTGAAAAATAGTCTCATTGCTTGACTGCTGAGGCACGCGGCAGATTTGTTTGGCTGGTTTGCTTGTTGTTGTCGTTGTTTTTTTCTTTTTTTTTGTTTGTTTTTGTTTTTGTTTTTTTGTTTTTTTTGTTTTTTGTTTTTGTTTTGTTTTTATATAAAATAGGGAGTCTAGCAAGACAATAAAGAAATGAAATAGAACGAACCACTCTGTGTCAATTGGTAACTTGATATAATCACTTCAGTTAAAGACATGGTCATCATGATATACCATTTCACCGAGACGACGGAGTTGCTCGGAACGTACACCCTTTATATAAGTAGACAGGTAAGGCTCTCAATCACAGAAATAAGAAAAATCGGGAGGTGGTCTAGGGTTCTTAGGTTATTCTGACGTTACCGTATGTGATGAAAATGTATTAAAATCCCAAAAAGACGATTTTGAAAGATTATGTTTATCAGTGAAATTTCGGAATAGACAGAATGCTCTTATGATAAGGCTTGTTTATTTTCAAAAATGATAGTGTCAACATGGAGACCAATGAAAATCTCAGCAGAATGAACAGAAAATCTAGGATCCCTGAAGGCATCGGGATTTGACTGTTTGCTGTTGGGGGATTTTAATGGCACCATTTCGGACTTCAGTAATTCGAGAAAGCGAAGTCACAATGGGGATTTACTCTCTCATTCAACCGAAGATCGTGTATGATAGTGCGCAGGATATTATACATGGTAGTGTGAACCCCCGAAACAAGTTATTGATTATGCCTTGACCACGACTGGCTTGCTAAACAGTGTAAACATGATGACAATAGATGAATTATGACTATATGCTATAGCTAGTGATCATAATACAGTTGTAGTTCAAGGTAGGTTCAGTGAATCTGAATGTCCGAAAACACATCCAAAACTTGAAAATCTTGAGTTGAACCAAGGTATTGAATCTATTGCCATTGAACTTTATATTAAAGAGACTAAATGGGTATTAAATACAATATACAAGCCCCCAAACATCAGTGACAGCATCTTTATGGATGAGATCACTAATGTTTGTGATAGATCATTACTACTTACTGACAACTTACTCCTTATTGGAGACATGAATTTTGATATGACCAAACCTGCCTGTGCCAAGACAATCTGTGACCTATGTGAAATTTTTGATCTACATAACATAATAAAACATCCTACATGTTTTAAAGGAAATCCATCAATGCTTGATCTCATCCTCACTAACAAACCAAATCTATTCATGCTCACAGATTCTTTTGACACAGGCTTGAGTGACTTTCATAATATGGTGTATACCTTTACTAAATCTAGAGTAGATCCACCAAAAGATATATGGTTACGCTATCGCTCATACAAGAATTTCAATGAAAAACAGTATACAACTGATGTCCAAGCCACACCGTTTCATATTGCAAACATTTTTGATGATGTTGATGACATGTGTTGGGTCCAGGAGAAATTACTACTTGATGTCATAAATGAGCATGCTCCTTTGAAATCCAGGAAAAAACCGAAATTCAAAGCACCTTTTATGAATGACAAATTGAGAAAAGCCATAAACTACCGGAAATCCCTAAGAACAAAAGCCAGAAAATCCAAAAACACGCCACTGGGACATCAGAATTATCAAGAATATGCCAAGCAGAGAAACCAAGTTGTCGCATTACGAAGAAAATCTGCACGAAACTGTACAAAACTACTTTAAAAACAAATGTGACTCAGGACCCACTAATAAAACTTTCTGGCCAACTATAAAACCTTTCCTCACAAACAAGGGAACATGCTCATCAAACAACATCACTATATGTCAAGATGACAAACTAATTTCAGACCAAACTCAAGTCTGTGAAGCTTTTAATGACTATTTTATTAATATTGCCAACAACATAAGCAATGGAGATATAGATACAACAAAAAGCCTCGATACAATCCAGGAACATGTACCACACACTTCTTGCTTTACTTTTAAACATGTAACGCAAGCTGAAGTTTATAGCAAGATCAAGAAACTAAATACAAACAAAGCAACAGGACATGACCAGATACCATCTAAGCTCTTAAAGCCTATTGCTGAAATCATATCTCGACCACTAACAAACAGCATAAATAGATCTATAGACACTACAATATTCCCAACCAATTTAAAAAAGGCTGAAGTTTACCCCAAAGACAAAAAACCTGATCTTTTGAACATCAAGAACTATAGACCACTGAGCATCCTCACCAGTGTGTCCAAGATTTTTGAGAGCGTCCTCACAGAACAGCTTGTAGATTACTTTGAAGAAATTTTCTCCCCCTACTTATCAGCCTACCGAAAGGGCTATAGCTGCAACACTCTCTTACTCAATCTTGTAGAAAGCTGGAAAAGTTCTTTGGACCAAAATAAATATGTTGGAGCAGTACTCATGGACCTCTCAAAAGCATTTGACTGTCTCTCCCCATCCATCCTACTTAATAAACTAAAAGCATATGGACTTTCAGACTCGGCAACATCATTACTCGGAAACTACTTAACCGGCAGATCTCAAAGAGTGAAAATAGGACAAACTTTTAGCACTTGGAGAGATGTTGTAAGAGGAGTCCCCCAGGGTTCCATCCTGGGTCCGCTCCTCTTCAACATCTTTCTGAATGACATCTTCTACATCTTTACAGAATGCGACATACATAATTATGCAGATGACAACACAATATCCTATGCCCATCAACAACTAGAGACAGTAAAATATATTTTGCAGAACCAAGCTCAGGAAGCCTCCATATGGTTCAGAAACAACTCAATGCATGCTAATATAGACAAATTTCAATGCATCTTTTTGGCACCAGGCAATAAGCAATGTGAACCTCAGACACTGAAAATAAATGACATAGAAATAACCTCAGAAAAAATAGTCAAATTACTTGGAATAAACATAGATGACAAACTTAACTTCAAACAACACATCAGTGACATCTGCTGCAAAGCAGGCAAACAACTAAATGCTTTGAGGAGGCTCTCAAAACTCTTGGACACAAAAAGCAAACTAACAATATTTAAATCATTTATTTTATCAAATTTTAATTACTGTGCTACAGTATGGCACTTCTGTGGCAAGCAAGATGCACAAAAACTTGAAAAGATTCAAGAACGTGCCCTACGGTTTGTGTATTGTGACTACCAATCTAGCTACCAGTCCCTACTTACAAGGTCAAACTGTGAAACCCTTCATATATCCCGCCTAAAACAAATTGCAATAGAAGTTTTCAAAATAACAAACAACCTTTCCCCTGTCTATTTAAAAAAGTACTTTGAATTACAAGACTCACGATATGAAACAAGAGGTAACAAACAAAACTTGAAGATTGGTCGTCACAATACACAGAAGTATGGCACACAATCATTCAAACACGTTGGGGCAAAAATGTGGAATGAGCTCCCAAATCATTTTAAAGGTACACTAACACTCACTGAATTTAAATCTCTGATAGATACATGGTCACAAACAAATTGCTCCTGTAACTTCTGCAGGTGAACTGTTGACTCACAACAGTCACAGTCACCTGCCTACATCACAACATTATTCAAACTATGAAGCTGTAATGTAGCTTCATGTTCATACTTTTATTTAACTCAGTGTACCTGGTCTCTATACATGAGATGATGATTATTGCTATTATAAAGTTTTAATGACTATATAACATTTACCTATCTTTATTTTTATCATGCATTGTATCTACTGTATATAAGGCACAGTTCATATCTGTCTTTTTTATGTACCAACATATTCATATTTATTGTCGGTAAATAGCCCTTATAATGGCTAATGTTATTTGTAAAACACCCGACGGAAAATAAAGTTTTATCTTATCTTATCTTATCTTAAGTTCAGCATTATAAATGGAACATAACTCAGTCTGCAGACTGGACCATGTTTAAATACGAGTCAAGTAAATGTCTCGCCCAAGGAAACTGTAAAGCATTCCAAACATTACATGAAGGCTGGTTAAACCTAAGAGACATTTTAACGGATGTTGGCAAGCAATGTATCGGCAAGGTAAAGTGTTCCAGCAGTGTGAAGTATAAGGTAGATGCTGACATTCATGGTTTCATTAAGTGCTTAAAAGAGGCAATGTATGGGCACTGGGCAAAGAATAGTGATGTGTGTGATCCAGATTTCTTACAGGAAGTGTGGAATGATTATGTGACCAAGGAACGTAAAATACAGGAATAAAAATAGAATTAAAAGCGTAAACAATAAGATACAAGTAATTATCTTTAGATCCCGTAAGAGTCTAAAGATGCAAAAGCCTATTAGCGGATGCTTAAACGCTTGAACAAGAACAATGAATATCCACTTAGAATTGTTGATCCGACTGATAACCAGCGCACAATTGAGGACTCCAAAGAAATATGCAAAGTACTTGTGGATTATTGGAAATATATTGGATCCAGGAAAGCTACGCAAAACGATATTGTAAATGATAATTTGAAGACTCATGTTCATAACCTTTTCAGTTACACAGGTGACACTTCGGGCTGTACTGACGTTACAACAATGTCAATTGTGCTGTGAAAAAAAATGAAAATCGGTAAAACCTGTGGAGTCGATCAAATACCAAACGAATTACTTAAATAAGGTGGCTGTTTATTAATTGTTACCTTAGCGGATTTTTTCAGTATTTGTAAGACCTGTGAGATGTACCCGTATAAATGATTTCAAGGCTTTATAAATTCTATCCACAAGGAAGGACCAAAGGATATACTGTCCAATTACAGAAGTATTACTGTTTTACTTCTAATGTGTATAAAGTATTTAATGTGTATAAAGTATTCACATCAATAATGGAGGGATAGTTTATGAAATAATTAGAACGGGAAGGGATATTAGGGGAGTTCCTTGAAGCTTATAGAAAACACAGAAGATTGGAACCCCAAGCGTTTGCTCTCAAAGGTTTATGTATCATAAGAAAAGCTAACAAACAAAAGGTATGGTTATCATTCCTTGATACCTCAAAAGCATTTGATATGGTTAATAGGGAACGATTCTTCCTAATGTTATGGGTAAAGGAAATTCAAGGAAAAGCATGGCGTCGGGCAAAACTAGTTTATGACAAAGTCGAAAGTAAGGCAATTTCAAGGTTTGAGGTATTTAATGGGGTAAAGCAAGGATGCATTCTGTCTCCCACGCTGCTTTCTCTTGAAATGTCGGATTTGATGTTTGAAGGAATAAATCCCGGGGTACTACATAGAAATGCACATATCCCGTGCCTCTTTTATGCTCAAGATATTGTAATAACTGCTGACAGCGAAGACCAATTAATTTGTATGTTAAATATTTCACATGTTTTTGTGGGAAAATGGGGAATGACGTTTACTGCCGACAAATCTAAAGTCATGGTAGTAGATAATCGTGCACATTTTACCAAGAAATGGAAACGTGAAGATACATATGTATCTTAAAGCAAATTGTAATCGTAATCTAAGGTAACCAATTAGGCATCTTTGTTTATACCACGTGCCTGCCCTGTAAAACTTCATAATGGACACTTGAAACCATAATATTGAACAGCACGTGCATGTCACATGGTAAAGCACTATGCATAAGTATAAAAACGTGACATTATTACAGCATGCACTTCAAGTGACGTTTCGACGTGCACCATATGGATGACAAAACGTCACACAACGCATTCCAGATCCATGTGGTAGGCCTATTTGAGTCAACCGGACAGCAATAAGTGCTGAGTTTGTTAGTTATAATTGCTGGATCAAGGTGAATCATTACTTGAATTGGAGAATATAACAAATGTTGGATGGCAGGGCGTCCAACATGACGTTCTACAGGACGACAAAAAGTAATATTGGGCTTGGCTTTGGTCTTGCCCAATATTACATTTTTTGTCCCATAAAACTTCATATTGGACTCCCGGCAATTTTGTCGTCCCACAAAACTTCATATTGGACTCTCTGCCATTCGCCTCGCCCATTATTACATTTATCGTCCGATAGAACTTCATATTGGACTCCCTGCCATCCAATATTTGTATATTATTGTTTCATCACTTACTCATGGCGGTGCAGCGTGGTTATGCGATGCCAAAGAGTCTGAGGCTTTTCTGAAGTCCATTCAATATGCCACAGCGAAATCAATACTCTAGGTTCACTCTTCACCTGCAGCAGTGGCTGCTCCAGTTGAATTAGAATGGTTTCCCCTTAAACTGATCCTGGATGGCACGAGGAATAAGCACTTCCACCGCATGAAATTTGAGATACCAGACACACACCTATGTAAGTAACATTTGGACACTCTGTTGCAAGGAAATTATGACAAACCTGCAAAAATTTGGCCTTATGGCGACGAATAAAAACGGTCTTCAATAACGTTGCTATGAATCGTGCTTTCGAATCAAGGAACCCCGAATGGCTGGTGGTACTTACAAAAATCATAGTTAGAGGCGTATAAACTAGACTTTTTCCAGAAAATTGACGTAAAAGAGTCTTGAATATGTTATCAAATGTTTAAACGAGGCCTGCTTTGAAGCAGACAACAAACGTCAACAAAAAATGTTGAAAGTGGTGAAATCATATTTTAACTTTTAAATATAGGTTGGATTCAATGTTATATACTGGGTCTATATTGTTAAAGAATATTACTGATAATTCTGAAAATACCAACTCACCTTACATACACAATAACATGATGTGTAGGTCCCTCACTGTAAGCAGTACTTACATGCAAAAATGCTAATTAGGGGTACTTGCAAAGTTTAATTGTTGAATATCTTCAAAGCCATTATAGGTGGAAATGTCATTCCAACTTATATCCAAAGAAGTGACGCCTACTAAGCAACCTTTTTTTACCCTGCCACAAGAACATATCCGTCACATTCCAGCTTAATCTGAGTGACGGTTCTGAGAACAAGTGAAAAATAGCAAAACCATACAAAAAATTCATAAGAAAAATAGAAAAAAAATTGCAGCGCCACCCGGTGAAGAAATTGGGAACTGGAAATTGTCCCTGGGAGTGTCTATGTACTATGTCAAAGGAATTGGGTGAACGGTTTTCAGAGGAGAAGAGTTTGCCCCCAAAAGAACCAAAAAAAAAAAAAAAAAAAAAAAAAATTCATAAAAAAATCCAAAAATCAACAGAGCGTGACTATTTGAACAATTTTGTAGAGATCCACCCAAGGCACATCCCGACCAAGTTTGAAGTAAATCTAGCCAAAATTATTTAAGTTATAACCATTACAAGAAATTCAAATGTTAAACTTTCCTATTAAAACTTTTGTAAAGATCTTTGGAAAAAAAATCATTGAAAAAAAAAGCCAAACATCATTGGAACATGACCATTGGAACAAACCTGGTAGACACGCACCCAAGGTACATGCCCACCAAGTTTGAAGTAAATCTGGATGACGGTTTTGGAGAAGAGGTCGAATATGTAAGTTAGCATTAGAATGCCCATTGACTTACATAGTAATCAATAGGAAAGATGCATTTACTGAAAAGTAGCCGAATTGAAAAAATCGTTAAACATCAGGAATCCGCAGCATTCCCACATAGTGAACGACATTGATTGACTCTTCGACAAGGAGCATATCCACCACGTTTAAGCTTAATCTTTTGGCGAAGAAGTATAGAATAGCTATAGCATCCAAAAATTCATTGTAAAATAGAAAAAAAAATTGCAGCGCCACCTGAAGAAAAAATTAAGAACAAGGAGTCCCGGGGAGTGTTCCTGTGTGATATCAAAGCAATTGAGTGAGCGGTTTTGGAGAAGATTTTTTAAGATTTGCCCCCCCCCCCCCAAAAAAAAAATTCAAAATTCAATGGACCGTGACCATTGAAAGCAACTTGGCAGACACCTACCCAAGGCACATCCCCACAAAGTTTGAAAAGATCCATGCCAGCAGCCTTTGAGAAGAAGACAATATCAAATTTTAGACAGACGGCGATGGACGCACGGGTGATGATGATGGACAAAAGAATGCAGCTGATTGATGAGTCGACTGAGTTCACTAACCTGCACAGACGTCAGCACCACTGGCGGCGCTCCTTTTATGAGTAAAAACAGTATGCTGAAATGCGAAAGGAGATAAGTTAACATGTAAAAAATAAATGTGTACTTATTTCAGGGATAGTCACATGGGTTCCCATGCTTTTGTTCAAATTGGCTGAGTTTCGGTTGTGCAGGCTTGACATTGGCTAAGTCCAGATCTAGTGTTCGCTGGCTCAAAAAATCCCAAACAGCAGAGAAATCCATCAACACCATATTGCAATGACCTGATTAGGTATATTTTTGCGTTTTTCTAACTCAGATTTCAAACACCCACCGGGAAACTGAAAGATACAATACCCGTAATATCTAATATGTTGCTATATTTTTTGCTAATTGGTGTACATTTCTTCTTTATAGTCAAACAAATATGAGTGGAGTAGTGGAGAACCTTTGGTACACATGGACTGGGCAAAGAACGCAAATGATTCAAGTATTCCAGAGATCTACATACTTCGTCCGAAGTCTAAAACATTTGAGCCCAAAATTGAGGACCCTTTCTTAAAAAGAGCATTGAGACAGCAACAACCCTCTAGGAATGATGCGTGGCGGTGCACAGGGATGTTACCGGTGTCACCTATATATTCAACCCACTGGATTAAACTTCCATGTTCTCGCAAATTTACCTATGCTGGATACATATGTGAGCACCCCATGTTGGATGAATACAGTGGTCATCAAAGTGGCAGAATAAGGGCCGCGTATTCAAATAGAGGATGCAATCAAGGATGGGGTAAAGTGGACATGCGTTGCTTCCGGTTGATAAGTTGGGGATCTTTTGATGGGAAGGGACTGTCCTTCGTGCGTGCTAGGCGGATTTGTCGTCATTTTGACAGCTTTGTTGCTGTCATCCCTGAGTATGTATCTCACGGTTTTATTCAGTTTATCAAAGCATGGGCGAGACATCCAGACTATGGTGATATCTGGGTGCATGTCGAAAAGAGTACCCTTTGCTTTCATTTGAAAATGAAAGAACTGTATGAAAAAGACACAAACGATACTTTATTGCTTGTTCACGATGTAGATTGTGTTTCCCAAAGTGTCACAGCAAAGCATGTTCTGTGTGAAGCTACGTCACATTTAAAGAGTAATGTGCCTAGTTGCAGAATTGGCCAATTTCAGTGTGGCGATAAAAGTTGCATTTCCCATCTATTTGTGTGTGATGGACACAAGGATTGCACACTAGATGGCGCTGATGAAAAAGACTGTGGCACAGTATGCAGCAGCAGGGAAAGTCAGTCTAATAGTACAATTAAAAGTACACACGTTTCATTGTTCTCAAATAGAGGAAAAAGCGCAACTAAAATAAATATTAATAATAAATCTGACAGTAAAAACATTACTGTCCTACAAGAGCTATTGGCAAGGAATGTATCTGCTCTTGAGGTCAACTGGAATCATACTGTCATAAATGAAAGACGGTCTACACAAGAAGGGCCATGGAACCATGGCCATAAAAGTTCAGACACTCATCTCAATGGCAGTATCGTCACAGACATTTATTCAGTGAATGACACGGCCTGCAGCAAAGATTGTAAAAGTCCAGATTGTGTATGTGGTGACTTGTATTACCAGTGCAGGTCAGGCGGATGCATACCTCTGTCAACAGTGTGTGATGGGGCCAAAACATGTTCGGATGGTAGTGATGAGATGTACTGTGAGGATGAATGTCAGTATTACCAGCTGAGGTGCCATAATGGCAAAGGTTGTTATCACCGATATGACAAGTGTGACTTCATGTTTGACTGCCAAGATAAGAGTGATGAAATTGGCTGTACCTATAACTATACATGCAAAGGGTTCCACTGTAACACAGGAGAGTGTATACCATATTCCTACACGAAGGATTTGGTGGCAGACTGCCCAAATGGGGAAGATGAAAGGTATGATCACAGTTGGCCCTACTACTGGAGGGACTCCAATGACCTGCTATGTGATTCTATCTATGAAGTGCGCTGTCGACGAAATCACACAAAATGTTTTCCCAGAGAGAAAGCATGTATCTATGACCATGACCATTTTGGCAATGTAGCTTTCTGTAAAGATGGATCACATTTGAAAGGTTGTGAACATTATGACTGTGGATCCTTGTTTAAATGTCCAAACTCCTACTGTTTGCCAAGGAGACTTGTATGCAATGGAAGACCAGAATGCAGTGGTGCAGAGGATGAACAAGGCTGTGAAAATCAGAGATGCCCTGGTCATTTTAAATGTAGAGGTGTTAATTACTGTATTGACCAATCAGAGGTCTGTGATGGAGTGTTTAACTGTCCATCCCATGAGGATGAAAAACTTTGTGACATGCATGAGTGCCCATCGAGATGTTACTGTGTTGGTCTTGGAATCACCTGTACCAACCTCAATATGACCAGAATACCCATCTTATCTTCCTCAACCAAAGCTATATTCTTCTCAAGAAATCAAATAGAACTGTTCAGTAGTACTTTTCGAAGATATACAAATCTTATCAAACTGGATTTGTCTCACAACCAGATTAGATATTTGCCAAGGTATTTCCTATACTCCTGTAGAAAACTGATATTCCTGAAGTTAGCATGGAACAAAATCAGAGTACTGGGACCTAGATTCATTCGATTGGGTCAACTGCAAACTCTTGATCTGACAGGTAATCCTCTGACCTACTTGTATTCTTTTGCATTTCGAGGCTTACGTCGACTACCGGCTTTAGTTTTACGTTCACATCGGATACAGGATATATATTCCTACTGTTTTTATGGCATGTATATGCTAAGGTCATTGGACTTGTCTCACAACAGGCTGCGAATTTTGAGTAGACGAATGTTTTTTGGTCTCAGAAATTTAGAGAAACTTAATCTGGAGGGGAATCCAATAAAATGGATAGATTCAAGTGTATTTAGACAATTGTACAGACTAAGGACACTAAAAATCAATGCTTATAAGTTTTGCTGTGCTGCGCCACAGGTCAAGGAATGTACCCCCACATGGGATGAATACTCATCTTGCAATGAACTTCTAGCAAATAGACCACTCATGGTATTCACCTGGATATTGGCTTTTCTCACAGTTGGAGCCAATGTTGGGGTACTTCTGTGGCGATGTTTCGAAGAACGTAGAAGTGCCTTGGGGATTCTAGTACAGAACCTAAGCATATCTGACATGCTAATGGGAGTGTACTTACTTATCATTGCTGCAGCTGATGTCCACTTTCGGGGAAGATATTTCCTACATGATGAGAATTGGAGATCAAGTGCTATTTGTAAAGCTGCAGGATTTGTCTCGATGGTGTCGTCCGAGATGTCCGTGTATATACTAACACTTATCACAACAGACCGTCTCTTAGCAGTTCTGGGGGGTAGAAAAGCAGGACTTGGGAGAAAAACATCACGTGTCATGGCCGCGGTTGGTTGGGTATTATTCAGTATATTAAGCATCTTGCCCATCTCCAATTTACCTTACTTTGGGTACGAGACTTATATTCGTCATGGTGTGTGTTTTCTCTTTAATCTTACTGATGGAAAGGTTGTTGGTTGGATGTATGCAACAATAATATTTATTCTATTCAACCTACTTGCTCTTTTGTACCTAGCAATAGGCTACTCTGTCATGTTTGTCACCATCACAAGGCGTGTGCATGCAACATCACCTGATCAGTTCGTCCCTGATGCTGCTGTAGCCAAAAAGCTATTGCTTATTGTTGTCACTGATCTTTGTTGTTGGCTACCTCCCATAATCATTGGTATTCTGTCTTTACTCGGACAATACATCCATCCACAATTATCAACCTGGGTTGCAGTCTTCATATTTCCTCTGAATTCGTGTATGAACCCCTTCCTCTATACATTCGCATCTGTATTCCTCCATGAAAAACCAAAGGAGGAAGATGAAAGTGACATGTTAGCTGATTCACAGACTCGTGATGACCTGGATGATGACCCTTATGAGAGCGAGGCAGCAATCCTTCACCCATCCCAAGATGTATCAGTTTGGGATGAGAGGTCATGTTCACAGAGACCTCGCCTAGAAATGTATTCTCAACCTCCATCAATACCTGATCAAGACCCTGGAATGTGTGGGGCGGCAGCATCTGGATCATTTGGAAAAGATAAGGGCTTGACTGTCGTTTATCCACACCAAGCATCTGATCGACGAAAGAAAAAGACATTTGATAGTTATAGAGATGAGCCATTGTCTCATTTTAATAACAAATCTAGTAATGGAGACATACATGGAGGAGATTGTCATGCCATGGTAGGCTTACAGTCTAATATGATGATTGAACAGCCGACCCATGTCATATGGACCAATAGGGTTCTATATGGCAATGCACCATGTCTACTCCAAGGGGTCACACCCTGTGAATTGCCCCGTACCAGAGGCGCGACTGGTACATCAGAAAGCATGGACACTGAAAAAAGGGAAACCATTCTATAGCCAGGTGTAAGGAGAGCATCACTGGGTAGTCCTCTTAATATTAAAAGACACGATGAGATTTTAATGTTATAAGGGTAGACTGTAGTTTGTCCATGCTAAGCATCTGATCGACGAAAGAAAGGACATTTGGTGATAATCGAGATTAGTCATTGTCTCATTTTAATTGCAACGCCAGTAATAGAGACATGTTCTAATCCAATAATGAGCAATACATTGAGACTGTGCTGTGCACTCAGGCTTAAAATTGTTGAATACTCCATCTGAGAGTTCAGATCTGTATGAATTTAACTATTACATAGGCCTTAAGTTCCTTGACTTGGCTAAATAAGCCAAATTTTACATTGACAGATCTCTCAATATTATATTTACCTGCATTATATATGACAAGACATAAACATGGTAGTCAATATAACTTGTGGAGTGGGTTAAGTTATGCAATGAAAATAACTGAATGATTCATTCATATACTCTTTGCTAAGAATCGGAATGCAACACTGTCTATAAATGTAATGATGTTTATGAATGCTAAAACGGTGGCAAAGACTAGAGCGAAGGATTCGGAAGGTCCATTTGCGTTTATATGCAAATTTTGTACTTAAAGTAACTCGTGCAACACTTTGCGGGTAGTCTTTGTAAGTCACCACAAACTGTATAAAAGCTGTCAATGTGTATCACAAATAATGCTTGTAAATACATGTAGGTCTTTATCAATGCAGTTGCTGGCAACATGCGTATCAGGAGAAACAAGAAGGTAATCGGTGTGAATGGACCAAAATAAAAATATCCGCCAATGGCAGTTTGTCTTGAAATACCTTTGCCAGGAGCTTAGTTGTGTATATTTTAGTGACTAAGTAAAAGAAGCGCAAGAACAGTTTTGTCCAACTGTCAAGCACTTTGGGAACGTCAGTATCTCTTCTTTCCGCATATGTTCACATGTACTGTGTGGTTCATCAGCTTTAGTGGCGCAAAGTAAATATTTAGAAATTTCCAATTGTGAAAGCCATAATGTATTCTACTGCAAACAAATACCGCAGTTTTGCTTTAAGATTACTACTTCTGTGTAAATATCAATCGCCTCGTGTAAATATCTATAATCGTATGTACATATTAAAGCTTTTTATCTTTACAACTATAAACTATTTCAAGAGTTGCTTCCATTATGAAAAAGGAGTATCCAGAGCAAATGCGTGCAAGTTTTGCAAGGTATGTGAGGTAAAGGGTTTATGGTTAATTAAAAACCGTGAAATACAGGTGCACGTCTCATGGTTTAAAAATGCTTTATTCCATATAATTACAATTGACAACACGATAGTACTAACGGTTAATTCCATAAGCTTGCTACAGTCAAGTAACATGTGGTATTAAGGATGGACACCTACAAATAGAAATATATTTGTTGGCGTTGTGACGCTCTAAATTTGCACGGACAGCACGGTGTCTCTAAAAAGGTTTGCAAATGTTTGCAAATGTTTTCAAACTGATAAAACATGACCATCCGATTTACTTCACCCTCGTAACATGTTGGCACTGGAAGCCGTAATGTGTCATGTCATCTTCACAATGTTACCGTCAATAGCTAAGGCCAAGATCAACTGGTTCATGTGGGTTCTTCAGTGGAGAGCTGTGCAGGCATGCTGGTCAGGTATGCGTATTTCCGAAAAGTTCCATTGTAATTTGCACCTATGTAACTTTAAAACCACACTACCTAAAAACAACAATTTCTGGAGGTAAATGGTTGTATAAAGGTAACATATCTCTGCAAAATGTAATAACTTTTTTGTCAACTATTCAACGTATCCAATATTACTTTAACAGATAATCTTATCGGAATACACACTTCTGGCTGGCAGGAATTTTGTATATTGGGTTGTGCTTTCAGCCAAATACACATAAAATTGCAAATTGCGCCTCTCCTATTTTCGTTGCCCTTGAACTGAACTGAGCTTAATTAAACTGACCTGACCGTTAAATCGGTAAGTCACAGCAGGGACTCCAACACGTGCGAGTTTTTATAGATTACAAGGCATGCGTGCATGACATTTATTGGCAGTCACGAAGTGAAGTCATAGAGGAATGAAAACAATTTCAATGACACCTGGCACATGAATATAAAAGAAAAGAAAAATCTCCACCACCAGGCATAGCCAGACTTGTTCATTTTCAGTCATTCACTTTGCTAATGTGTAGCGAATACATGGGATGGATGTCTTCAGTCAATTGACAGATACTTTGTACGGAAGGTTTACAAATTTACAATATATTTGTACATCGAGTTGCATTTATATTAAAACATATAGTGATTCTTTAATGTACATGTACCGGTACAATTTGTTTTTAAAAAATGAAGTAATTATCTCGTATACTCAATTACATGTGTAAGAGTAAGGAATTACCCTTTAAGATGAAACTACAGAATTCCTGTGGAATTATCACAAGAGTGATCAGGTAAATTAGGGAAAATTGATGTGTTAACAATTTTAAACAATTTCAGTCAGACATCCAAGGATAACATCAAGGATACCATTTGAATCACTGAGTTGTGGGGTTAGAATTCGTCTGCAGTGTAAATTCTTTTCTATACAATGTAACTGTGAGATCAATTTAACACCAAATACAGACACATAAAATTGATCCAAATGCTTGAATATCATCATTCTCTGTGAAACAGTTAGCAGGTATATACCGAAGAATTTGTTCATCGTAACAGGCATCATGCGCAGTTAACATAATGGTTTTTGTAATTAATACAAATCGGTCTTTGACATTTTACTATAAGTACGCAAAAAGTCCTGCAGATTCCGCCATGGAATACATGGATATGTTGATTTCTTGCTGAAAATATTCTGGAGATGTACTCTATTTTCATGAACACTTTTGTGTAAATTGTACAATTATGTAAATTGTGTTTCAAAAGTACTGATTAAAAGTGGTTTGAAAACTGATGCTATTGTTTTGAATATATGCCTGGACAGCAGTACAAGTACACCTGACTACACATTAATGCTTTACACACAGTATTGGTCGGACATATCTTGTTTTCTCATGCAAAGCGGTGAGTCATTGTGGGCACCAGAAACGGTCCCTTTACCTTTTTTATTGCCAATTTCATATTAAGCCAATGTGCTGTGAAATACAATAATACTAGATTCATATTCTGCGTTAACCGGCCTTTCATTGAAGTACCGGCCTACAGCTAGTGATCATGAGACCATAAAATCGGTTCATTCACCAGCTTTCACTGCTCCACTTCACCAGCTTTATGCATCACGCTATTTGCCGCGTTAGTCCGTTACACCGCAAGGGCGAATGGGAAAGGTATCGACTTGGTCGAAAAATTGACATTGATAGAGTTCAGATGAACTGTTGTCAAAATAAGACATTTTATTTTTCCCTTTGACAACATATTAGGATCTGGATATACACCTTTTTGTGTTCAGCGGCGACTGCCAAATGTTTACACGTTAAGGCATTGCCCGATAAATGTACAGGGCTGCACAACAATCGAGTGACAACGGAATCATACCTCGTTTTGGCTGGATGAGAACGTAAGCTGTCTTTCATCCCATATAAGTGTTCACCGATTAGAATGAAACACATGGTTGCATGACTTTAAGAGGGTCCTCTGTACTTCAAGAGGGATATCTGCATATTATGTACCTTGACCTGATCAAGGGGCCTGGTCCTAGTTGTAGATCTTGACGTAATGTCCTCTCCGGCTGTTACAATAAACATGCTAGAGACTCCATTATAGTCATTAAAAATCATGCAGCGAACACACCTCCACCACTTTTCTCCCAAACAACCACTGTTCTTTTTGCGAATGAAGTAATGAATGAAATGATAAAGAATGCCAAATCTGAACTGCCACGAAAACCTGTTAAGTCAAATCGGTACAAAAGTAAAAGAATTTTAGGGCATTCTAGTTTCTGGGAAAAACGCCGGAAAAAGGAAGAAAATTAAAATATGTGCGTCGACACATAAACATAACGACATATATATATATATATATATATATATATATATATATATATATATATATATATATATATATATATATATATATATATATATATATATATATATATATATGTGTGTGTGTGTGTGTGTGTGTGTGTGTGTATATATATAAAGATAGTGGTTTCAGATGCAAAAAGATAGCTCACTTGCTAGGCGCACAGACACCAATAATATAGACCTGGGGTACGCGTTTGTCCAATGGCAATAGGCTCAGGCTTGTATAGGTGAGTGTCTTGTAAAACCAGACACCATTTATGTGAAATTGTGTAAATGTAAAACGGTCACAAGACTTGTGGGACGCTATTCAAACGCGGAATATGAATTCGCTCCCCTTACTCCTGTATACCATTTATAAAAGAAGTCAGTATGTCTTCGGCAACCGGCCAATATGTCAATATTTCAAGTTTCATACTGGTTTAAATTACTCTATTGAACCCTGCATCAAGACCGCCTCAGTAAAGAAACCACCTCTGATTGGAACTCCCTTTTTGTTACGTGGTCAACCATTCATAAACCAGGGTATATACAGTTGAAATGCTGAGACATGAAGGAGATTGAGTGGCTACCAGCAAGCCTCGGTTGCAAGCTAAGCCTTAAGCTGTGACGTCACCAAGATACACAAAATTCAACATGGCGGCCATGTCTTAAACTGGTATCACACACAAATAAGAAATAAAAAGGTGGTACAAAAGATGTGTTATGATCTTTTACCTTTGTATATCATCTTTCCCTAGATATAAATCCACATTATGGTATTATTCTAGTCTAATAATAGGGCCATGTTAAGCCAATATATCCATTTCATTTTTTACCTGTCAGCCATTGCTGACTCAAATATCCAGAAATCATGCATGTACATATATTTCGGTTAAATTTTGCAAAAGTAATGTGATGACAAAATATTTTGCCATCTACTGCAAGAATATTTTCCTGATGCATGCAATAAGATGTAGGTCCAAATAAGAAAGAAATAACCTTGTGACCCGACTTTGAATTATAACCTCTAAAATCCACCATCTTGCAAAAAATCAATTTGCACCAAGAATGCACTGCCAAAGCATACAGATCCCTAATACGATGCAGGTGTTGGGATAGTAGTAACCCTTTGTTCACCTTCCAGCCAAAAAGGAAGCAACCCAAAAATTCCATATTTAGGGTGTAGGGCCTTTTAGTTTTGATCAAAAGTGTACAATTTACCCCAGAATGCTCAAAAATATTTTTCACAACTTCAAATATTAGTAAGTATGAAACTTGGCATAATCTATGTTATTAAAGAAAAGGTTGTATTTTATCAGTTGCCCTATCTCCCAATTACTTCTGATAAAATGGACTGTTCCGTTATTCAAATTGGACCACTTGTATCTTGGAAATTTAACCCACCCCGGTCCAAATATATACCCTCTTGAAAGCATAGATACTTGTTGATAAACTTACAGCATGAATGGGTCATGGGTCTGTTTTAAAATAAAATGCCAGAGAAGCATCTGGTCGGTGGGTGTACCAAACAGACATGTCTTGCATCTTCAGTGGGGTGTTGGGTGACAGGAAGATTGTACAGTGACCATAAATCTGGACCCAAAAAAGGCACCGACTGTTATATATTGTTAAATCACTTATCACACCCTTTTCATGTGATCCTAAGCTGAGAGATGATTAAACACAGAGCTGGTCATTTTGCGTAGTGACATGGGCACAGGGGCCCTGTAATTGGCTGTTCACTCAAGATGGCTACCATTCCCACGGTAACAAGAAGCAAGCATTTACCTTTGCTGGATGCTGAGCCAGTATTTTACCCAGTGTTGCAGCATTATTCACTGCAAGATGGAACAGCATACAATACAATTTGAATGATACAACATTCATGAAGCCAGGATTTGGCAGGTTCATAGGACATGACATTATGCCCTATTTTGTCATTGTTTATCTCTAATTTCAGTGGTAAGCACATCAGAAACTGTCGTTAAATGTTGTAACTGCAATGAAAGTTTCAGTCCAGTCAAAGTATGGCCGCTAAAAAACTTCGATGCATTCGAGAAGCACTGGCGGAATCAAATTTGGTCAGGCTTCATGATTTGTGGAAATGAAAACAGGATTAAAACGCGCGTGGATCAAAGAGTACGGTTGGACTGACGATTGAGAAGTGTTGTCATACGGCTAATGCCACGGAACGAACTCGATTCAGGATGGGACACCCATTTGAACTTGGCGCTGGAATGTCGAACTTTTTGCCCGAAATGGATTTTCTGGGACATTTGCGACCATTATAGGCGTGTTGCTGTGGATGTATGTGGATTTCAATGGATTATCTGTGTGGTATACCTGTAGAAAATAGTTTTTGGAATAAACTGGTTAGTTACAGCTTGTTGGTGTGTACAGAAACGGAGAAATCATGCCAAACGTGAAGCGGGATGGTAGTCCAGATATGAGCTTCGTATCAAACCTTTCTCTTTTATGGAGCTCCTGCATAGAACACCATCAGGGCCAGGAGCAGAATTACCATCAAAAGTTCTCAAAATGTTGTCAATATCGCCAGGACAAAAAAAAAGAACCAACTGGTGTGTCCTTCAACTCATTAAATTTACTCTCCACGAAACAAGTTATACTCTCTTGATCTTCTGAAAGTGTGGAGTCATCAGTAGGTCTACTCATGATACTCTTATAAAAATCGTAAAACTGAGAAGCGTTAAGAGCAGAAGTAACTTTCGTGCGAGAAGAACGGTTTAGCATATTCCGAAAAGTGGTGTTTCTCTGTTTAAAAACAGCGTTTAATTTACTATAACTCCGATCCACATTACTTTGTATGCATCGCCTGGTGTCACGCCTGACCACCTTTTTGGTAAATTTCATACATTCATAGACGGCACCTTCCTTGGGACGGCCAGCACTCATCCACAGTGACCACCAAAAGCGTTATTACACTATGTTACTGTTGCAGTTATCAGTATTGAACATTTCTACTCTCTCAGCCTCTGCTCAGGAGCGTTCGATTTAGTAAGATGAAATGAGACGAGACGAGACGAGACGAGACGAGACGAGATTAGATATAAAATTTAGATATTTTCATTACTATATTTGCAGAATATTGTACTTACATACTATATTATGTGATACGTGTAATTTTTATTCAGGTTTGAGTATCTTTATGGTGCTCTTCAAAACATTAAGAATCCCCATAGCATATTATGTATATTCATCTAAGTTAGTGCACTCTACTCAAGTCAACTCTAACCGTACTTAGTAAAACAAGAAGTTATGCTATTTTCTCAACAAATACAGCGTTAGTTAATCTACGACTAAAACTTATTGAATATGAGTACTCATCTTATCGAGTCCTGGTAAGTTTAAGCGTTGGGTTAGTTCCCATGTACTTTGTATTAATTAGTTTTTCTGGTCAGTGAATTATATAGACTGTTTTTACTGGGGAAGCAGTTAAGCTTTGCTGATACAGCTTTTGTTTTGTTTCCACTTGTAATATATGAGAGGCTCAAAGTTGTAATGTCTATATTTCTGGTCACTGAGTTGTGGTCTTGTCGCCACTTGGTTTATTACATAATTTTGTGTCAACATACTGTGATTTTTATCTATTACAGAGTCTTTGCCGTTGCTAAGTATATCATTAACATGTATTTTCATCGTTTGTGTCCAGTCATCCCGGATTCCAGTTTTCCCTCTGCAAATCAATGGGCCATTCTACTTGTTTGGATATTTATTCATTTATTTGCCATGTATGCACGATCTTATAGATGTTACTAACCCCTGTGAGCTGAGAGAACAATTGTTTATTTTATATTTTTGTTTGCCCTTATGTCACAAACACTTCACTTGTGTTCCAGACTTTGATGTTATTACCCTGTCTGAAAAACATTTCTTTCAAACAATACACCTGATGATGATTTTAACTTACCTGGCTATCATGATATCATACGGAAGGATCGCCCTATTATTGTAGGGGGTGGCGTGGCTGTGCTTGCATCTGAGGCTATTGCAATTTCTCGTCGCATTGACCTAGCGTTTCTTAGCATCAAACTTTCGTGGACCGAGATTAGAGTTCACAATAGTAAATATTTACTTGGAGTAGTCTATAGACCTCCTAACTCACTTGTCTCTATTGGGGACAAACTACAAGAGAGTTTCGATTTAGCCACTTCTTGTAACATTCAAAATATCATTCTAACTGGCTATTTAAATTCTGACTTCAACACCACATCGGGTGCAAAGTTACAGCAGTTCTGCGACACAAATTTTCTCAATTTGCACGTTCACGAGCCTATTCGAATAACGGCAACAACCTCCACTTGTTTAAATCAAGTATTTTCTTATAGACCATAGTTTATTGAAGAACCACGTGTCTTATCACCAATCTTTAATTGTAATAATTCAGTCGTCCCTACCGATGTACTTTTTAGGCGCAAAAAGGAACTTCCTTTTACTAGACAAATTTGGGAATACGAGAGAGCGGATTTCGATACGTTTAGGGACTTACTTGATAGAACAAATTTGGACGTTTGCTTTGGGACTTGAAATGTTGAGTTGTGCAGTAAGATTTGGACAAAACTGTTCCTTGATGCGGCAAACCATACTCTTCCAAACTAAGATATAACAGTTCAACCCTCTGATTTTCCATGGTATAACTCTAGGATCCGTTGTGAGAGGGCAAAGAATAACAATACGGAGAAAGCTTTTTTTAAACACGTTTTTAACTTTTTTAGGGATAACTTACTGTTATCGGCAAATCAGTCGGGATTTATACCCGACGATTCAGCTGTTTATCAACTGCTCTCTTTATATCACGAATTGTGTCTTGCCATTGATCGTCAGAAGGAAGTGCAAATCGTCTTTCTCGACATTAGCAAGGCATTCGATCGTGTTTGGCATGCTGGTCTTCTTTACAAATTAGAACGTAATGGAACACCTGGATCACTTTTAAACTGCAATCGCAAATTATTTGTCTAACCGATAACAATCGGCAGTTACAAATGGTTAATCATCTGAATGGGGTACCATAAATGCTGGTGTTCCCCAGGTCTCTGTTCTAGGGCCTGTACTGTTTTTGATATTTACAAACGATATAGTGGACATTGTGCTGTCGAATATAAAACTTTCTGCAATGATACTTCTCTGTTCCTCTCGGTTGATAATTCAAATTTAACTGCAAATATGATTAATAGTGATCTCTTATCTATTGATTCATGGTCTGACGACTGGTTGGTAATATTTCATGCCCAAAAAACTAATTCTGTGTTAATTTCTAGGAAAAGAGACCCAGTACATCACCCTCCGCTAGTTTTTTAAGATCACCAGCTGGAAGATGTGGATAAACACAAGCATCTAGGGCTTGTATTTCGGAATGACTCAAGATGAAAAGATCATATTAATACTATTGTGGCTAAGGCCGCTAAACAACTAAATATTCTGAAAACGCTCCAATTTCGTCTCGACTGAAAAACGTTAGAAATAATCTATACCTCCTTTATTCGACCTCTAATGGAATATCGTAATGTTGTCTTGGATGACTGCACCCAATCGATCAGGTGCATTGAAATTGGACAGCAGTCAATTGGCTGCTCCACGTGTTATCTCTGGTGCTATGCGCATCACATCTAATGCTAAACTATATGACAAATCTGGTCTTACTACATTGGCAAAACGTAGAGAAGTAAGTAAGTTAACGTACAAAATCATTAATAATTTGATTTCGGAATATCTTAGCAGTATAATTTCCAATGAACAAAATTGTAACCGAAGGTATAAAGCAAGACAGGTCCCTGACTTGCCTCAATTTAGAACCAGAACTGAATTATTTGAGATTTTTTTTTTCTGCGATAAAATTTTGGAACCAATTGCCTCTTGATGTGAGAAACTGTGCTACTTTACCTGAATTTAAAAACAAAATTTCCTCAAATGTGCCTCGGTCTCTCAAGCAAACAGAATTGTACTATGTCGGCAACAGAACTGCCGCAGTTTTGCAGACAAGACTGCGTTTGGGCCGCAGCCAACTGAATGCTTATCTATTTCATATTGCTGTTACTCAATCATCAAATTGTCGTTGCAATCAAGGGATTGAAGACGTCTGGCATTTATTCTTCGTTTCTTTTTATTATGCGGTTCCTCGTGATCGCCTTCATAGAATAGTAGCAAACAATGCACCTTTCGGCCTTGAAACCTTTTTATATGGCTTTTTCGAAAGCACCCTTGAAATAATAAGAAAATATTCCTGGCAGTCAAAGATTACATTCTAAAAACCAAACGTTTTCAAACTGGTGTTGTCACATAATGAATTGATTTACTATCAACCCTGCATTTATTTTATAACTATATTGCATAACCATGAATCTTCAATGAGGGGTCAAATAGCAATAGTATTGCTTCTCTAAAGTTGACCCACTATCTGTGTGATTTGTAGTGTTCTTCTTTACTTTCTTGATCCGCAGCGGTGCTTTTCCTTCTGGCAGTGTCTTTTTAACTGCCAGACGTTTAGGGTTTCGCTCTGGACCCTTGACGTCTCGTCTGTCCTGTGATATTTTCTTCTTCTGACGAGAGGGGTCAAGATAGGGCCTTTCCCTTCTCCCCAATTGTTTTTTTTTTTTTAATAAAATATGTTTAAACCAAGTAATACAATGAAAAAAAATGGATATCGCCAACTGCAAGTCGTTCCCGGAGCCAAAGCATCACCAGCGCTCGACATATCTTTGTCTCAAAATATAGTCCAGGATCAAAAATATTAACCTGGAGGTCCCATTCCAAAAACGTTCTCACTTGGGGACCAGGAAAATATATGCATATGTGATAAATACAAAGGCAACATGAAAACAGGCAGGATGCGTAATAGCAACATGAAATGATACAAAAGACAAACATTTTAAGACTTTATACACTCATTGTATTTGTGTCTTTTTGTCCTGAACCACTTCCTGGTGGTCAGTACCCTACTCCGCAGTCCCAACTCTACGCGACAAATGCTGAGCTATCACTGTCTAACTTATATAGATATGGAAGTACTATTGTCCATTTTGCACACGTTCTTCTGCAGAATTTTGACTCGCTGTATAAGCCCAAATTTATTAAAGGGTCTTCAACGGGAAACTAATCAGAACATGTTTTGGAGGCTGCACCCGTACATGTCTCTCTGACTAGTGGCTCCTTGTCTAATCTAAATATTCAGCTAAGACAATCCACATAATGAGGAATAAATATGAACGTGGCAAATGTTGAATTAGCTAAATAAGTGACGTTTTGCTTTTAAATGCAGAGCTTCAATCTGGATAATGAACACCTGTCAAGCCAAGCAGTTCAGATAAGAACAATTTGACTTGCCACTGAACCAGCATGTACCCTTTCTAGCTGAATATCTTACCCAACATAACCGTTACGGACTAAACAAATCAAGCATAAATATTAAAATCAGGCATCTGTAATTGTAAATATCACTCAATTAAGCCGGCCCCATGGGGTAGAAAGGACGCCTTATCTGGCAATTTGGTGTAGAGGTCACCTTTTAATTTTGAATTTGCAATACATAATTTCACTCCCACCCCCACTTCGAAAAATGGGGTAAATATATTTAAAAGATTTAAAAGAAATAAAGCGATTGCCCCACCAAATGTGTTTTGCCAGTGCAGATCACAGCTCATATAAATCTAGGTCAAGGTCAGAGACAAATTACAAGATGCAATAGTTTTATTGATGTTGTACATGGCAGAAACTGGACCTATAAGCTCATAGTATGGAATGTATTGTGAGAATGCCAGTTGGATATAGTCGTTTTAATATCCAGTCCAAATGACCACAACCATGCAGGTGCACATACATACTGGTATACGTTGAATGAGCCTATGGATTTTTTTCGGAAAAAAATGGATGTGTGTGTGTGTTTGTTATATTATTATTCCCGGTGGCCAAATTGCATATTTTCATTAACTTTAGTTCCTCGCTGGTTATTTAACGCATATATTGCCACACCCTTTGAAACTCAAAGTGCCACATTACAGTGCACAGTGATCTAATGTCAGGAGTGCCGGCAATATTTTTTCATTACCATGGCATGGATTCGTGTTACATTGTTGCAGAATCTGTCCCCTTTGTTCATTGTTTCATCTCTTGTGCATCTTTTTACATGATCTATCAATATTGTTAACAATATAAGGGCATTGCATTGGGGCCATTTCCTTGCCTTGGTGATGGGCACTTGCAACATGCCACCTAGTGGCTATTTTTCACACTATTAAAAAAAACAAGAGGGCTGTGTGAACAGCCCGTGCCTCAGCTAATCTTGACATTCATCACACTTACAGCTCTATGAACTTGGGAAAGGATCAAGGACACCATGTTCTGAGTAAGTCTGACCTTTACAGAAGAACACTTACATGTGCAACATCAAAGTTCAAGTAGCTCTCAAGTTATAATGAAGAATAAAATTCATGTATGTTGCACTGTGACCCCACAAACGAGGTCAAGGTCATTCATGTACTGTCTCAGCATGACATTCATACAGAATAATTAACATGTGTAGTCATGTACTGTCTCAGCATGACCTTCATACAGAATAATTAACATGGGTAGCTAACTCAAAACAGGTCTCAAGTTATCAAGTAAACAGTAAATTTCGTGTGAGTTGTCCTGTGAATTAGCATTAGAATGCCCATTGACTTACATAGTAATCAATAGGAAAGCTGCATTGACAGATAAGTACCCGAATTGAAAATCCTTAAAAATCAGGAATCCAAAGCAGTGCCACCTAGTAAACAACTGTTTGACCCTTCCACAACAACATATCCATCACATTTCAGCTGAATCTGAGGGACGGTTCTGAGAACAAGTGAAAAATAGCAAAACCATACCAAAAATTCATAAAAAAAAATTGCAGCACCACCTGGTGAACAAATTGGGAACAAGGTGTCTCCGGGAGCGTCTATGTACGATATCAAAGCAATTGGGTGCGCTGTTTCAGAGGAGAAGAATTTTGAAGGTTTGCCCCAAACAAGAGCAAAAAAAAAAAAAAAAAATCATAAAAAATCCAAAAATCAATAGAGCGTGACCATTTGCACACACTTCGTAGAGATCCACCCAAGGCACATCCCCACCAAGTTTGAAGTAAGTCTGGTCAATATTATTAAAGTTATGACCATTACAAGAAATTCCCATGTTAAACTTTCCTATTAAAACTTTTGTAGAGATTTTTGAAAAAAAAATCACAAAAAAATCCAAAATTCATTGGAACATGACCATTGGTAGAAACCTGGTAGACACCCACCCAAGGTACATTGCCCCCAAGTTTGAAGTAAATCTGGATGACGGTTTTGGAGAAGAAGTCGAAAATGTAAAGTAGCATTAGAATGCCCATTGACTTACATGGTAATCAATAGGAAAGGTGCATTTACCCCAAAGGAGCCGAATTGAAAAAATCATTAAAAAACAGGAATCCGCAGCATTCCCACAGAGTGAACAACTTTGTTTAGCCCTTCCATAAGGAACATATCCACCACGTGTAAGCTTAATCTGAGAGACGGTTCTGGAGAAGAAGTCGAAAATACCTATAACACACAAAAATTCATTAAAAAAAAATAGAAAAAACTGCAGCGCCACCTGGTGAACAAATTAACAAGGAGTCCCTAGGTGTCTTCCTGTGTGATATCAAAGCAATTTGGGTAAGCAGTTTCGGAGAGGAAGATTTTTTAAGATTTGTCCAAAAAAAAGGACAAAAAAATTCATTAAAAATCCAAAAATCACTGGAGCATGAACATTTGAACAAAATTGGTAGAAACCCACCCAATGTACATTGCCAACAAGTTTGAAGTTAATCTGGATGACGGTTTTGGAGAAGAAGTCGAAAATGTGAATTAGCATTAGAATGCCCACTGACTTCCATAGTAATCAATAGGAAAGCTGCATTGACCGACAAGTACCAGAATTGAACAAATCGTTAAAAATCAAGAATCCGCAGCATTCCCACATAGTGAACAACTTTGTTTAACCCTTCTACAAGGAACATATCCACCATGTTTCAGCTTAATCTGAGAGACGGTTCTGGAGAAGAAGTCGAAAATAGCTATAACACACAAAAATTCATTAAAAAAAATAGGAAAAAGTTGCAGCGCAACCTGGTGAACAAATTAAGAACTAGGAGTCCCAGGGAGTGTTCCTGTGTGATATCAAAGCAGCAGTTGGGTGAGCGGACTTGGAGTAGAAGATTTTTTAAGATTTACCCAAAAAAGAACCCCCAAAAAATCATTTAAAATCCAAAAATCACTGGACCGTGACCATTTGAACAAACTTGGTAGAGACCCACCCAAGGCACATCCCCACCAAGTTTGAAGTGGATCTGGCCAACGGTTTTTGGGAAGAAGTCGAAAATGTGAATTGTGGAAGACGGACGGACGGACGGACGACGGACCCTCACAAAACCTCAGCTGACTGACAAGTCAGCTAAGGTAAAAAAAAGAATCGGGAATTCAATTTCCTCTGTCCTTGAAATGCCTAATTTCTACTGTCAGTGCATTTAGAAACGGAAATATGATAAAGATAATGAATTTATTGGGATTGTGGTCATGAGGATTTGGCTTCCTTTATTAACGTATTTTATGGCAAATGTCTGATGGCATTTACAAGAATATCATGCTGCAAGCCGAATGAAATTGATTTTTTATCATTTAGTTGCATGACATTGACGTTCTGTGGTCCTTTGCAAATTTATAATAAAAGTTCCAGAAGGAAATTGCCTTTAAAATATTGGTGCAAAATGTGCAAGGTTACGCGTGTAAATACATGTATACATGAATCTGTAAAGTTTCTGTGATTTCAAGTGGCTAAATGACCTGACCCTACAAATTATTACGAATGCTTTTTCTATGTGCAAGATCCAGTCTGCAGTTAAAAAGGCATATCTGTGCCAATCCAGTCTGCAGTTAAAAGGCATATCTGTGCCAAAAATGAGTTTCGGGTGAAAATGCCTTGTATTAATTGATTCTTAATTCAGGTGACCAAACGAATTTGATTTTCGTACGGTATGGTTTCATGCATGTCTGCAAATTTCTTGTGAGATTATCTTGGGGATTATCTTAACAAAAATTGTGCAATTTTACGCAATAAATTAAACTATTTGTTTAGAAAACATGCATTTTATGGAAGTTCTACACTTTTACTATGTTGAAGGAAGTGTTGCAGGTAAATATGTACAGTCCCTTTGTAGATCTCGCGCGGAAGCATAATTCTGATGTGAGACGAACGCGTGGGTGGGGTGGGAGTGCACGGGAGAAGGAAAGCGCCGGTGAAATTTTCAGGATATAGCAGGGACTGCTCCTGGTGACAATGGACAGTTAGTTGGTAATACTGCAACGGTAGTAAACGTTCTATTGCCAGCTGACTGACGAAACCCGGATAAAGCTGGTCATGCCCGAACCCAATCGCATTGTTGGTGTATCCCACATGCATGCACGGTGCGGTGGGCTATATTATTTTAATAGGACATACATACATACATACATACATACATACATACATACATACATACATACCAACATACATACATACATCACCTACATACATACATACATACATACATACATACATACATACATACATACATACATACATGCGTACGTATGTGAATAAAATCAGTTGCATTAAGAATATTACCGTGTTGATACTGAATTAGCCATACTGCAGAACTGGAAACTTCAAATTAAGAGTTGTCAAGTATGCATGCATAGAATATTGCTTTTCCATGTGGAGGATTCAACATGTTGAGCATTTTGCAAATTAAAGCCATTTGAAAACTATAAATCTTTTACATCTTTTAAACTAAATAATATTCCAGTTCCTACATAGAGATGTAATTGACCATTGAGCATTTGGTGGAATACTTTTAAAAAGTCACAGCATCTTAAATTATGAAAGTTAAATTATGCCAACTAAGGCATTTCAAAATTTAAATCTTTGAATATATTCAAACATGTAATAGATTGTCATTTATTTTTTCCCACAGTTTGTTCACTTTTGATGATTCAATATTGAAGAAAGGTCGTGGCATTTCAGATTATACTAATTAGGGGCACTTCACATTTAAAATCTGCAAATGTTTTCAAAAGTGTGATTCAGATGCCAGTTCATCTTCAATTATTACCAATTATTAAGCAATGCACACCTGGCGATTATGGAATAAAAATCATAGCAATTATAAATCAGTCTAGGCCGAATTGGTGGCATTTCACTTTTTTTATCCTGAACTTTGTCTTCAAACGCGCAATGGAGATGAGTATTCAACTTCTGCACGTTTTTTACTCTGATGCATCGAATAAATACTGAACACAATTTGTAGCATTTAAAATTTTGCAAATTGGTGGGGCTTTGAACGTTCAACACCTTTAAAACTGTACCCGTTAGAGGCGCCATTCACAAGTCTATGGCAGGGATGCCAACATTCAATGTATCATTCCAGGAATAAGGGGTCAATACCATCAGGGACACAAAATAATTAACAAAGAATATAGCAGCAAATACTCAATTTTCATGAGGGACATACATCGTAAATTGGTCAAATTTCCAGCTAATTTCAGGGGTTGTCCCTGATGATGAGGGACAGTTGACATCTCTGCTATGGACATGTCAACGGCCACTGTACATCAAATGAATATTGAACGCATTAAGATGTAGCATTTTAAACTATGCTAATTAGAGATTTCAAATTGTAAAAATTAGACACCACAAAGCATACAAGACATATACCAGTCCAGCTTGCAACCGTCTGTGGAAATTTAGGTTTACTCAACAGAAACTTTGTAGCTAGGAAAATGTTTTCTATATTCTAAAGTTCACCTCATTGGCTAGAGTTTGGAACATGATTGTAGATGAGACCGACGTGTCTTAGGTCAACAGGTTTTCTTTGCTCTGATTGGATGCTAAGCTAAGGCAATCTATTCCATTAATAGCTCTGTCTTAACCCAGTGGGGAAGAGTTCAACGCATTATATACTATAATTACGTGAGTAAGCCTAATCATGTTAAAGTTAAGAAATTAGTGTTAGGCCTCATCATTTATAAATTGAATGATACGTTTTGTTTGATAAATTGCTATAGGCCATGCAGATGTTTAGTCACCCATTGAAGTGTAGCCAAGCCTTGTGTCCAACTTATTCTTACAGCAAACACGAGTCTATGCTATTGAGACTTTTACCCCTAGGGCATAGCTTAATGTTATTTATATTGATGCTATAGAGATCTATGCTGTTCAGACTCTTAGCCCTAGGCCATAGATTAAATGTTCTTTATATTGATGTTATGGAGATCTTATAATATGAAATGGGCGCTGGTAGACAGCTTCACTTTCCGCGCTGGAAAACAGCAAATAGCGTACAATTTCATAGTATCCTAATCCGCATACATAATAGTGTGTGTGTGTGTGTGTGTGTGTGTGTGTGTGTGTGTCTGTGTGTGTGTGTGTTTTCTAATGGGTTACCACATACAATAGGCCTATAGATCGAGTTGGAAGTTTTATACCGATTTTTTTTAAACTGAAAAAAAGAAAAAAACAAAAAAATAAAGATAAAAAGACCCCCCAACCCCATATCAGCATTTCAAAATATCGGTGCAAATCAAAGGGTTAATCTTGCGAACGACCATGAATTTCTTTTTGAATTCGTGACCACACTACGTTCAATATGTCACAATTTCAGCCATGATTTCATAGACCTGAAGGAACACTCAATTTATATAAAATGGTCGCACACATTGGACCGACACATATGATTGTTGAGTTCATGGTATTATAATTCGACAATCTGCGCCTACTTTTCCTCATACCAGGATAAGTATTGTTACGTCAACAAGAAGTGAAAGCGTAATAATAAGTGACGTCACTGCTTGGGGTCACTCGGTGAACAACAAAGGAAAGTTACCTCATGATATGGTCATCTGGATAGCCAATTACATATAAAGCATTGGTGGAGCAAAAACAAAGTTTTGCACGGACAGCTTTTTCAGCTACTGAAATAAATATCGCACGTGAATTATGGAGGAACATACAATAGGTTGGTCACATTTACCAGATCCAGTTCTGGTTCAAATCTATAATCATCTTGATGATAATGATCGATTTAATATGTCTGTCGCCTGTCAAAGGTGGGCTGCCGCTTTCAACGCGCCGTGTTTGTGGCGCAGCAGGACTATACGCTTCAGTGGAATGACATCCTACAGGACACAGAACGACCAAATTACTGGCTTTGGGAGAAAACACGCAGATCATCTGAAATACCTGGCAATAACATGTGAACATCCAAGTTACGCCACCTGCAAAAGGTTCCAGAAAACAATGACATCTTTTTTGTCGCTTATTAATAAAACGAGATTAAAAGAATTTTACATGACCCAGCTTTTTATGGACCGTTTTTGGAGAATAGATCACATTAGAGAAAGATTGATTGGCTCGCTATGCCGTTTTCTTCGAAGTCAAAAGGCACTTGAAGTATTAGATATGTCGGATGCAACAATGCCGCAAGGGAGCGGTATGAGAATCCTGGAGGCAAGCGGCGTGATGTGTGGACGGACTCTTGACACTCTTAATCTGGAGGGCTTCTTCCAGTCGCGTTTGGCTATCCACACTGTGCCTAGATTTACAAACGCATTGAATTGTTTCCGACGACTTTCATCGCTTTCTTTAAATTACAATTGCATTTCAAACGAAGTTATTGAAACACTGACGAAAAACTGTGCTCGGACATTAGTTTATCTCAGCATCAAAATTTACCGCCATGATCCACATTTTCACCTCGTGGATAGTCTATGTTGGCGAGAACTGCGTAAGGCCTGTCCGAGGCTTTCAGTGAACATGGATTTTGAAGGAATAGGGTCGTATGGTGAAATAAGGAGAATTCTGTTGCGGGATATTCCTTTGGGTGGCCTACAAATTTGGACAGGAATTCAACACGATGACGAACCATGGGACCTGTCTCTACTCTTCAGATACATTGGACTTCACCATGCAAGCACCCTAGGTAAGTTTTCAATCCCGAGTTTAAATCACAGATTTAAAATGGATGGACATCTGCTTTCCTAGTTCCTGTGACAAGAAATACTACCAGTACCACTTACTACTCATGATGCTGATTATTATTATTATTATTATTATTATTATTATTATTATTATTATTATTATTATTATAGACAAAGATGGCAATGATGGATTGTCACAGTCAGCTACTCATGTGCGTTATTTTGGCAAGTAAATCTGTCAACTAACTTCACGAGGTATCTAAAGCCAAACAAGAATCTGTCAGACATTTTAAGTTCGCACTAATCAGGCCGAACAAGCAAGTTTCATAAATATTGGATTACGTAATTGCTTGACAGGAGTATACCCAACAGTGTCCTTGACAACCAAGGTATGTATACTTAATATAGGAACGTGTGTGCATGTGCATAGAAAGACTCATAAGCATGCTATGTTTCGTGGACAGGTAGTATATGTCTGTCACTGGAGAACTCGCAAGAGTTTGTGGATGACGGGCTGCTGTACATGTTGGAGCGCTGCGGACAGCTGGAGAGCTTTGAATTGCAGGCTGTTTTACTTGTTCCCACCGTAGATCTGATCTGCTGTTGGCAAACAGAGTACAAGATAGGTAATTTTATCATTATTTTGGATAAAAAAATAGTAGCTGCATATACACAGTTAAGATCTTTATTCAGTGCCGGGTGGGGGTGGGGGGGGGCGACTTGGGAGTCACGTTCCTGTACTCATCCACCCCCACCCCCGCCTCCTAAATTATTTATGGGATATATTTGGTAATAACTAAGCAAATGTTGAGGACGTGTTCCGCATATAAAGTAATAAGTTTTTGCTTCGGATAACATTTTCTGATGTGTTAAAAAGTAAAAACATATTTCTTGTCCCACTTCAAGGAAACCGTCAAATACAGATGATACTTTTTTGGTGGTAAGAAAAGTCTGTTGTTTCCTTTCTGTGCTTATAGTTTACAATTTCGTCCAAAAAATGGAATTAGGTTTTCACTTTTATGTGTAAGTTTATTTCGTCCACGAAATCGACTAATCTTTCAATTTGTCACAATAATCACGAAATTCAAATTATCTTATCGCTTTTGTCGACGCACACGGTATTCAGTTCACAAAAATTCTGTAACATTTATCCAGTTTCATCACAAAATTGGAAGAAATGACAGACAGAATCGCAAATGAGATTACGAAATCGTATAAAGCCACAGAATCGTTATCCTGGTTATTTTCGTGAGTTCCTATGACTCGTAGAGGGCGTCGATCTCCACGGCTTGCAAAATGTCCCGTGCCGTCGTGACAATTCGGCAACTGTGGAAGATAGCCGTCATGGGTGACTCTATGGCTGACACAACCCCAAATAAGGACTTACATTGCGGACTGGCCAATATTGAATGAAATTCTACTTGTTGGTTTTCCCTTTTTTTTTTTTTTTTTTTTTTTTTTTTTTTTTTTTTAAATTTAGGGCATGATATCCTTTACAATTTTTTAGCTTGCCTAACGCCTGCTCCAGAGAACCCCAATAACAACCGCCAACAATAACAATGGGCTGGGTTCCTGGGAGCTGGGCTAACCTAACGCCGGGGTAATCACAGGCGCTCGTAACGTTCAGTCAGTCAAGCTTCCGTGCTAATATACGCGG
Source organism: Hermodice carunculata (assembly GCA_964020975.1). Lineage (NCBI taxonomy): Eukaryota > Metazoa > Annelida > Polychaeta > Eunicida > Amphinomidae > Hermodice > Hermodice carunculata. The sequence continues at coordinate 43,947,848 of OZ026620.1, read as the reverse complement.
TGGGAGGGGGCAGCGAGAGTGGGTAAAGAGGTTGGACCTGAAACATCTATGCGTTCCTATATAGGAGCTCCATGTGACGACGTTGTAATTTTAGGCCCATCCGCCACCATCTTATTAGCACAAACAATTGACTGCACAGATGAACACACAATATTTTATTGCAGATATGGCCGTATGCGGGTCATTGAACGCATAGTGCCATAGATGTTTCAGGTCCAACCTCTTTACCCACTCTCCCTCCCCCCTTCCCCCTCCCCCCCCCCCCGCGTATATAAGCAGGGAAGCTTGACTGACTGAACGTTACGAGCGCCTGTGGGGGTAATGGTCAAAACTAAACACAGATCTATGTAGGCCTATATATTTGCCAGATGTTAGTTTCCGATAACGTCCTCAAGGGTCTCTGACCGTACCAAATTCTAAGTTCTGTTACACTTGGCAAGCTGAGGTTCAAACCCGGGGGGGGGGGGGGGGGAGGGTTCTCCCATTGCTTAGCATTACGGGTAGGCTCCACGGGAAAGACCCCCATTTTTTACCACTTGTCGCTGTTTTAAATTTAATTGTCGCTCCCAAAGACCCCCCAAAATTGTATTCCAAGCTCAATTATGGCTCTTTTTGCCTTTATGCGCACTTCCCCCCCGCCTGGCCGCTCTCATAGACCCACCCACCCCATTTTCTTATTGATCCAGCTCCCGTTGGGTTTGGGTTTCATACGCTCAGTGGAGCCTAGCCAACCTAAATTATGGGTAGTGCCGCCCCCCACCCACGGGGGGGGGGGGTCTTAAAACGTAATATTTTACCAATTTCGTGGACAAAATCGATAGTTTTTAGAATTCTGTGGACAGTACTGAGGTAGGCTTTCCGATTTCGTGTAATTGAGAAATTTAACGACTCTGTTGACAGAATTGTAATAGGTTTAGATTCCCGTGAACGAAACGGTTATACTCTTTACAATTGTGTGCACGAAATCGAATAAGCTATGGATTTTGCGAAATTTTCTTCAACTTTCATCCACACAATTGGATAGCATATGATTACGTGACATGTTTTCCGATTTTGTGCACAACATTTGATAAAAAAAAAAATGGTTTGTGTGGACAAAATTGGAAAGCTTGTAAATTTTGGGTTCAAAATTCAAAACCTTACTTATGATTCCGTGAACATAATTAATCAATTTAACAATTTTGTGGACGAAATTGATATATTTAACAATTCTGTAGATCTTTAAATTTCAATTTAATTTCATGGACCCAAATTGACAAAATCTTACATTTTTGTGCACGATTTTCATATTATTATACGATTAGTGCACAAAATTCAACAAGCTTGTTGGATTTCGTAAAATACTTTCAGTTTTGTATATTTTTTGTCTTCCAGTTTCGTCCACAAAGTCGTAAGAGTAGTTTCATTTCGTGGTGGAACTTCGATTTTGCAATTCGCTCTCTCTTACAATTTTGTGAATCCTGTTGAGATTCAGTCTAAGGAAGCTAATAGTATTACGATTTTGTGCACGAAATAAATTATTTTACACCTGGCACCCCATAATCAAGTTTGCAAAAATAGGTATATGTGAAAAAAAAAAAAAAATCTTGTATGTCTCACATATGGTGCCATGCTGGGACACTCATTCGGTCATTATTATAATTTTTTTCGATTTTTGAGCAGTCTAACCTCATGAAAAACCTAATAATGTGCCCAGTCTGTCCTAAATGCTTCACCATACAAAACCTCTAACAGTAAATCAATCCAAACATGAGCAACACTTTTACCTCCCTGCATATTCATCCACTACCTTGCCCTTGATATGGCAAATTAATGTCGAGATAAAAGTTTACCTTATAACACAAGTTCAGCTTTTAATTGATATCGATGATAATTGATAGGCCTACTTAGTTATACCACATTGATCTACATGAATCAGCCACTCTGTGACTATTTTCTCCTGTTGATCACTTTTAGAGCTACTATGTGATTGTATGTGGTGCATTTCATAGTTTGTATTCAACACTTTTGTTTTAATGAGGCAAACTCCAATTATATTTGTAAGAGGGCACATGGTCTGGTCCTACTTGCAAGCCAAAGCCAGGCTGCTTAGTCACTTATGGGCGGCGGAGGAGAGGCGGGTCGGCAAAGACTCACCCCTCCCCTTCCCTTCTGGCGTAGGAGAGGGATAGGAGGCACATGTCTTCGGGGATGCACAGAGAAAAGGATTGATACAATAAGCAACTTTTACACTCAAAAGCTTATCACCCAACCCACGCTGGTAGGCCTATCTGCAGAACAAATTACCACTACCATGACAGTTGAACTGTTAGTTTGTAAATAGTGAAAAAGGCATTGGATGAATTTTAAAACCAACCAACCAAAAGTAAAAAACAAAAACAAAAAAACAAACAAAAAAGAGCAAAAACAAAAAAAAGCAACCCCCCAAAAAAAACAAAAATAAAAAAAAAACAAACAAAAAAAACAAAAAACAAAAACAAAAAAAAAAAAAAAAAAAAAACTCCAAGCAGATAAGTGTGCCATGGAAGACGTGACGACTTTTTAACCCACCCTTCCACCGCCGCTCGAAATGATACTTTTGTAAGATTAAATACCTGGTTGTGGGGTAAGCAGTGTTTAGGACTCACACTTGAACCATGCTCACTATTGCTGGGTGCCTTTCAGATTTACTACATTTAGTCATGCTTTGACCTTCTCTGATTGCATTGTATCTCACTGAAACAACAGTTGCTTACTACCCAACCCCATTCCTACCCCCCAATATATGAAATGTGAAATACTGAACACAAGTATGTCAACTGTGAGTACCTCGCCTCCTTACACCCTTTGTTTGGCCTTTCAGGTTTGCTGAAGTGCCACATAACGCTAGACAACATGACATCCATGGAGATCCAGGAGCTGGAAGAGGTCAACGGGAGACACCAACAGATGATACACGAAAGAGGGTTAGACTTCCGTATAGAGGCGAACGATATGATGTTCTTCTAAACTCTTTGCATTTCCCAAAATATGCCACTTCCATTGGATCATTTCATACTTGTACATAAGTCATCACCCATTGTTTTTAGATGATTTTGATATTTTGTATATCAACTGACATTTGATATTGTTAATATTTGCGACTTGCACTGCTTAAAGAAAATCAGTACCGGTAGCACATTTACTTTTTCATGTTCCTGGCCCCATGGGTAATCGGTGTCAAAAGTGTTGAAAGTCAGTTATTTTGAAAATCTGCATGCAAAATCTTGGCAAGCAATTTACCTGCAACGAATTGCAAATCAGTTATGTACATCCAGTTTTATTTAGGTTTACCAAACCAGGAAATGTTTGTCAAATTACGAATATGCTGAAGAAAAACGCCTGGGCTTCCACGAAATCATTATCCAAAAATGAAATCAAGCTCCTGCATTCCCGTGAAACTTGACGTAGGTAATTTGCCAGGAAAAACATGTCATCCAAAAACAGCATACACAGGTTTATCTGATCATCTCGCTGTGTGTGTTCAGTGATTACATTACCTGTTTTGTGTATAAAATTATCAGCTAGCTCAGGCCCTCTTTGTTTTAAAAGTCAATCCCACGCATGTGCGTTTGTTTTGTGCATTAAATGTGCTATGTGTTCAGCAATCCCACCTGCAATGATCACTGTTGATGTATTGTGTACAGAAATGATATACATCATTCTTTTGTCATCTGAATACATATTTTTTGTATTATATGCACATTGTCTTATGCAAATAAGTCCCCAATCACTTATTAACTGTCTCAAAAATAACGTGTATTTAAAAACAGAATTTTGATGATACAATGTATACATTAATATACAAGCATACAATAAAAAGAATGTGCTCACGGATGACTTGAGGTCACAGACCCATGGAGGACTTCATATCCCATAGCCAATTTACACATGAATTTTATTTGTTCTTTTATACATGAGCGATGGCACTAAAGCAGAAGTATAAATAAGAGGACAGTGTGGTGCCTGGCTGAATGCTACTCAATGAGCATTGCTTGTTTAACAAGCTCAAACATAACTGTGTTGCCTTTTTTGTCTGGGAAATATGGGTCTGCACCCGTCTATGTTGTGTCCCTTATATAAACAGGAACAGATCAAAATTTAAATTATGCCTTGCTCTACTTGTTTCACACATTTCAACTCAGCTGACAGCTGACATGCTTACAGTGATACATACAATATTGTCAGTCATCCATCATCTGTCCACAATTCATTCATTCATTCTCTCTCTGTCTCTGTCTGTCAATATAAAATTATCTGATGCACAATGCTTCTGATTTATTTTCAATGTCAGAAGATACAAGTTTTCTTGCTGCCCCCCAAAGAATGCTCAGCTATTCTCCACCCCCTATCACAAGTCACTGGCCCATTCAAGCAACCTTTCTATTTTTCAGTGTTTTTCGTGAATTAAATTATTTTTTCTCTGCCCCTCAAACATGTGAAACCTCAGTGGGTATGGGCATAGCAAAAGAGTGACACCATCCTGTACAACTGTGTATGCAATGTTTAAAGATGTACATAAATAGTAAATAAACAGAATAATGGAATAAAAAGCATTATACTTGATGAGCGAAACAAGTATCGGTAAAAGTTGCACTTCTTTCAAAGGTACTACACAATTGTTGGAGGCATCCAAAATGGTTCAGAAGTAATCTTTGTATGTCAGAAACATTGATAGTTTTATGGTGTCTTGAATTTTAACTTGGAATACTTATGTGTGCCCTACATGCTTTTTTGTTGCTGCAAACCCTCAGATAAGACAGCCTTCCACTAATGTAAGTCAGTTTCTGATTGGGTGACACAGTTCAAAGGCTGTGTTCCAATTGGCCGATCCAGATGAAACCATGCAAATCCCTCAGCATATGTGCACATCGGGTACCATTCAGTCAGGAAATGTGATGACGGAACTTGACATTACGAGGCCTAACTGTTGTGAAGCTGTTTACAATGTACGCAAATAAAAGTGATCTTAAACGTCTTTTTAGTGCCAACTCTGCCTTGCCAGTCTTGGTTGGTACAGTACCATGTTTCATATCAGTCCCCTGCCTCCAAATATCTTTGCCTCATTTGCTAACATTTTTGCACATTTGTGTGTGTCCTGTCATTAACACTTGTCACATCTTCTTATTTGCTAGAATAGACATGTATTAGATGGCACACTCAAGCAACATTACTATTTTTCTATGTCTGTGGTGAATTAAATGATTTTTCCCAGCACCTCAAACATGTGAAACCTAAGTGTGTATGGGCATGGCAAAAAAGTAACAACATCATGTACAACTGGGCATACAATGTTTAACTCATTCCACCCTGATGACGCTTTTTCCCGCTAATATCTAAATGTCGTCTGCTAATTGTATTTTACTTATTTAGGGATTATTTTTCAATATTTTGGATGAAACTTGCATGGAAGATCATTCCAAATTATATACCCATGGTCAACAGCTTTCCTTGGCGCGCTCTGGGCGCATTGCGCCCAGAGCGCGCCAAGGAAAGCTGTTGACTCAGTCTTCTATCAGGGTGGAATGAGTTAAAGATGTCATAATAGTAAATAAATAAGCAACTGTGTACTATTTACATATGACTGCACATATGTTACCTGCATTGAGCTTTCTGCTGTCTTTAATACCAACATAATTTACCAAACATTGACACGGAAAGATCAGTGACTTTGAAGACAAAGTACCATTGATGTATTCACTCAAATATATACAACATACAAAGGTGCAAAAACATGATAGTGGCCAATCAACATTGACATCGAGAAGGCATACAAAAGTGTCCGAGTCCATCTTGACTCTTTGAAGGTGTACAGTGTCTCATTCAACATTGATCTACAGATATGGCACGTGTCAAAGTCAGTCTCATCTACTGTTCATTATGCTGAGTTCCTCCTGGTCTCGCTTTTCCGATAGTGCCGTGAGAAGACCAGCCAAGAAGTTGTTGAATTCTGTCCTTAGCGTTTCACTTCCATCCTCCAGGTTGGTCTGTATACAGGGGATCTTGCTGAACTGTGTGGCTACAAAGGAAGAACTCTTTGATTGGCAAACACAGTGACCAATTAGAAAAATGATTACACATTTTGTTCAGAACAAAGTTTCATTTCTTAACGAGTATTATATTTTTGTCATTCCTACAAATAATGGCTGCTAAATTTTGGAAATACATAGTAATTTGGAAAAAAAAATGTCAATACGCTTTGGTAAAATAGCCATATATTAACTTTTTGTGGAAGCGATTATTATGAACCATAGGCCCAATGGAAGAGCAACTTTCTTTTTTTCCCACAGCACAAAGAGACCAATCACACGCATGAAAAAGCTGACTTTGGCTTTTAAGAATAGAGGTGTGATTGCCTACATGTAGATGTATGGGTATTTTAACTGCATAGGTATATAATAATATATGCTATTTGTCAACAGAAAACACACTTATCTCACTGTCTGTTCATATAAAGACTACAATACACAATACTGCCATCATTGAAGAGAAAATTCTAATTGGCCACCTATAATTCCACTGAAGCTTAATTACAAGATGATTTTTTTTTCGTTTTTTCAACCCCCCCCCCCCCCCCCAGCACAGCATGCTCATTATTTACCAGCTGACAGAATATACAAGATGCATACAGAAAGCAAGAGGGCTGTGTGAACAGCCCGTGCCTCAGCTGATCTTGACATTCATCACACTTGCAGATCTATGAACTTGGGAAAGGATCAAGGACACCATGTTCTGAGTAAGTCTGACCTTTATACAAGAACACCTACATGTGCAACATCAAAGTTCAAGTAATTCTCAAGTTAAAATGAAGAGTAAAATTCATGTATGTTGCACTGTGACCCCACAAACGAGGTCAAGGTCATTCATGTACTGTCTCAGCATGACCTTCATACAGAATAATTAACATGTGTAACTAACTCAAAACAGATCTCAAGTTATCAAGTAAACAGTAAATTTTGTGTCAGTTGTCCTGTGAATTAGCATTAGAATGCTCATTGACTTACATAGTAATCAATAGGAAAGCTGCATTGAACGATAAGTACCGTAATTGAAAATCCTTCAAAATCAGGAATCCAAAGCAGTGCCACCTAGTAAACAACTGTTTGACCCTTCCACAACAATATATCCATCACATTTCAGCTTAATCTGAGGGATGGTTCTGAGAACAAGTGAAAAATAGCAAAACCACACAAAAAATTAATTTTAAAAAAATTGCAACGCCACCTGGTGAACAAATTAACAACAAGGAGTCCCTAGATGTCTTCCTCTATGATATCAAAGCATTTGGGGAAGCAGTTTCGGGGAAGAAGATTTTTCAAGATTTGTCCAAAAAAAACAACAAAAAAATTCATTAAAAATCCAAAAATCACTGGAGCATGACCACGTGTACAAAATTGGTAGACACCCACCCAAGGTACATTGCCACCAAATTTGAAATTAATCTGGATGACGGTTTTGGAGAAGAAGTCGAAAATGTGAATTAGCATTAGAATGCCCATTGACTTCCATAGTAATCAATAGGAAAGCTGCATTGACCCATAAGTACCAGAATTGAAAAAATCGTTAAAAATCAGGAATCTGCAGCATTCTCACATAGTGAACAACTTTGTTTCACCCTTCTACAAGGAACATATCCACCATGTTTCAGCTTAATCTGAGTGATGGTTCTGGAGAAGAAGTCGAAAATAGCTATAACACACAAAAATTCATAAAAAATTAGGAAAAAATCGCAGCGCCACCTGGTGAACAAATTAAGAACTACGAGTCCTAGGGAGTTTTTCTGTGTCATATCAAAGCAATTGGGTGAGCCGTTTCGGAGAAGAAGATTTTTTAAGATTTACCCCAAAAAAACCAAAAAAATTCATTAAAAATCAAAAAATCACTGGACCGTGACCATTTGAACAAACTTGGTAGAGACCCACCCAAGGCACATCTCCACCAAGTTTGAAGTGAATCTGGCTGACGGTTTTGGAGAAGAAGTCGAAAATGTGAATTGTGGACCACGGACGGACGGACGACGGACGACAGACCCTCAAAAAACCTCAGCTCACTGACAAGTCAGCTGAGGTAAAAAGTTGCAGCAGCACCTGGTGAACAAATTGGGAACTAGGTGTCCCTGGGAGTGTCTATTTACGATATCAAAGCAATTGGGTGAGCGGTTTCAGAGGAGAAGAGTTTTTAAGGTTTGCCCCCCCCCCCCCCCCAAAGGAACAAAAAAATTCATAAACAAGAGGGCTGTGTGAACAGCCCGTGCCTCAGCTGATCTTGACATTCATCACACTTCCAGCTCTATGAACTTGGGAAAGGATCAAGGACACCATGTTCTGAGTAAGTCTGAACTTTACAGAAGAACACTTACATGTGCAACATCAAAGTTCAAGTAGTTCTCAAGTTATAATGAAGAGTAAAATTCATGTATGTTGCACTGTGACCCCACAAACGAGGTCAAGGTCATTCATGTACTGTCTCAGCATGACCTTCATACAGAATAATTAACATGTGTAGCTAATTCAAAACAGATCTCAAGTTATCAAGTAAACAGTAAATTTTGTGTCAGTTGTCCTGTGAATTAGCATTGATATGCCCATTGACTTACAAGATCTTTTAATATTTGTCCAAAAAAAAAACAAAAAAATTCATTAAAAATCAAAAAATCACTGGAGCATGAACATTGGAACAAAATTGGTAGAAACCCACCCAAGGTACATTGCCACCAAGTTTGAAGTTAATCTGGATGATGGTTTTGGAGAAGAAGTTGAAAATGTGAATTAGCATTAGAATGCCCATTGACTTCCATAGTAATCAACAGGAAAGCTGCATTGACCGACAAGTACCAGAATTGAAAAAATCGTTAAAAATCAGGAATCTGCAGCATTCCCACATAGTGAACAACTTTGTTTGACCCTTCTACAAGGAACACATCCACCACGTTTCAGGTTAATCTGAGAGCCGGTTCTGGAGAAGAAGTCGAAAATAGCTATAAAACACAAAAATTCATAAAAAATTAGGAAAAAATTGCAGCGCCACCAGGTGAACAAATTAAGAACTAGGAGTCCAAGGGAGTGTTCCTGTGTGATATCGAAGCAATTGGGTGAGCGGTTTCGGAGAAGAAGATTTTTTAAGATTTACCCAAAAAAGAACAAAAAAATTCATTAAAAATCAAAAAATCACTGGACCGTGACCATTTCAACAAAATTGGTAGACACCCACCCAAGGTACATTGTCACCAAGTTTGAAGTTAATCTGGATGACGGTTTTTCGAGAAGAAGTCGAAAATGTGAATTAGCATTAGAATGCCCATTGACTTCCATAGTAATCAATAGGAAATCTGCATTGAGTGACAAGTACCCGAATTGAAAAAATCGTTAAAAATCAGGAATCTGCAGCATTCCCACATAGTGAACAACTTTGTTTGACCCTTCTACAAGGAACATATCCATCACGTTTCAGCTTAATCTGAGTGACAGTTCTGGAGAAGAAGTTGAATAATAGCTATAACACACAAAAATTTATAAAAAATTAGGAAAAAATCGCAGCGCCACCTGGTGAACAAATTAAGAACTAGGAGTCCTAGGGAGTGTTTCTGTGTGATATCAAAGCAATTGGGTAAGCGGTTTCGGAGAAGAAGATTTTTTAAGATTTACCCAAAAAAGAACTAAAAAATTCATTTAAAATCCAAAAATCACTGGACCATGACCAATTGAACAAACTTGGTAGAGACCCACCCAAGGCACATCTCCACCAAGTTTAAAGTGAATCTGGCTGACGGTTTCGGAGAAGAAGTCGAAAATATGAATTGTGGACGACGGACGGACGACGGACGGACGACGGACGGACGACGGACGACAGACCCTCAAAAAACCTCAGCTGACTGACAAGTCAGCTGAGGTAAAAATCCAAAAATCAACTGAGCGTGACCATCTGGACAAACTTGGTAGAGATCTACCCAAGGCACATCCCCACCAAGTTTGAAGTAAATCTGGCTCACATTATTTAAGTTATAACCATATTAACCAGAAATTCCCATGTTAAACTTTCCTATTAAAACTTGTGTTGAGATTCTTGAAAAAAAAATCACAAAAAAAATGCAAAAATCACTGGAGCATGACCATTTGTACAAACCTGGTAGAAACCCACCCAAGGTACATTGCCACCAATTTTGAAGTTAATCTGTATGACGGTTTGAGAGAAGAAGTCGAAAATGTGAATTAACATTAGAATGCTCATTGACTTCTATAGTGATCAATAAGAAAGCTGCATTGACCGATACGTACCCGAATTGAAAACAAGAGGGCTGTGTGAACAGCCCATGCTCAGCTGATCTTGACATTCATCACACCTGCAGATCTATGAACTTGGGAGAGGATCAAGGTCACCCATGTTCTGAGTAAGTCTGACCACTATAAAAGAACACTAACATGTGCAACATCAAGGTTCAAGTAGTTCTCAAGTTACAATGAAGAGTAAAATTCATGTATGTTGCACTGTGACCCCAGAAACGAGGTCAAAGTCATTCATGTACTGTCTGCGCATGACCTTCATACAAAAACATTAACATGTGCAGCATCACAATACTAACTCAAAACAGATCTGAAGTTATCAAGTAAACAGTCAATTTTGTGTCAGTTGTCCTGTGAATTAGCATTAGAATGCCCATTGACTTACATAGTAATCAATTGGAAAGCTGCATTGATCGATAAGTACCCGAATGGAAAATACTTAAAAATCAGGAATCAAAAGCAGTGTCACCTTGTAAACGCTTTGTTTGACCCTTCCACATGAACATATCCATCACATTTCACTTTAATCTGAGTGACGGTTCTGAGAACAAGTGAAAAATAACAAAACCATATAAAAAATTCATAAAAAAAAAAAAAATAGAAAAAATTGCAGTGCCACTTGGTGAACAAATTGGGAACTATGCGTCCCTGGGAGTGTCTATGAACGATATCAAAACAACTGGGTGAGCAGTTTCAGAGGTGAAGAGGTTTAAGGTTTGCCCCCCAAAAAACAAAAAAATTCATAAAAATTCCAAAAATCAATAGAGCGTGACCATTTGAAGAAACTTGGTAGAGATCCACCCAAGGCACATCCCCACCAAGTTTGAAGTAAATCTGGCCAAAAGTATTTAAGTTATAACTATTACAAGAAATTCCCATGTTAAAACTTTCCTATTAAAACTTTTGTAAAGATTTTTGAAAAAAAAATCATAAAAAAAACAAAATTCATTGGAACATGACAATGGGAACAAACTTGGTAGACACCCACCCAAGGTACATCCCCACCAAGTTTGAAGTTAATCTGGATGACGGTTTTGGAGATGAAGTCGAAAATGTGAATTAGCATTAGAATGCTCATTGACTTCCATAGTAATCAATAGGAAAGCTGCATTGACCCATAAGTACCCGAATTGAAAAAGTCGTTAAAAATCAGGAATCTGCAGCATTCCCACACAGTGAACAACTTTGTTTGACCCTTCTACAAGGAACATATCCACCACGTTTCAGCTTAATCTGAGTAACGGTTCTGGGAAAGAAGTCGAAAATAGCTAGAACATACAAAAATTCATAAAAAATTAGTAAAAAATTGCAGCGCCACTTGGTCAACAAATCAAGAACACGGAGTCCCTAGGTGTCTTTCCCTGTGATATCAGAGCGATTGAGTAAGCGCTTTCGGAGAAAAAGATTTTTTAAGATTTGTCCAAAAAGAGAACAAAAAATTCATTAAAAATCCAAAAATCACTGGAGCATGACCATTTGAACAAACCTGGTAGACACCCACCCAAGGTACATCCCCACCAAGTTTGAAGTTAATCTGGATGACGGTTTTGGAGAAGAAGTCGAAAATGTGAATTAGCATTAGAGCTCATTGACTTCCATAGTAATCAACAGGAAAGCTGCATTGACCCATAAGTACCCGAATTGAAAAAATCGTTAAAAATCAGGAATCTGCAGCATTCCCACATAGTGAACAACTTTGTTTGACCCTTCTACAAGGAACATATCCACCATGTTTCAGCTTAATCTGAGTGACAGTTCTGGAGAAGAAGTCGAAAATAGCTAAAACACACAAACATTCATAAAAAAATAGAAAAAAATTGCAGCGCCACCTGGTGAACAAATTAAGAACTAGGTGTCCCAGGGAGTGTTTCTGTGTGATATCAAAGTAATTGGGTGAGCGGTTTCAGAGAAGAAGATTTTTTAAGATTTGCCCAAAAAAGAACAAAAAAATTCATTAAAAATCCAAAAATCAATGGACCGTGACCATTTGAACAAACTTGGTAGACACCTACCCAAGGCACATCCCAACCAAGTTTGAAGTGGATCTGGCGGACGGTTTCGGAGAAGAAGTCGAAAATGTAAATTGTTGACGGACGACGGACGGAGGACCATAAGATAAGCTCAGCTGACTGACAAGTCAGCTGGGCTAAAAATACTCTGTGGACATTTGTTCAATATTAATATATACATACAGTAAAACCTCTCTTACAGAACACCTCTGTATACCCAACACCTCTCTACACTGAACACCATTTCTCGGTCCCAAATATATACTTTCAATATTATCAAACCTCCCTATACCAAACACCTCACTATACTGAACATTTTTTTCTGGTCTCAAGGGTGTTCGGTATAGGGAGGTTTTACTGTACATGTATATATGTAATGGCCACCAGTGTATCATATACATCTCTCCATCCTGCTTACCCAGCACGACCCATCATGACAAACACTGGTAGTGCTCAATGTACTTACGTGCTGTGGTTTTATCTGGTTCCTGTATATTTGGTCTATGGTGAGAAAAGACCACACACCGTGAATCCAGCATATTTTGTGTTTCTACGAAGTGTGTATACCTGGTAAGCAGACGAAGGGGGAAGGTGACAGCGAGGCATGCACACAGGTTTAACACTACGCACACCACTATCCTGGTTACATATGGCACCATCTTTCACAACATCAACCCCTTTCCAGTCCACACATTGAACTGATTCCCCACAGATTTTTTTTCTTTTTGATCTTTTGAATTGTCATTTTAAACCCCTTTGACCCCAGACTTACATGTACAATGAAAATGAAGTGATATATGCTGTAAATATATGACATAAGGAGATTAAACAGGTTAATTAGGCATATAACCACTGTTTTCTCTTTACGCCACATCACATGGTCGTGCATAATGGTTTTCTTATCCTACAGTAGCCAGGCCAATTCCAAGTAAGTTCATGACTGTCAGACAGCAATTAATACACCCTTACAAACTTATAGGAATCAGACGGTATGATCTGGAAATTCCCTACTCAAATAAATGTCAACAGAAATTGTGGATCATTGTGATATAACAATGACCAGAATGTAAAACAAAACTCGCTAACTCAGCTTTATTTTGACTGGAAACGGGATAACAGAATAAAGATGTCCAACCATAAATTGACCATGTTGATTCTGGTACATGTAGGTTAGTAGGGACTTGTATGCAGCACTGGAAAAGTTACCAAACACTGTTGGAAGTACATGTACATGTATATGTGCAGTGTATATATAACAACTACAGATGCACATCAACACCTTGATTGTTTTTCAGTGTTAGCCACTGCATCATTATTTTTAATTCTTGTGTATCAATTATACACATTTTTGCACTTGATATTGTAAAAGTTTTTGAGTTTGGTAATTGGATCAATTGCTAATTTTGGCACTGTTTCTGCTAAAAATAAATCATACTTTAGAAAAAATTAAATATATTTTTCAACACAAAGACCTGTAATTACAAAAAATTAAATTAAGTTGCATTATTGAGGATTAAATGAAAAATTGACAAGTATACAATTTTTTTTTTTCACACACATACTGCAGAATATTTTGGAATTCAAGAGCATCAAAATGGTGCTTTGATAGTCCCGTGGCCGAGGAAACTGAAAGTGATAAACCTTGAAGCTAACATTTTACACCCTACTGTGACAACTGCGCGGCATCTTGATCAAAATAAAACACCATTAATCAATTCTTAAGCAATCTGAATTGATTGTATCATTAATCAATTTGCACTTTTTATGATAAAATGCAAAAAGAAGCTAATTTTGATAAAATTATATTGCCCTTTGCTTCCTTTTCATGTGAGTAAGACACATAAAACATACAACATGTACAAGGCGGTCATGGTCACATCAGTATGCAAATGGCATCTTTATCCTTTGCTCTGAAAGAACCATAATTTCTTGCTCCCAAAGTCAAGGAATGAAAAAGAATGTACAGTTACATTAGTTTATTTCCTTCTCGTCAGGTCAACTGTCTGTATTGTATATCTGAAATGAGGCAATCAGTGATCATCCTTATGGATGGCTGCCTCATTACATGCAATTCATTGAGAAGCCAAGTTATGACCAACAATATGTTGGTAATAATGTTCAGTGGGAAGGGTTGCTGCAGTTTGGGGGGTAAACCGGGTGTTTGATGTGTCAAAAATTCCTGGTGTTTACCCTTGGGCATAAATTTTTCACATCAGCGTGATCATGGCTGCATACAACAGGAGGCAAAGGCGTGTCCACGGGAGGCACTGCCTATGATCTCCTGCCAAGACACTCTGTGTCACTTTACTCTGCACATTTTCAGTTGGAGATCTATGTGCATAATGTCAGGAGAAGCATGTCAAGACCATCATCATATTTGGAAAATATATTTATACTGTATTAATTATATGATATATTTATATCACTTCAAGTCAACATACACAGCTTCCCAAATGGTGTAAATTATTATTTTAGTTTTTAGATTTTACTTACTTTTAATAACTATTTTCGTAATGTTACAATATTAAGGGTATATTTTATGTTTGGAACGAGCAGGACTCAAACCTACAACCTTTGGCACGAGTTGCCTAGCTGAAATGGGAAACGCTCATATCCACTCGACCAAATCCCCATTCTTCAAAAAGAATGGTTCAATGTATGTTAAACTTTTGGTTAATCCTGTGGTTCCCAATTGCTTAATGCCCCTTTGTGATAAAATAAGTGTTTAGATTTTTTTTTTTTTCAAATTTAGATTTTATTCTACTTAATCAATTGAGCATGTATGTCCTCAGAAAAGAATTAAGCAAAAAATATACTTTTGGGCGATGTTACACAGAACAAATGAAAAACAACCAAAGATACAGTGGTCAACAATGCTACAACACGTGACACAGCCTGACCATGTTGTGCATATAACTGAAAGTGAAACCTTCAGAGATGCCACTCAATTACATAGATATTACCTGAAATGTGATCAAAATTACCTGAAACCTATGTACCCCCTCTCTTTTTCATCAAATTTGAGCTGCTCTGACAAAATTGAGGTGATTTTCTTTAGTTCAAGAAACAGTAAATTACCTGAATTCAGGTAAAATCCTGAAAAGTGGCATCTCTGAACACTGTGTGGCCATATTTGATTGTTGGCTGCGTAGCTGTGACAGTGATACACACAGATAAATTATAAGTTATAGGGTGAAAATAGTGCACAGTGGTGAGCATATGAACTTGAAAACATAAAAGGTTTGACAAAACCACTGGAGACGTTCCCCAACAGCAGCAGGCCACAAACACAATAAACTGTGCATGGATGACTGGCAACTAACAAATGTGTGTGGCTGGTGCATTTTGACCAGATGGTATTTAGTTCATCACCTGCCCCCACCACCCCCCACTCCCACCCCTTAAAAAAGTCATTTGTGTGAATAGAACCAGAAGAATAGCTGTAATTTGTGAATTTTGCACGTTACGAGACTTTTCATTTTGGTAAAGTGCAGAAGATAATATGGTATAAAATAAATCATAGTTAAAAAAAATAAATAATACATGCAGTCTTTAAGTCAATTTATGGACAAATTATTAAAATGCAACAGAAACCAGTGGAATGGCAGTAGTAACTGATGCCAAAGAATGACAAAGTGGTACATGTGGTTGGTCAAAATATATGAATATGCAAGAATGAAATGAAAGAAATATTGCCCTTTTTCCCAACCTGCTACACTGGCTAGTGTACCATGTGTACTTGTGCCCCAAAACTACAGTATCACTTGAAAGTAACATTAATCATTCAATACAATTCGATGAAACATGTTTTTCACTCACAGGTTTAATCCACATTTTAGGATACACAGTAAAATAACAATGCTTGATGTCTGCCACAAGTGCATGCTATAAAACTAACTGTACTTCACAATATAGGCACAATGGGAGTGACAGTCATGGTGACAGTTTCCATGGAAACTGGACAGATGGGATGTGATGCCATGGCGACAAATATATCCTAATAACACCTCTAGCCCCTGCATTGGCCGCAGGTACTTACGCATGCGGACCTGAACTTTCCCTGTGGTGTCTGGCTTGTGATGTTCCAAAGTCAGACATTGGCCAGGGCTTAGCCTAGTGGCCGTCTTAAAGTACTTTAACCTGAAATTGTGTTAATATGGAAATAAAAACATGCTCAGAAGTGCTACCAAATAAAAGTCTGACCTACATCCAAAATTCTCAGTGGCGACACCTGAAACAATATGAGGTATGTGCAATCCTCACTGATTGATTCAGGTGCAGCCTTTGACAAAATATGATGGATACTGTTAACATATGTTGTAAGTTCTCTGAAGTCAAATGGAAATTAAAAATTCTAAAACAGTAAACAAAATATATCATTAAACATAATATAAAGTGCAGAAATGGAACTGTTAATAACTTGAAATCAGGTGCAATATTGAAATTCTTTTTTTCTCTTTTGCTAAAAATCCACCAAAACAACAGATCAGGTTGGATTAAAACTTGGCATGCTCAATCACCATACAATTGATGAATAGCCTACTGCCCCACAGCCAATTAGTTTGAATCTACATCCAACAGCTAGAGGTGTGTCAGTTCGTACGACTGTCTTCATATAAAAATTACTACCTTGACTCAGTCCATACACACTTGCCATGCATGTACATGTATATGCTCTAAGTTGCAAAGTGGTCTTTGTATATGGCATGATGAGTTATGCCCTACCTAGCTGACCACATGACAGGGCAGCATGACTTCTCGGGCAATGCAAAAAAGCTAAAACCATGGACTTCAAGCATACTTACATGTATGTATGTATATACATAATTGATTGAAAAAAAAGGAAGATATTATGCTTTTTATTTTTACACACCTGTTGGCACTTTAACGCATACTTTTTTTCACCATTTTTCAGAGGCTTTGAGCTGATCCAAATTAAGACTTTTCTGGTCAGGATTACCTTGACCAATGTTTATATCTGAAACCCCATGCACTTTGCAGATACTGTAACTAACCAGATTGACTCACTTTGCTAGAATGTATTACATTGTTGACATACAAGCAACAACAAGTGGTCAGTCTTGCACCATACCCACTGGTGGGCCATGTGCCCATATTGTCACCAAAATATTCACATTTAGTGTTTTCTTTAGCATTAGAAGAACAGGAAAAGTTTTGATGTTCATTTTTCTATGAATGTGATAGCCTCACATGCAAGCGATGTGTTGTTGTTTTCCCTGGCAACCAAAAGATAGCCACACTTACTCAACTCATCCCACTAATAAACAAAATGGAGAGGTTACTTGTAACTGTTATACATGTAATGAGCCAAAAACTTCTACAAATAAAATATCAATTGCAATTTTACCTTCAATATTGATAGAAATTCATGTCAAATGTCAATATAAGAATTGAATTTATTTGCTCTTAGAATTCATCACGTGCTCGTATGAACTTCTTGACAGGCATTTGTTTCATGATGTTGCTAATGCAACATCTTGGAAAATGCGTGTCAAAAAGTGCCAACACTCGCTGATGAATGAAACAGAAAAGATGTTGAATTTAAATAATATCCTTGCACCATATCCAGGTGTGGACCACAGGCTGGTACCAACAGTGTACGTGTACTTTTAAAAATCAAATTTTCTTGGGGGTCTGCCCTAAGGGAGTCCCATGGGGAAAGATACCAACAGAAGAATATATCGTGTGAACCATTAGGGGACCACTTGAGAATGGATGCAAGACTTTCTGGTGGTACTCTATACTTCTATGTATCATTGCTTCACAGTGATTTTTCAAAAACTGATCTTGAACATAGCATAGATAATGAGTCACTCCTATTAGTCTTACATTGTACTTAATAATTACTTGGTTTTAGCAAAAATTTGATTCATTTTCGACCATGAATATTTGTCTCAAAATCATTTAATTTCAAAGGCAAAATGTTAAGAATTGTCGTTTTCAAAAAAAATGAAGGCATAACGGACATGTAGATAGTCACTGGAAATCTGTGGTGATATTGCCTGCAAAACAGACCAAGCTCTGTGTTACTGCACTTGGTCTGCCCTTCTTCGACAGGATTTCATTTACGATAAGAGAAGTAAAACTACATTGTGACCCTCCCGCTAGACTCCGACACCAATCAGGAAGTTCATCATTATCACCTAGACCAGTAGCATCCTCTAGTCCCTAGTGTACTGAAGCCTGTTACCATAGTAACCATACTAAGACCTACAAACTGAGTCACTTTTCCAATGCTCAAACAGTGACATCATCAAAGAAGGGCAGACCCAAGTGGAGTAGACAAAATACACAGCTTGGGTCTGCTTTGGAGGCAAGTAGTGATAAGGCATGCTGGCAAAACTTGATGCCAACATGTTATAATTATATCCACATGATTGTATGCTTGCTGTCACAAATCATAGGCAGAATTTGTACCATGTACATACAAAATGTAAATTATTAATTAAACAAACTAATCACTCAATCTACTGTAGTTGAACATGTCGTATGAACTTCCAATTCTCCCTGGTCTGAGGTCAGGCAGTCTGAGATGGTCTTACTTACCATGCTTCTAACTCCTTGTCATGGTTTGGCTGATCAGGGTTGAAGACAAATACAATGCCATTGGTACCTCTAGAGATGGCGGGCCAGCAGGCTTCGAATCTGGTACAGTAAGCAAACTTGTTTCAGAGAGTGTGCCCGATGTGTTTGATTGTACACAAAGTTTGTACAAAATAACATAAAAAATATATGATGTTCTTGCAATAGACAATTCAATATAATTCAGCTGAAAGAGAGGTTGCCTTTCTACAATGGTTGTGGATAATTTTAAAGGTCCAGGTCATTTTTATTTCATCCCCTCACCACCCGCACAAAAGTAAAATAAATAAATGAATGAATAAATACATAAAAAATTAAAATAAGTAAAAAAATAAATGAAATAAATGTGGATGAGCAGATATAAAAGCAGAAAGAAGTGGTTCAACTCCAATTTTTCAGCATAAGCATTTTACAAAAAGAACCATCTCCAGGTAAGCTTCTGAAATGCTGATGAGACACATCTCAGTGTTTCCATTTGTTTTTTAGCTTTACTGATTACATGTTATTGTACATATGATTGTGCTTGGCAACTTCTTGCAGACATCAATTACAGTGGAATGCTGAAGACATTAGTACAACTACTTACTTAGAGTCTCCACTCACATCCCAGAGTTCCACCTCAGCATTCACATTCCTTCCACTTCCAATGTTGATATTGTTTACTTCAAATTCTAGGATCCTTTTAAAAGAAAAAAAAATGATAATAACCAAACACCTGTACACACTGCCATGACTGTAAACAGAAAACATTCCTGTATCATCAGTGTTACTTTAGAAATCAAAGTTGAGTAACGATGGATTAAAAAAAAAAAGGTCATTAAAATGGGAACAGCTGGTCACTACTTTTTGTGCATAGGTTACATAGGGTTTTGTACTTTTTTTACCATATTTTTGGCTGTCTGGAATCCTGCAAATCTAAGGAAACTTCTTGTATGCATTGATATAAATCTGTGTTAAAGTTTTGAAGTTAATTTCAGTTTAATGACTCTTGTCAATTTTATCACTATGGCATTTGACACACAAATTAATTTATTTCACATTTTCAATTTAATTTCAGGGACTATCCTAGCATTTGTCAATGCAACTCTTTAATTTTTATCGCCACGGCTAGAATATGTGCATGTAAATCACTGGCTCTGGCTGAGGTTTTCAGAACATATGTTTCAAATTTTTTAGCCTTTCTTTATTTTCTGTGTCTAGCTTGATCTCTGAATTTGATACTGTGCATCTTGAACTTCTGAACCAGAGATGCCACTTACTTACACAGATTGTACCTGAAATGTGATGAAAATTACCTAAAACATATGTACCCCCTGATTTCTATCAGTTCAAGAAAAGGCAAATTCCTGAAAAGTGGCATCTCTGTGAACATTACTTTAAGACTGGCTGCAAAGGCAAAAACATCACGGCTACAAAAGCAAAAACATCATGGCAAACTCTGGTTAAATATACCCTTCATCCTCTGATGACTTCTTATATGATGATAATACTGGTGATGCTTACCTTGCCCCTTGTGTGGGGTGGTAATCTCCTCCTGATGTTTCAGTAGCATCCGCAAGAAAATTGGAAATGACTGTCTTGCCACTCTAAAACACAACAATAATAATAATTATTGTCTATCTGCAACCCTAAAATATCACGTGTAGCATTAAACTGAACTTTAATAAAAATGCCAGGCAACACCAGTGAAATGGGAGACTTGAACTAATTGTGAATGTGACTGGCTTCAAATCCTATATGCACCTATCGCAGGTGCATTTACCTCTTAACAGTACGTGATACCTGTATTTGAAATAAATATGCCTACCTACTTTTGTTTTCTCATCTTTGGTCTCTACCTGCCTAGGAGCTTTTTGCCATATTTGAATCCTGAGGTGATAGGATGGAAAAACTTGAGGATGAAGTCAGTTGTTCTCGATACTCCCCTACACTGTCTTGTCTGAAAGTCTGATGTTCTTGACGGGGAAATCCCTTTATGATACACAAACCGCTTTTCCTGTTTCATGTTACATACAAATTCTGCTATTCATGCAGCAACACAACTATGGCAAGTACACTGAACCTCATTCATATCTATCAAACTTGATATGATCAGTTACATTGTGGCTCACCAGATGGAAAAAAGAAATGCTATGTGAGCAGACGATCAAACTTGTCTTGGACTGGACTGGTGGTCTACATGATGAACAGCTTTTCTTACCACACGGTCAGGGTGTAACCAAGCAAGCCATCTAGTTTCCAATCACACTACAATCACATTTCTAGCAGCATTTGTAGATGCGGTTATACTACAAAATCATGGCTGTTAAATCCTCATTCTATGCTGTTAGCCAAAGCATGATTCAATAAAGTTAACTTTTCAGTTGTATGAACTACCACACTAAACTTGGAGCTTTAATGCCTTCCATTGTATACGAACACCAATTTCAATGAAGCATTTGAAGGTTTGTTTGGAATACCTATTTGACTAGCTTGCTGCAGGTCTCTGAGGGTTCAGTTCATCTACAAAATTCAGTCTATAGGTCGACTTATGAAAGGTCTTTGAATGCCATATTTTAGTTGCAGCAAGGACCTATGAATAAATGCTCCATGGTTACAAGGAATGCAACTGAATACCCAAAGTTTTTTTTGGGGGGGGGGGATGGGCCCAATTGGGTGACGTGTTTTGGCACTTTTTAATTTGCCAATTAACATACTCACTCAGTCAAGGTGTGTGTGTGTGTGTGTGTGTGTGTGGAGTTCACTTACACAGTCGAAAACATCCTGATGATGAGAGCAGTACACTTTCTGCTTTCTGCTCAAATAATGTCATCAAACATTTGAGCTCAACAGCAACTCCAAGAAACTTAGTTGCAATAATTTGCCACTGAATAACAACCCCTTCATGCATTGACTTATACAAGACATAAAATTTACCTGTTTCAATAATCACACATGTACATACAACCAAAGACACAGCACAATACATATAGTATTATATATGCAAAATTCTTGCTAGCATGAATTGTGTCTTCCCATCAGACTGCACATTACTGTGCAGTATCTTGAAGTAGACTGGTTATTTTGGCAGTGACAGTAATCAGTTTACAAATTATGTGAATATTTCAGCTATACTGTGTATTTGCACTCTTAAACAGTAAATTAACCATGAGATACTTGGTATTTCTACATGCTCTACAGCAGTAATACTGTATTCATAATAATAACCACACACTCCCTTACAAGTACACATAGCTCGTTTTTTAGTGTTTTTTTTTTCAAAGAAAAAACCCAAAATACCCCATAGTTTTCAAATGAGTGGCAGAATTTATGATTACACATGTTGGATCTACATTTTTTACCTTTTCTGAATGATTTTTTATAGCACACTGTGTGCTTATTAAGATGAATACCGTAAGTCATAAATTACAATGGAAAATAGCCTAATGGGAATACACCTGAGGCCTCCTGACTGAAGTAAACTCCATATGATGGATACGAAAACCTTCTTTTTTTACTCTGCCATATTTAATCACACTTGTATTCTAAATGTGAAAAAAATACATGCAGCCGCAACAATCACACTGCAATACCAATGGCAGCCAGTAAGCCTGGTTGGCTGGTGCTATCCAAGGTTCTGTGACAGTGCGTATAGATTCAAGATTCAAGATTATTTTATTGACATCATCAAATACACCGAGATATGTGTCATACAGACAGGACGTACAAAACATTAATTATACTAGAAATGTATACTAAAATAATATTAATAAATAAATATGTACATAATAAATATCGTGAGGACCATCTGAGCCAAGCATGACAATGAACTCAGGGAACTCCGTCTCACTTCCAGAGGAGACTGGCGGCTACTGCCCTCTCGTGACAGCAGCGAGAGCTACACAAAAAGTAAAGATTAAAACCAACTAAGCAGTGTGCTGGTTTGGGGCAGCACCAGTAAACGAAGATCTGTCAGACAATAGTTGTGCACGCTTAGCTACAATCAGGTTTACATAGTCCAGCACAAGCTTCAGAATTTGGGTATCCCCATGGTTATATGACATAATAAAAGAAAATCTATCCTGGTCAGAAATAGAGTCGAAACAAGTGAAGTTGTACAGTTGATGAAAGAGAACATCACGTTCAGGTTTGAAAGTGGGGCAGTCTAATATAAAATGTTTTTCATCCTCAATTTTATTGTTATTACAGAGCTTACAGTATCTCTGTGTGGCAGGGGTCTTAGGTACTGTGTGTCTTCCAAGTTCAATTTGCATTTTATGTGCACTTAAACGTAATTTTGCAAATTCCTTCCTTTTATTAAAATTTGTCGTGAGAGTGTAATTTTCAGTGGAAAAATTTTTCTTAAATAGCTTATAAGTTCGTAGCTTGGACCCTTGGCCAGTAGTGCGACCTGTATCACGGCTAATAAGAGCAAGCCAATCAGTTTCATACTGCGTATAAATAGAATTCCTTAAATAGCAAAGTAACTTATTACCGGACCGGTTGCCATGGTTATACCATGTTTCAGTGTAACCAAAATTAACCCATAATTTTTTAACGTTATTACACCAGTTGTTAATAATATTGTGGGAACAGTACATATCTAAATAGGCCTTTTTTACCAATATGGAACCCTCCATGTCACATAAACGTAACCAATATTTAGCTAAAAAAGGAAGTAGCTTGGTCAGAATAGGGAATTCGCCCAGTTCACCGCGCATATATTTATCCTGAAAAGTGCATGAATTTATTACTGAACATTAATAAAATCAACCAATCAACGCATGCTGCAGATTTTTAGGTGCACTGACGATCTGCCATCGCCGTCGGACACATGACACGTTTATAAAAGTGGGGGGAAAAAAGAGATTGACCATCTCTCATACTACTATAACTAGCCCCATTTCTGAGGCATCGACGGTGTTGTTTTGATATGGGCACCCATATCAAAACAACACCGTCGATGCCTCAGATTACGGGGTTACTCTCAGAGTCATACCAACTCAGACGGTTATACTATAGAAGATAATTTCAATAATTTGCTGATCAACACGGTCATAGTGGCACTTTCATACGATACACCGTTACACGCAACTCTGCCACCAAAGTCTCAGCCCTGGGCCTGGGCCAGGCCCTGGTACTGGTAGATTGGCACCAGTGTCAGCCCCAACCCACTTGGGCCCAAGACTTTATCCTGGGCCAGTGCTAGGTTGGGCCTACAAGTACAAGACTAGACAAGTTTGCCTTTCGATGTTACTCGTAAAGTCTGGTGATACCATGAAATAATAAATAATGTCTCTTTAACCTTAATGTGTATATACTATTAAAAGTCACCTGACATGGCCCTAAAACAAGGACTTTCGCTTTGAACATGATGCTCCTGGCAGAAGGTCCCAGCGTCGTGTGGCACCGTGGTGATAGGAATTTGGCCTTGACCTTTTCCGGAGAGACATCTGGCGATAGGAAGCTGGACTATAAAAATGCTTATTGCATGCACTCACCCCACCTGGTGAGTTTAATAAGAATTGAAAATACAGACCAAGCAGCCAAGGCAACATCACGTTCACCGCCATAGACTTACAGAAAGAAACAAAATCACAACTGAAAGTACAGAACATACACACATATTCTTAAGAACATAAAAAAATAATATAAATGAAATGAAATGAATATTGTTTTAGAAAAAAATATTTCTAATCATGATTGCAGATAACACTATAGGATAATACCAGTTTTTATTTCATGGCCACTAAAGAATGGAGCAACCTCCCTCCATTTATTAAAACATCAAATTCTAAAACAACTTTCAAACAACAAGTCAAAAAAACATTTAGCTCGGAAAGCCAATGGTTATGTATACTTGCATATTTCAAGGATATCATCTCTATATATACTTGACAAGTCGAGGACCTGAAAAATTTTACATAACCTATGTTTACAAGTCTACACATATTTACCACGTTTTTTGTTTTGTTTTGTTTTTTATTGGCCCACGACCCCAATGTAATAAGCCATTATGGCTTTCTGAAATTATCCTGGTACATGTTTTTTTTTTTTAAATGTGACTGTTGTTGTTTATGTTACATACCGACACCGGGTACTTTTAATTTATGTATATGATTTTTCTTAAGTTGTCTCTACACGAACTTAAGTTCGTTGTTCATATGATTTACTTTGATGTTTATGAACTTCTTATAATTTCGATGTTTTTACTTTTTATATTGGCATGTACCGAATAAAGTAATATCTTATCACATCACTGTTTGACCTTACTTTCATGGTAGAGTTAACACATTTATGTATGTGTGCTAACACACACATTCTCATTTATTCATTCATTCATTCGTTCGTTCGTTCGTTCTTTCTTTCTTTCTTTCTTTCTTTCTTTCTTTCTTTCTTTCTTTCTTTCCTTCTTTCTTACTTTTCTTTCTTAATTGCACCTAATATAACATCGAACCCTCTGTCTATATTGTTGATATTGCTTTCCACTTCTGTGATACTTTCGACAGGTGCATGGCTGCATAACATAAACTACTACTTGTAGTTTGGTTTTCTTTTTTGTCACGATTTCACATTGTCATATTCCATTGTGTACATTTCATTGATTCTATGGACGTTTTCTGTATGCATCATCATATGCATAGTAAGCCCCGGAGGGGACATGACAGAATGTTCTTTTCATTTCGTTTCCACACAATAAATATTGCGTTCCCACCCAATATCATTTCATTATTTCGCAGTAAAAACACGTTTGTACAAGGAGCAGTCCAACGTGGCCCAGAATGCATATAACAAAATGTAATTTTTATTTCGTTCCCCCTGCAATACTATTTTGTTCCCTCGAAATAATTGTTTCGTTCCCTCGCAAATGATATTGCGTTCCCTCGAAATAATTATTTCGTTCCCTCGCAATACTATTACGATACAAAAAGGTTATTCTGAAGGAACGAAATAGTTGTTTCGAGGGAACAAAATGATTATTTCAACGGAACACAATATTATTGCGAGTGAACGAAGTACTTATTTCGAGGGAACACAATACTATTACGAGGGAACGAGATATTATTTAGAGGGAATGCAGCAGTATTGCGGGGGAAATAAATATAAACGAAGAGCTCTTATGTCCCTTTGGAGGGCCCAAATTACTCCTAGGGGACATAGATAAACAATATTTTATAAATGTGAAGGAACGAAACAGTACTGCGAGAGAACATAGTAATTGTTGTGCGGGCACGCAATAGCTACTGCGAGGGAACGAAATAGAAATATTTTTCTCTCATGTCCCCTCTGGGACTCCGTATTATGTATATACTCGAGGAGAGGAATTAACATTAGTCAGAGGCTACTTTCTCAATCCTCTTTAAAGAAATAAAGTAGGCCTATATTATTTTGAAAGTTTTGGACCTTTTCACACATTTCAGTCTCATATGGTCACAGGTCAAGTCACGAATACAACACAGAAAATTATATATATATATATATATATATATATATATATATATATATATATATATTCTAATATATATATATATATATTCTAATATATATATATATATATATATATATATATATATATATATATATATATATATATATATATACCAAAAATAATAACGTATACCTTAAAATGTACATACAATGGCCATAACAAGGGGATGTCACACTTGCAAACTATAGGTTACAAAGGGCACACTTACACTTTACCCCTTGCCATGTACTATTCAGTTTTTTTAAGTTATTGAGGCTGACTGCCTTACGGCAGTCTGCAGGCAGGTTATACCAGATTCTGGGTGCCACGGAGCGTAAGGAATGTTTGCCGAAAAATTGAGTGTGTATTGTGTGGATTTCTAATGCTATGTTTTCTTTACTTCTGAGATTATGATTAGACTGACGAAGTCTGAAGACATCCTTCATATATGAAGGACTGAGGTTATTCATACATGTGTATACCTCTGTTCCTAAGCAATTTAAACGATTCAGATGTAGGTTTTAATTCCTGCTTTGTTTAAGAGAGTGTCGTGATCACTTTTGAGGTCCCTAAACACATATCTCAGACCTCTTAACTGATTTTTTTCCAACTTTTTTAATTTTGGGCACAGCAAAAATGTCACAAAAGTGGACAATAATTAAAGTTTGCTAAAACAAAGGTCCAAAAAACGTTGAGTCGAGTACTTTCTGACAAAAAAAAAACCAATTCCTCTGACAGCATTTAGTTGTTTCCCGGCTTTTTTTTGAAAGTTTCGATACATGGTTGTCAAAAGATAACCCATCATCAATGGTTATCCCCAGAAGATCTACATGTGACTCCGACACTATGGAAATATCATCTAAATCCAAAGATGCATTTACTGGTTTTCGATTTGGGGCAAGAAAAATGCAATGAAACTTTTCGGGATTCGCCTGTATAAGGTTCTTGTGAAACCAGTCTATGGCTTTTGCACAAGCAATAGCAAGAGCTTTCCTGAGGTATTCAATGTCAGGGTCACTGGCAGTGAGAGTATTATCATCTGTATGATATTTCAGATTTGCACTCTTTATTGAGTCATATGTGTCATTCATAAAGATGATGAATAAGATCGGCCCAAGGATCGATCCCTGAGGCATACCATTAATAATATGTTCCCAGAGATCAACAGTTGAGCCGATCTTCACTCTTTGTTGCCTGCATGACAGATAACTACCATGGAGATCTAAGGCAACTCCAGACAAGCCAAATGCCCTAAGTTTGGCAAGCAGTAGGTCATGGGGAATACAATCAAAAGACTTAGAAACATCCATCATCACAGCACCAACATGTTTCTTGATATCCAGCTGTTGGCGCCATTCCCCAATCAAAAAAAAAAAACAAAAAACAAAAACAAACAAAAAAAACCCAAAAAAACCCCAACAGGATATTTTGGCAGTTATATTTTCTAAAAGCTGAAATCGTAATCGAGAATAAATCCTCAAAGTACTCACTAAGCTGTTCGGCCATAAACCATCATTTAGTATGGAATATTGTATTTATAATCAGTAACATGATATGCTCTTTTCTCTGAATTACAGTTGTTAGCAATTTATGTCAATTATAAGTTAATGTAATATTATTTTTGTGTTGAGTAAATATGTTTGGCATTGTACTTGTTTATTAAATTCTCATTGAATGCAGTGCCCAACCAAACTAACAAGTAAATAGAAATATTAAATGTCAAAAGAAACTCAATGTAAAGGTTATATTAATACAGATTTCTGAATTGAGTATTGCCTTGTTGGACATGATTTAATCAAATGGGGGAATTAACGGGTTTGATTCAAGTTATCTTGACTTGCCTCTGCATAACTTGCTGTCTCCAATATGGCAGAGACTTATTGGGAGGTTCAACACAACATTGTTGGATTTAATTTAACACCAAGGTAAAAGAGAGGAAAAGATTCCTGTCAGGAGTTCAACACAGCATTGCTGAATTCAATTTTACACAAAGGGAAAGAGAGGAAAAGACACTTGTCAGAAGTGGGATTCGAACCCACGCCTGGAGAACCAGACTGCGACCTGAACGCAGCGCCTTAGACCGCTCGGCCATCCCGACTGTTTATGTTCCTCTTGGGCGGTGATTAAAGTTTATGATATTGTGCGAGTCCCATGTACATTAATCTTGAATGAAAGGTTCAAGCAAGCTCAGGCACTTTATTCTTTATTTATTACCATAAACCCCTCATATAATTTGGCAACAACTGGAAGGACACTCACAAGTCTATAGTTTGCTTTGACCAGGTTGTCTTTCTTTTTATATTTTGGGGTAACATTGTCCTTTTTCAGGTCATCAGGGAAAACATGACTTGAAACTGTTTGGTTAAAAAGTGTGACTGTGTGAATACCTGTGCTGACTGAACACTGTTTAAGCATTTTAGCTGTTAACCCATCATAACCCGAGGCTTTTTTTAAGGCTTAAATTCTCGATTTTCTTAGTCATATCCTCTGCTGTGACTTTCGGAAAATTGAAGGTTTTCTCGTTTTTTTCCACAAGTGGTTATTGCTAAAGTACCAGGATGCCTTGGGAAGTCGCTGTTTGTTCCACCAGGTTGTGTTCTTGACCTAGAGGTCAGAATGAGCTCTCCTGGGCCAGTGGGACCAGGTACCTGTTTTCATCTTCTTGGTGGGACACAACGCTGCAATAGTCTGTTCACGAGGCCCATTGTTTTGGCAGTGAAACTATAGACGTGCTTCTACTTGACTGAAAGGTCCTTTTAAGAGGAATTTGACTCTGGAATAATTAAAACAATTCAAATGAGCCCGACTTTTCATGTGATTAGCACTGAAAAGAGTTAAAATACGCATTGTAAAATCGCCAATGATTTAGAAAAAATGAAAGAACGAATAGAGAAAACGAACAAATGGCTGAGAGATAAACAAACAAATAGGTACACACGATTCCGAGCTTGACTCTTACACGTTGTTGTGGCTTATTTGCAACACACGTAAAACGGAAATTATTTATTTTGACCGAAAGGAAATTCGAAAAACAAAATGAAAACAAAAACCGTTCCCGCCGCATGAGCCAACAGATGTTGTACAGATCGGGGGCCAACTACTTCTAGATCTCGGGGATAGGAGGAGCTATATGCACTTGGCAAAAAAAAAAAAAAAAAAAAAAAAAAAGAAAGAAAAGAAAAAAATGGGTAGTTATTACATACGAAAAGTATACTTATTTCCGAAACCTGTTCGCAGTGAACAGATTTGGGGGTGGGAGATGGATTGAAAATGTGAGCTGCGTTTTTATTTCAAGCAATTATAACTAGAAACGTGCCATGTACAATCACTGGAGATAATATACTTATATAATGGGTGTCCAAAATCTTTGTTCAATTTTGAGCTATGCAATTTTGAAAGTGACAAAATGCAAGATTTCATGATGTAATTGAACCACGGATCATTCCCGTCACGTTTTAAGTGCTTATCGTACAATGAAATTGCTTAATTATGGGAATGTAAGGAATTTTGGCAACGCCAACTGGCCTTCGTCCTTCAAACTTAATATCACCTACAGTGCCTGGACAGACAAGATGATTGCATGTATCATGTTAGCATGCTGCTCCATGGCGGCAGGACTATGTGTTGCTGCCTTTAGTCGAAGTTTGCTAAATTCTCCATTTGCTGTATACATCTTTGTGGGACCAGAGAGTTCACCACACACCCTATTATTCCAAACAAAGACCTATAACTTTCCAAGCAAAAGACAACATGTTATGCAACTTTCCAACTTTGCCAAACAGCCCAACACAGAATTGAGTTAATAAAAGATACATATCTTGTATTGACTCAGATACGTGTATCTGTTATTGACTTGAATATGTTGATGCGATATATATCTCTGTCTTGTTACAAAGATTGCATTCGGTGCAGTCCATCCCACAATAAATATTCAAGGCACTTCAAGGCTGCTGGCAAAGACTGAATATACTCAACCTGGTTTTTATGGTTATCATCAGGAACAAGTATTCTATGTACTACCGCCAAGTGGACACAATTTCAAGTTTAATCATTTTATAAATATATCTGTTTCCGAAGATGGTCAAATATTTCCATGCTTGTTCTCTAAGGTCAACATACAGCTTGCACAGTTACGGATTTTCGCTCTGATAACAATCATTTTCACTGAGCACCACTATACTGTATTATCGTTAAAATAAAATAATTAAAATGTAAAGTATCACTTGGCTTTACAAGACGCCAGTTGTCATAAAGCCATGCCAAGAAAGAATTGCACAATCATGGAGACAGACCAATATCAGTTTTTAATACGTAACATCTCCTTTATAGAATATAAATGGTCCAGCCTGGGGATATAAAGTGACCTCACCTTCATTTACACAGTCAGTGCCTTTTATGATGGAAAGTGACGAGTTTTCTGTGTCTCAGCAAGGTTGTTGACTCAGTCATTCTGTGACATGAAAACGCTTGCTAAGCACACATATCTTAACAACGACTTTGTCAAATTTTGATAACCGTTAAAGTGCACAATACACTGGCCATAGGCTACTGATTGCAGGTATAATACATAAATGGATAATATCGTGTACTGATAATGTGGAAGAAGAACAGAATATTTACCTACCCGGTATATCCAAAGTGCGGACAACCTAGGCATTAAATTGCCCTATTTCAAGATTGCCCTTTCATATGCATACAATTTTCAGATGTCAGCCTAACGAAGAATTTAACTTGTATTTCGCAACCATTCAAACAACTTTTTTGTTTTCACAAATGGCAATAATATGCATAAAATACACTTTTACTTTTACAGTCGTTGATTTGTTTGGCAAATTTTGGCTCATTTCAGAACTTAAGGATGCTATAAGCCTAGGATGATAACGGTGGTGGAAATTCGTCATTGGGCTGCCCCTTTCATTCTGATCATAGGTTCAGGGTTGGACCAGAATGCTCCGGATTTACATTCAGCAAAATATCCCTGGTAAGAGCTTTTGACCAATAACTATCATTATATGTATAAGTGGATTACCAGACAATGTACGATTACTGGGATTGATGTGAGTTTGATTGGAAAATTGATGATGCAAAATACGAATTTGTGGAAGTAGAAAAAAAAAACAGTCTTAGCCCAACAGCAGGTTCTCCGATCTGAACGATTGCACAAAACCTGACTTTGTGAGTGTGATATACACATTTAAGTCGATCATTTAATGTGGGATATTGTATTGATAATCAATAACATGATATGCTCTTTTCTCTAAATTACAGTTGTAAACAATTTATGGCAATTATAAGTTAATGTGATATTATCTTTGTGTTAAGAAAATATGTTTGGCACTGTACTTATTTATTAAATTCTCATTGAATACAGTCCCCAACCAAACTAAGCAGTAAATAGAAATATTAAATGTCAAAAGAAACTCAATGTAAAGGTTATATTAATACAGATTTCTGAATTGGGTATTAATTACCTTGTTGGACATGATTTAATTATCTGGGAGAATTTACGTGTTTGTTTCAATTTATCTCGACTTGCCTCTGCATAACTTGCTGTCTCGAATATGGCAATGACATATTGGGAGGTTCAACACAACATTGTTAGATTTAATTTAACACCAAGGGAAAAGAGATGAAAGACCCTTGTCAGGAGTGACATGTTGCCTGGTTCAACAAATCATTCCTGGATTTAATTTAACACCAAGGGAAAAGAGAGAAAAAGACACTTGTCAGAAGTGGGATTCGAACCCACGCCTGGAGAACCAGACTGCGACCTGAACGCAGCGCCTTAGACCGCTCGGCCATCCTGACTGCTTGTTCCTGTACAAAACCGTGATTAAAGTGTATGCTATTGTGGGAGTCCTGTGTACATTAATCTTGCATCAAAAGTTCAAACATGGACGTGCTGTCCAAATAGCACGTCCCTGATTCAAACAAGCTCAGGCACTTTATTCTTTATTTATTGTATTGTAGATTATGTTTGTCTCCATAGGCCTGTCAGTTGTAAGCCCATGTGCAGAGAAAGCTGTCAAATATTACGTGACTTTTTCTTTCAAACAAAAGACAAAGTCTAAGTTAATTCAGTACAACTTACGTGACATCATTAGTCACAGGCTGACACAGCACGTCCTTGGTCACAGTGAATTGTGTCAAGACGTGCTGTGGTGACACCAACAACTGATCGGAAAGATTCGATTCCATCTCTTTTAAAGGCAAAGCCACCATATATTACTATTACTTTATAACACGATAAGTTCATACTAAAAATAATTTTCTACACAATTGTACCTTACAATTAGGTAAAGTGTTCCCCGCAGAAATGAAACTTGTATTTTCACTTCAATTTCGGTGTTAACATTTTGGTATATTATTTATTTATTTATTTTGGCAATAATTTGATTGTCATTGTTTTTTCCCCTCATAGATATAATAAGGTAAAACAGGACTTGAATTAAAATAACAAATTGATTTTTGGGTTTTCATTTGACCAGTAATCAGGAATGAAATATGGCAAGAAGTTGAATTAACTACAACACTACTGTTGTTTTTTGTTTTTGTTTTTGTTTTGTTTTTGTTTTTGTTTTTGTTTTTGTTTTTTGTTTTTGTTTTTTTTTTTTTGTTTTTGTTTTTTTGTTTTTTTTGTTTTTTTTTTGTTTTTGTTTTTTTTGTTGTTGTTTTTTTGTGACCAATCCATAAATTCATGTATGTATTACCTCAGTTTTTTCTTTGATAGAAAATTAATGTCGGATGTTAATTCGTTTCATCATTTTTTGTTATATCCTGGATGAAATTTTGATAGTAAAGACAAAATTTAGAAGATTCATTTGCATTAAAAAGAAGAAAAAGAGGAGAGTCCCAATCAGGAAGAGAAAATTAGAAGGTTCGTGTATTCCTCCTGTGTAGCTTACTTCAATCAGGAGGGCTGGTGTTGTTTATTTCCATTACTTTCCATTGCAATGAGCAATGCAATCATTTAAAAAGCACTGCTTGTAGAAACTAGAATTTACTCAGGGTAAAACTTAGCGCACAGGTTCAATGAAACTGAGAATTTATTTGATTAACATTATCAAGTGCACAATTTAGTCAAGGTTACTGTAACATAGCCTGCGGATGTAATAGGAATACTCCAGCATGCAAGAAGTTTGTGCATTGTCTCGTGTGTTTAGCCCAATACACATGACATTGTGTATTAGGCTTCAGTACCCATTTTTTTAATGAGTCAACAGCTTTCCTCTCCGCACTTTGGGGGCAATGCGTTAATAAGCACGCCGAGGAAAGCTGTTGACCTGGGCCATTCTTATGGCCTCTCCTGTCTTATGGTAACTGTTGGCATGTTGGTACTTGAATAAAAGGTCGGTTTACAACAAATGTAAATCCAGTGCCGTCATGTCAATTCAGAGCACATCGATTTTGGGCGAAATTGGCTATGAATGATTTATCATGAAGTTTGAGTAAAGTGACTTCCTGACACGCCCATCAGTGGAGGCATGCATAAACTTAACGTAGGACTAAAATTTTGCTGAAAATTATATTTTATATTGTTAATTATCGCAGAAGAATATTGTTCAGACATTTATGTATCATACCATTGGGTCGTTCTTCATTAGATGGTCTATTTCGGAAAATACTTGTTTTGTTGTGATTAAGCAACTAATGAAGTGACGTGGTTGGTTGGAAGTAGTGGGCAGATTAATTGGTGAATTCTGGAAGAAATTTAAAATGTGACTCATCTCTGCTGTAAAAGCTGGTGAAGCCTGCCTGCTAACAGACCAGCAAAATCTGTTTATTGGCCATGATATGGTTTTGATAAACTCGTCATTACTTACTTGTACATGCCACTTGGAGGTATTCATAGTAACTGGGACCCTGTGCTGCCACCTAGGCTGCAGCAAGGGACTTGACGGGAAGGAGAGTAGATTCACGTATAAAGCAGGAAAAAAAAGAGCTTCTGTCATAAAGTATCGATTCAAGAAATCAGAAAATTAAAGAAAACACAGTCACTAAATTTAGTAACATAAATGATGCCAAACTTATTCAGAAAATTTCGTTTGT
Source organism: Hermodice carunculata (assembly GCA_964020975.1). NCBI lineage: Eukaryota > Metazoa > Annelida > Polychaeta > Eunicida > Amphinomidae > Hermodice > Hermodice carunculata. The sequence continues at coordinate 43,913,442 of OZ026620.1, read as the reverse complement.
TTGGAGCAAAAAGTGCTACTTCTGGTTGGTCACTTAACTAGAACAAGTGCCCTCATCATGGCGGGGGGCATAGTCCTGTTGCCTAGCAACTGAGGGTACCAGAGCAGGTGGCAGTAAATATAGTTAAAAATGAATATCTCCTATTGGTGGGATATAAAACTACAATTATGGGAATTAGCATTAATAAATGATTCGAGAAATTGGGAATTATGAACTGGTGAAACTGGTAATCAAGTCATATGTAATTACATCTGTTTCAAGCTGCTTTATTCTACAGACATGCCTATGATCTGTTTTCTGGTGCCTCTCTTATTCATTCAAAATGGGGAATATCTCAAAAGTCACCAAATTATGGTGGTGGTGGGTAAAATATGTAAGTTCACTTTATAATACTGGTAACTGTTTGTAAATTTTGGTAGAGAGAGCGAGGTAAGCCTTTAGGACTCTATCAAGCTGAATGTAAGAAGCAATCCGTAAATTCTCGGAGATTAGGTATGGATTGTGGAAAGGTAAGTTCATGTGGAAAATCACGTGCCCTTTAATTTAAAACAGGTGTTTATGGTGAAAATTCTATTTTTAACTTGAAAAAAATGACTCAGAAAATGATACACTTTATGTATATGGCATCCGGCCAGAAATAAGATGCTTTGAAACGGATACAGACACCAAAACGTCGGAATATCAGGCAGAGAAAGCTGTGAATATATACCATCAATGGGAGTCAAGCTCCCAATTTAAAACAGTTGATTCATTACGGGTTCAAGTGGCTGTCATGAGTGAGGCAATTAACATAGCTCAACAGATGATCCACCTTTTTTGCACACGATGTAAGAGGACCTCAAATGTAGCCCCAAATTTCTATTTTAGCACTTACTTTGCTGCAACTGTGGGGTCAAAGGTCATTTATCATTCACTTGTGTGAGCCAAACAGTGAAAGGGGAGTAAAATCAAAATCACTGTTCTGAAAATAACCCAAATTACGGTAAGTTCTGATCGTAATTGTGGGCCGAAGCTTGGAAAAAACTCATGTCTGGTGTCATGATGACATCCTCTGATTGCTGGGTATTTTGCATTCTCAATTCAAAACTGGTGATCAAAGTGTGTGAAATTTGGATGATACAAGTGCTCAGATTTGTCCAATCAGTGAGGGTTTTTTGATAACTTGGCTGAGCACATAAGATTAAAAAAGCAAAGAAAGAAACAAAAACAAGCAAAATAATAAATAAATAAATACATACATACATACATACATACATACATACATACATACATACATAACTAAATAAATAAATAAATAAATAAATGAGTGAGTAAGTAAATGAATAAATAAATGATAAAAAATAAATAAATAAATAAATAAATAAATAAATAAATAAATAAATAAATAAATAAATAAATAAATAAATAAATAAATAAATAAATAAATAAATAAATAAATGAGTGAGTAAGTAAATGAATAAATAAATGATAAAAAATAAATAAACAAATAAATAAGTAAATAAATAAATAAATAAATAGAGAAAGCTGTCATTTACTTTTGGAGAAAGTCTGTAAGGGAGCTGAAGTCCTGTAAACCTACAGTGTATTACAATGGCTAAGTGTGCCACCAGATACTTCTATTATTGTGCTGTGTTAACTGTGCACACTTAACCCTTGGTCTCATGACATTGCTGGAATGTTTTCCGAGGCAAAAACTTTAGAAGAGTTCTGTGTACATTTTTCACACTCTGCTGGAAATACCCAAAATGGACCCTTTTGCATAAAGAGGACAAATATTGAAAAGTTTGACATTTCACAGTCAACCTACCGGGACCAGATGTCAGTTGTAGATGCACTTCCATTTCATGTTTGGGCATTCGCCTGAGTCTGACACATCAGCGCTTGCAACCAAACTTTCAAAGAAGTCTTAACTCTTTCATTTCCAACTGCGACTAAAAAGTCGAACTATTGAAAATAAACTGCCATGAATTGTAATAAGGATGCTAGATTCGTTTTCCTTGTAAAGAAGGCTTTCATTCAAGTACCAGCATGTATGTTGTTACATAGAATATCACAGTACAGGTCAACAACTCTCCTCGGCGCGGTTTGGATGCAATTCGCCCCAAGTGCGCAGAGGAAAGCAGTCAACTCAGTCCAAAGTGTGGCACTAAAAGAGTTAAAGAAAAGCTAGACTTGATTGCCCTTTCTAAACAAGAAAAATGACAGCTTTCTGGTCTGTTGTGTGAATATAGTGATATTTTTGCAACCAGAAAACATCTGAGTCAGCCAAAATTATGTTGGAAGATGCAGAGCGCAGTGAGCCATTTCACGTGAAACCCTGTAGGGCATGTACACAGTCTAGGCATGAAATCAGCAAGCGAATAACAAAAAATGCGAACTGCTAATATTATTAGGCCTAGTAACAGCAGTTAAGTTTATTTCTCAAAATTTACTCAAGATAAAATGGTCAAGTTTGTGTTACTATAATCTGAACACATGTATCTGCAAAAACGTAGCAAGGATTTTTATAACTCTATGGGTTTATTTACAATGTTGACACAAAAATTGGAAAATGTTGGTTTTGTAAAATTGAAAAAGTTTGTGGCACTCTTCATTTTTCATACGTGCTTGAAAAAAACTGATTATTTTTTAGAAAAACCGCTGATACGTTTTTGCTTTACAGAATTTTAGAGTAAATCAGCTTTTATTTGATTAAAATCTGAGAATTCGTTTCAGAGAAATACCTATGTGAAACGGACGTTTAAGAGTAGATACCTATTGTCAGTAATCAAAATCCACAGGCTAACACGGTCAATTAACCACCATGTTAACATATTTATTGTCGATTGCTTCCATTGTATTGGGGCTAAACCTAAAAATTTTGGACGTATGATATACAACATAGATATCTGCCAAAATGTCCCCAAATCTTAAAATGAGGAAAATTATACAAAGTCGTTTGGACATTGCCTTAAGGATGATGCCCACACTTTGCCACGCACAGACAACACTCCAGTACCCCTTTCTGAGTCCTGCAAAGATAGGATTGTTTGAGCATCAGGTCGCATCAAATGGTGGTAAAATCATCCTCAACTAATTTAAGTTCTCGATGGACAGTGTACTCATAGGGCTGAATAGGAGGACGACCGTTGCAGTTGTGGACGCTATTTGTATGTTGTCTAGGTTATTAGGGGCCACTTGGGTTATTTGAGCCAAGTATTTTGATGCCTAAAACATGCCAAACATAAACTCAAAATTCAAAAAATGTCATTGTGTAAATCTGAAGTGAAGTTCTTTGATCACATTGTATGAAAATGGGAAATTACAGCAGATCCTGACAAAATTCATGAATTTAAGGAATATCCTATTTCAAATAATCTCAAAACCTGTGACAGGTTTCAAGAATCTTGAGACATCAGAGAAGCTGTGGTGAAAAAGATTCAAAAATTGCAAACCCACCCTTTGCTTTGTTAGAACTTTCACCTACTATATCTTGATTTTTCAGAAGCAGCAGAACCTTTCATCGCATGCATCAACTTGGCCAAGGACATAGATGGTGAAGAGAAGGTTTTTGTTTGTGGTGGCTGAACTCTTGGCAAACACAAAACAAGTTACGGCACATCAGGAAAAATTGTTGGCTGTTGTCTTGGCCTTCAAGCACTTTCCTTTTTTATGTGCCAGGAAATGTGAGTTGGTGACAGCTAGAACGTCAACGCTTATTAAATCAGAAAGATCCTCAAGGTCGACTGGCACGACGACACATGAATATACAGGAATATAACTTCACCATTAGCATAAACACTGGGCAAAGCAGTTGAATATTGACCGCCCATCCCCGCACCAGCTACACTGAGCATCCTCAGTCATGAAAGCATGTAAGTTAGAAGAGACGTTAATATGCACTATTTCTTTTCAGTTCAAGGGAAAAATATATATCCTGTTGGGACTTTGCTTTATTTTCCCCTGCCCAGAGGTAAAGAACTTTAGATATCTGATTCTTTTTATCCGACAATAATAAGTAATCTTAAAAATGAACAATTTTCTACATAATTTCACTAAAATTCACAAAAAGCAACCCTTCTCCGAACAGATTATACTTTGAAAAAGTTTACTGGCTTTTGTTTTGCGAACTCCCCGGTGTTTATGCAAGTGTCAAAAAGATCGGTATCCGTTTTATCAGGCAGCTTTATTTGCTTATGATTTTTTTTTCCTGCTGCAGAAAGCACTTGTGCTCCCTTCCTATTGGTGCATGGAAGAGAGCTAGGTTGGCTTATTGACACCATGTATAAAGAATCGGCTCCCACCTGATGTGATGTGCGCATGGCAAAGTGCTAGGGAGATTGCCGTAGTAACTCATATATATATATATATATATATATATATATATATATATATATATATATATATATATATATATGTGTGTGTGTGTGTGTGTGTGTGTGTGTGTGTGTGTGTGTGTGTGTGTGGTCTTATACATACATGTAGTTTGTTTTCAAGTGATAATAAAGATTGTAAGATTACTTGGAACCATTAGGGGCATTTTATGCAAGGGGTCTGATTTGCACTATGACAGAGATTTACAAAAAACGTCTAGCGTAAAATAAAAACATGAGACTTTGCGCTGAAACTTACTGATGAATCACATTGTATTTAATACTGCTAAATCCCTCTTGGTTTAGACCCAGTACTATCTGTACAGAAACCATTCTACCCGTTTGCCTCGGAGATTCTACAAAACGTGAGACCACAAACCATACCAACACAAGCCGCCCGCCCTCTCTGAAATTCCCTTCAGCTCAGACAAATTAAATGTGAAGCTGATCATTCCTATAGGTCGCTTTTGCCCTCCATTATCTAAGTTACCGTTCTTCTGTCATGGAATCCCAAAATATTATGCGTTTGCTGATTGTGAACATTAACCAGGCTCAGCTACGTCTTCGGTATTCAAAACTCAATTCCCATTTATTTAATGTGAATACTTTATCCTCCACAGTTTGGTCGTGTAACTGATTAAAGAAAGATACATGTCATTTCCTCTTGTATTGTCCTCTTCAGGAACTACCCAGACTTTAAATACAGAAATCCTTTATAGTTTTGAATTTTAAACATCTTTGAAATTGAGGAAATCTCACCAGTCATTTCTAATATGTTTCATTATTTTCTGACCTGTACGTATGGGCCACATCCCTTCCTGTGGTGCTGTTTTATCTGAAATAAAGAATTGAATTGGAATTTAATTGAATTAATTCTACCGTTTGCTTACTATATATATTATCATACATCATTATTATTGTTTAAATTAACTTTATTCTGATCAATTGCGTTAATCTGTAGTTAAGTATCATGTTTTTCCAACCAAATTTTTCATTTCCGGCAGTGATGTAACACTTCGGGCTATAGAGATGCACAGGTGTGTGGAATTCAGGCCACGATTTGCTCACTCCTGTACTTGATGTAGCAATATGGAGCCATTGACGACACGCAACACGAAACGATAATACTGTGCTGGTAGTCTAGAGTACAGCACGGATGTGGATGTCTCGTGTCCGTATTCGGTTAATTGGGTGTCGACATTTTCTGTGCATGTCTGTAGTAACTTTTTCTCATAAGTCCGATTCCGCACACACCTCAAATTATCTGTGACTACTTCCCCGGCGTCTCACAACTTTCAATTGTGGATACTCCATATTGGCACCGGTATCACTTAATAAGTAATGCTCGTGGACGGAGGATTTACTCTTTGTGCAGGTTCTTGCTCTTTTGTCCCGTGATGGTTGACCCTCTGGACATTCAACAACCGCATGTCTGTCTCCTTGGGGACTGTGGCTGGTGTCAATCATTCATTCTTTTGGCCATTGTGACAGAACCTTGCTTTGGCTCTGTGCCTTATTTTTTTATTTTACTTTTTTTAAACATTGTTTTTCCTGAAATTCTTTCTTTCTTTTTATTTCTTTCTTCTTTACCAGCAAATTTGTCCGACACTTTTCTCGGACACTATTATACATAGAAACTCCAAACTGGGCATGATTGTACCCCCATACAAGGAGTGTGACCGTTTTATACAGAGGAATGAAGATGTGTTAAATTATTATGCAAATTAGGGGCATTTGAAATTTTACATCTTGAATATCTTCAAAAGTATAATAGATAAAGATGTCACTCCAACTTCTACTACGGGGGTTTTGATCTGTGCGCATCTAGTGAATTTATTTGGGAGTTATTGACCATTGTGGATGTAATGAATCTAAAGCAAAAGTTGTAGCCATATAAATTATGCTAATTAGCAGCATTTGAAATTTTAAATCTTGAATATCTTCAAAACAATTTTCAATAGAGGTGTCATTTCAACTTCTGCTAAGGGTTGTTGACCATTGCGCATGTAATGAATCTAAAACAATAGTTGTAGCAATTCAAATTATGCTGACCTGTGCTTGTCCTCCATGGTGCTTGCTTGTTATGCAACCAGACTTAATTGAACTGTGAAAGTCTGGCCTCCACACTAATCAGTACAGAGGCAGTGGTGCTCTGTGGGCTTACCCTTTAATCCCCAGAGGGACTGGCTGCGTTGGTACCCCAGTAAACTTGCCTGCACTGTATAACCAAAGAGAATACAGTCTGTCCAGCAAGAGCTTAGCAATGTTGGCCTGGTGGGGGACCTGCGGTAGCCATGTAGTGCTGCCCAAAATAGCCCTGCTTGTATGTGAGTGCCTCAACAGGCAGTGTGTCTGGCAGGGCATATGAGAGCATGTATGGACACATAATTATGTACTTTGGTGTACATAAGAAGTAAACCAAGACTGTAATTTATCAGAATCAATAACTTACCATATATTTATTTGCTGGATAGGGGGCTGACAAGTTTCCTTACTAAACTTTTCAAGGGTTTCCCACATTTTTCTTCTGACATCTTGATGCACAAAGGGTTGTACAGAAACAACACTGACCTGTTTGAGATTTTTGCTGTGTTCACTGGGGCTTGTGGGCCTTTTTATCTGCCAGTCTATTTCAATCAAAATTCCTGAACAAAATATCTGTACAAACATGAAAAAGATTGGTTTTTCTCAAAGTTTATTTTGCAAGTAAAATCCGAGCAGCAATTCTATCATGAGAATTGTCTTCCAGGAAATAGACAGATAAGGGGGTGTCCCTCTGTTGTCCTATTCAGCTTGCTCCATGCTATATAACATATGAGTGTGAACAGCATTGTGAGTAGGGGCACTACTTGGCTTTGCTTAATCTTAAGGAGGCTTTGATTGCAGGATAATGACAAGTTGACGAAGCATTTTGAGCTGATTTATCATCCAAGTACTGTCTAAATTCACCCCATGTAACCTAATTGTGGTTTGGGACTGTAATAACAAGATATCTAGTAGCATGATGCCTAATTGAAACGCATGTTGGATATGGTCTTGGTTAGAAAGGGCCCATCTCCACATTTGAACACAAGGAGAATGAAAAATATTGAAATATTTTCAATATATTGCAGGAAAAAAAGAAATAGCCAGAGCAGTATGCCTGGCCACTAGGCCAACAGAACCCATGTGCTTGTGTTTGTATACCCTACTTATCATATTAATGACCAGAGATGGGCACCACTGTTGGGGTCAGCGATAGGTTGCTGGAAGCTGCCTGGGCAGCCTGCAGTTATTTAGACAGACTCCTCAGCTCATCTCTGGCTGACCAGACCGCACATAGTCTGAAGCCTCCTCAGTGTGACTATGGATGAAGGAAGCTCCTTCCTCCATGTGCAAACTTACAACTTCAGTTTGCGGACACATTCAAGCTGGTGACACTCAATAGTTAAACACATATATTGAACTTGAATGTTACATATGACAGTGGATTAGGTAACGTGTGAGCTGATAGTTGATATTGGAAGAGATTGTCACTAAAATTGTTTTATGTTCCTGTAAATAGTGAACTCAAACACATGTACTTATAAATACATATACATATCACTGTATACACGTTTCACTTGTTTCAGTCATTTTATGCCTCAGATTTACAAAGTATTGGAATCTGGTGTTGATGTGGTAACTTTTACTTCATAGTGTCAATGGGTTAAGCATCATATTTAAATGTCATGTATTTATTCAAATTAGGGGCAATGAAAATTTGAAAAGCTCTGTATCTTTCAACGTATTACAGACAGACACAAAATTTAAAGTTAGTAAAAACAGGTTTGTGACACCCGTCAATCTAATGGACAACGAACAAAAACTGTAGCATTTTGAATTATGCAAATTAGCAGCACTTAAAATATTTAAAACTTGAATATCTCAAAGTTATTACAAATATAGGTGTCAGTCCAACTTCAGTTTGTAGGTTTGTGACATTTATAACAGACTGAGGTGTCATTCAAACTTCAGTTGATAGATTTGTAAATTAGTTGCATCCAATGAACCATGAATTAAAGTTGTAGCAGCTTGATTTTTGCAAATTAGGCAACTACACAAAATTTAAATCTTTGAATAGCTTCAAAACTATAATAGAATTCAAGAGGTGCCGTTCCAACTTCAATTTATAGGTTTTTGACATAACTGCATAAAAATATTTTTGCAGGAATTAAAGGAACACTGAATAGGAATAGACAATCTTTAAAAGTTTTCTAGGCACACACACTGATTTGCTGACAAGCAAATCAAATTTTCTAGTTTTTTTTCTTTCTTCTTCACGACCAAGTTGGTCTGGAGTTTTTCTCAAGCACCTTTTTTCCCAAAACCACCAAACTTGCTGTGGTGACTGACCTAACCAGTGAAATTGTGCATCTCATTTGGAACAGTCATGATGTTTAAAACTATGCAAATTTAGGGGCAATTAAAATTTTTAAAGCTTCATATCTTCCAAACTATTGCGGATACTCAAAATTTCAATTTGCTTATATAGGTTTGTGACACCTGCTAAGATAATAGACAGTAGAAGATAAGTAGAATTTCAAATTATGCTAATAAGGGGCTTTGAAAATTTTCAATGTTGAATATCTCCAAAACTATAGACATGCCATTTCAACTTCAATTTATAGGTTTGTGGCAAAGCCGCATCCAATGAACCATGAACCAAAGTTGTAGGATTTTAATTTATGAAAATTAGGTAAACAAATGCAAAATGTAAATCTTGAATAGCTTCAAAACTATTAAGAAACTGCTAAGATAGAGGTGCCATTCCTACTTCAATTTATGGGTTTGTGGCAAAGCCCCATCCAATGAACCATAAACCAAAGTTGGAGGCTTTCAATTTATGCAAATACACAAAATTAAAATGATGAATAGCTTCAAAACTATTATAGATACTAGTTTCATTCAAACTCCATTTTATAAGTTTGTGACATGGCCACATCCAGTGAGTCAAGAACCAAAGTTATAGCATTTTACTTTATAAAAATTAGGCTAATACACGAAATTTAGATTATGTTGAACAATGGCAAAGTATGGCATTTCAAACTGTTCTCATTTTGAAGGCACCCACGCAGATTTGATGTGAAGCAAATATTCTTTTCTAGTTTTTTTTTTGTCATTTCTAATCTAGATCAAGTACAATATATATATATATATATATATATATATATATATATATATATATATATATATATATATATATATATATATATATATATATATATATATATATATCATAGGTAGAATGTTTGTCATTTTGTAAGACACTTGGAACAATTGCGTGCACAGAATGTCTTTTCTTGTCTTACGGGCTACAAATGAGAACAAGACAGATAGAATGTTTATCACTCTCTAAGACACTTTATTTTCGGAAGAGGTTTCATTTCTTTGCTACAAATCACAATTTGCAGACTAAACAATCCCGATCAAGCCCAGTAATCAGGGCATATTTTAACATAAGTTAAAACGGCCAAACCACCGGCAAGCTGAAAACGAAGAGCTCACCAATATCCCCATTGCCTTCGCACAGAATCAATAAGGCTAACGTGAGTAAGTACTGTGACGTGCGGAACATTTATTCCCAAATATAGGTAATAGTGATCCACTCTTCAGTTGAAAATGTACTTGATTGTTCAAAATCGATGAGCCCATTGCATAACAGATGTATTGGAAGGGGTCACCGTTTTGGCACGGATTAAATGCCGTTTGATAAAGCCTTGAGATATGGAGCCAGCGGAGTCAACATTGGACTTTCAGTCGATTGTCGTCACCATAAATGCATGGATATTTTGCTTGGTGCAGCCAACTGTGTCTCCACCATTGTTGTACAAAACAAAAAGCCCATCACGACACTTTACTTGTTTTAACTTTTTTCGCATTGATGTCGGTCAGGCTTTGTTATTTACTGGGGATGTGCTTTAACTGTTCAAAAAGGCAACTGGGGAAATTACGCATTGTGACCAGAATATTGGTAAATCATTCACGCATCAGTTATGATATCCCCACGAATTGCAATGACCATGGACTATTTCGTATTTCTTTAAACATGTTTTTTTTCCCCCAAAGAATATTGTGCTTATACCTTGATGTTTAATTGGCATACAAAAATGACTTATTCTTATCGGTGACCGAGTTCAGGGTTTCGGACAACTTCATTTGTCCAAAATTACCTGGCGTCAGCTATCCATACAAGAAATAAACCAACTTTTTTGGCTTTAATTTACGTAGACTTGATGCATTGGGCTTACCACTTCTGCCCATGTAATCGTGGGCTTCTACATGATGTTTGACAGTGCAAACTCGCAGATTCACACGTGACGTTCACATTAAACCTTATATATTATGGGTACTGTTCATTATATAGAACAAACTCACAGTAGGTTTGCATACAATATTCATACAAAAGTATGACTGGACAAACATTTGGCAGTAGGTTGGCCTATGTGCCAACTAATCGAATGAGGTCATCATTTAAAATTGGCCGAACCAATATATAAATTTAAAAAAGAAAAGAGTTTTTAATTGGTAATACATTTAGACAAACTCATTTTGCCAGTAATCATATTTTTATAACCGTTTTTGTAAATTCTTCTCGGACAAACCTCCATTCACTTCCAGAAAAATATTTTAGTTTACTGGAAGTCTCATGATAGAAAAGGCAAAAATACACCAGACAAGATCCTTTTGGGTAATCTTGGTCCAAACTGCAGTTTTTCTACAATTCAAAGCCCCACAAAGATTAAATACATTACATGGTTTTTATCTTTGTCCATAATTCAAAGAAAAATGTGATTGGCTCTTTGGCCCCCTCAATGCACCACAGTTTTATGTGACAGTGATGGCGAAAGGACTGCCGGGAATTTCGTCAGCTCCCCATTTTATAGACAATGTATGCTCGCCCTTCTCCTTGGTCTTGTACGTGCCTGTGAAAATAGTGCCCCTAGTTCTTTTGAAGGTCATTTCTTCCACTGGATTACCGTTAGAGGTCAACATGCCCATAGAAAGCATAGCGTTACCTACAAGCACAGGAGTCAACATTTGCGTTAAACGTACAATAGAGACACTTGTTTTCTTGGACTTTTGTCGCGTGCATGAAATGTTTTCACCTTCATTTTTTTAGCGCCGTGTTGAAATTTTGTATTTGTACATGTCCGGTCTGTGCCAAAAGTATGCATATGTACATGTCTTGGGTGGTTTATGGGCAATTATACACTTCCCACAAATATATATATATATATATATATATATATATATATATATATATATATATATATATATATATATATATATATATATATATATATATATATATATATATATATATAATGGAATAGGTCCTATAGCCGGTTTGTGGGTCATGCCCATTGTCTGCGGGTCAATTATAATCCTCAAACCGGACCCTAGGCAGTATATACCAAGTACAGCTTACCACAATTTCTGGGCATTTATAGCTTCCCATGATATCTGGGCAGATTTGCTAATTTGTACGTTTCTGAACCCCCCCCCCCCCCCAGGTAGCGCATTGAATTTAAGGCAAACATAGTTTATGGGCATTTTTCAACTGCCGATAAACCGAACAACTGCCCACAAGACGGTCTGAGGATTACAATTCTGCCCATACACCACCCAAGACATAACTTTATATATATATATATATATATATATATATATATATATATATATATATATATATATATATCAGCAGGTAGTGGCTCTTTGACTAGTATTGAATTGAAATTCATTAGTGGTGCCATTTTATTGTTCCAAGCCGTCATTATTATCTGCTGATGAAGAGCTGTGTCAGACGCACAACATTTTGGTTAAATGAAGAGCCTTCCTTGTCACAATGCCTCGTGAATGAAATCAATGGATTTTAAGACTGCGTATTTCCTCATAATCACATTATTCAAATTTCTCCATGCTGGCCGATTTTATAGGCAAATGACTCCGGAGTGCAATAGACTGATATTCATTCAAGCAGGGATATGACAGTTCAGGTCAACATGAAAACTTTCCAGTCTATGGACTTACAAAATCATATATGATCGGTACAGTGGATGAAAAAATATGCACTTGACAACTATCAAAAATAATTTAATAAATGATCGATACGATTATGTACAAATTCACACTGGCTTGGGTCACTCTACGAGTAAGAGCAATTTCCATACAAATATTACTTATAATTAGTATAAGATATTACCTTACGTGACTACTAAAGACAAACAATAGTACAAAATAAGTTTATCGCTAACTACAGCACCAAGGTTGTATTGAAATCATACTAGCGAATAAAAAGGATTGCATCTCGTCGAACCGTACATGGGGTGGAATCAGTTTGCATCACACAAATATTTAATAAGACTGGTACTCAACACAAAAATTGCAATAGCTTAAAAGCACAAGAAAATCTGGGACTAACTGAAAATTTTATTGCAAGGGGACCTGTGTTCCAAAACTGATTTGTCCTTCCAATTGAATAAAGCATGTATGTATGTATGTATGTATGTATGTACGTGCGTACGTGTATGTATGTATATATGTATGTATGTATGTATGTATGTATGTATGTATGTATGTATGTATGTATGTATGTATGTATGTATGTATGTATGTATGTATGTAAGATTGACAAACCTGCCCCTGCGACGTCACATGTGAATTGGGTGCTTCGATTGATGAAGGTCTTTTGAAGACCCGGGCCCTTTGCCACAACCTTGCTGGCATCTCCGTGAAACTTCTTAGCTGCTGCGCCTGGCTTCTTCTCCGTGGTTTCCACAGAAAATGAAGATACTTGTGTGACGCTTGAAGGTTTACCAGAACCTAGTAAACATAAAAACTGGTATTGAATCGTTTTGATAATCAATTGCCTTTTACGTTTATTCATTTGGTATACGTTTCCTTGTAAACCCTGCGAATTCGAGCATTTTTCTGAGAGTCTGTAACCATCGCAATATGCCTGCCATCACATTCCTAACATGGAGAAATTCATCCGATTCAAAGCATTAAGATGTGTGAAAAATGACATTCTCTGACGGTGTTGGTATAACGAACCTGTTAGAATATATTGCAGGGCAGGGGCCTGGGGAAAAAGCATATCATTTTAGAACTTCTTAGCCTCCCCCATCAGCCCGTCCAAAGAGTAAAAAAAATTCAAGGGCCGCCCTCTGAATTCTATTTTTTTTTCAGCCTTTCTTGCCCCCCCCCCCCCCCCCCCGTGCAAGATATAACCCCTCACAGTCATGACGCCTTGATATTGACTAAACATAAAGTTTCAATGATTTTCAGCTGTGTTAATATGTAAACCAGGTGAATTCAAAGACTTTGTCAAAATGTTTCAACTGGGAAACGGACATGCAGGAGCTTAAAATTTTGGCACCTAAACTGTCCTCTTTACATCGGTACCAGTCCATTCCACAGGAGCAGTAATATTCTCTCTCTCTCTCTCTCTCTCTCTCTCTCTCTCTCTCTCTCTCTCTCTCTCTCTCTCTCTCTCTCTCTCTCTCTCTCTCTCTCTCTCTCTCTCTCTCTCTCTCTCTCTCTCTCTCTCTCTCTCTCTCTCTCTCTCTCTCTCTCTCTCTCCCCCCCCTCCATTTGTTTTTACCAGCCCCCCCCCCCCCCCCTTTTCAGGGTCCCCCTCTCAGCATACATTTTTCTGGGCTTCCTATCTTTCCTTAAGCGCACCAGCAATATATTCTGACCGGTCCCTTAGACCTCAAGATCCTTGGTGTTTAACAGGAGATGAGAACAAAAATGATTATACAAACCATACGCCACGTGCAGCAGACACACAAAAACAGCGTACACGGTATTGTAGTGCAGCTTAGAATATGACACAGTCGTAATACTAGTAATAAAGTTCATTTCTGATATACAATTAAATGTTCATATCTACACGACCAGAAGAACGAGAGAAGTGTTTGAAGTGCTCATGCTCACCTGACCCAGATATGTTCACCCCCCACTCCCAGCCCCCACCCCAAATAAGTCTCAACCTGAGCTGAGGGCAGCTGAGCTTCAGCTTCAGCTGTAGCTTGAGCTAAGCAATGATGAACAGCGCAAATCAGAACTGAAATGAGCTTTCGGATGATAGCTGCAAAAATTCATTAAGAAATATAAACATCATAGCATCGTCCATGGTACATTCCCTACAGGTGTTTTCAACTTCGCGCTTGCACACAATCAGATAAACAAGCATGTACACCAGTATCCCCATATTAATCATGCTAGCATGTAGATCTACTCTGCTGATAGATGATTGAGGCATTTCGAAAATTCGCTAAAAACCAGGATATGACAGCAGTGCTAGTTGGTGACTATTTCCTCATAGAGATTAGATCAAGCAAGCAACGTTTGCAGCAAGTATGAAAAGAATCCAGCCGGTGTTTTTGGGGAAAGAAATAAAAAATTACAAAAAACAAAAAAAAATTGAAAAAATAAAAAAAATACACCATCTGCCAAATAACAACAATTTTGTCGTTACACAGGAGGGTCCGTCTGCAATTTTAAAGTAATTGGCCGTGTGCATATTTGGAGAAAACAACATACAGATACATGTACACAATTATCCCTACGGTGATCATGCAAACATGTGCTCTTAGCGTTGATCACGTAATTTCAAATATTCCTCAGATATTTGAAAGTCCTAATACCATCACCTAGCGACCACCCTTTGCAGCAACCGACTCAAGGTACATGTCCAACAACTTTGACGAAAATCAAGCTTATAATTTGGGAAGTCGAAAATTTCAAAAGCACGCAAAAGTTCAAAACAAATAAAAATAATCTCCTTCCCAACTGTAGAACAAGTTAAAGTCCAGGGGTATCCTCAAAATATCCTATGCAATTGAGCAGCAGCTGGCCATGCAATTTCAGAGAGGAAGATCTTTTTAGATGTTCCCCTAAATATGACCAGAAAATTCATTAAAGAAATGAAAAATTCACAGGAGGATTGTCATTATATAAATTTTACAGAGACTCTGCCAAGGTGAATCCTTACGAATTTTGATGAGGATCTGGCCTACAATTTCTGAGAAAAGGTAAAAATAATATTGATGACGGACAGGCGACGGACGCAGATCCATCCTATAGGCCCCAGCTCAATGACAAATCAGCTGAGCTGAAAATATATCGATTTTTTCAGACTTTCTAGACTGATGATATATTATTTCAAATGACAAAAGAGAAACAGGCGCTTGCTGATAATTGTTAACGAGAAAAAGTTGTATGCTGATACATCGGGGTTAGGTCCCACCAGATTAATCTTTTAGTGAAAATATCAAGAAAACTGATCGTCGATATCATTCACCTTTTTTTTTTTGCACATCCGATTGAGTGTTCAATAAGACGTGAAATAAAGCCTTGAGTAAAAATAGCCTTGTTCTCTTAAGTAGTGGGTTAAAATTTGTCTTTTATGCATTTAAGCTAGTCCGCTAAAATATTATATAGTCCTGGATATAAATAGCTTCATCTAATAAATCACTTCTTTGGGTTTAATTTTTGCGTCCTTTAAAAGAAAATCTATTAAGTTGTGACATCGTATGTAGATTTTTGTGTAGTACGACAAGATAATTTTACATTCTAATTATAACAAGGGAACAGCTGTTACAAGGAACTATGCAGGCAGACAAATCACACATGACCCAGGAGAGGAAGCAGGTTGCTCACATGCTTTGGGAACATTAGAAGAATCAGATATGGAAAATAGGACCAATGTTAATTGAATGTACTGTTGATAAATTCATTGAAACAAAAAAATTTAGAAAATTTTTTGTTCAAATGTCAAGACACACAGATGAGCATCATGGATGGTAGAAAAAAAGTAAAGGAACACGATGGCAGTAGAGCCGCCAGGACATAGCAGATCCATGAAAATAGAGGATCCTTTACGGGCATTCGGGAAATCTTGACAGGTTCCTTTGGTGGAAATAAGTTCAATGTGAAGTGTGGTAATACACGCAATACTACATTTGATGATGTCAAAGATGTACCATACGTCTATATATGTATAGAATGGAGACTAGGTTGAGACAGAAATAAGTGGAATGCACTAAAGCGTTGATATATGGAGTTCGAAAGTATCAATGCTTACTTAAGGCGGTTCCATTTTCTGTACACTCTAAAAAAATATGAAACATGAACATACACATACATTAGTTTTTAACAGGTGTTTTTGCTAATATGTAACATGATGCAACACATATAAGAATCTTTTCGCAAACATTAGTTGTACACAATAAACAATCATGAAGAACATTTATGAATCACATAACATCTGATCAACAATACATTATACACAAAGGCTCGATGAATTCACACTTTATATTAACGATTAACATGTAACAGTGATCACATCGTATTAGTAAGGTTGCATTACAATAATGAGCATACACAACAGTGATGAAGACAAAACATTGATACAAATTAAATGCAAACTTGAACAAAAAACACAGCATATCATCATGAACAAACTGTTAGATTATATTCATAAATGAAGCATCAATACATCGTCCGACGTATCCTTGATAAAGTAAAGTACTTGAACATACATGTAATTGAAGCCAAATAGGGAAGCAGAAATCGAGGCCTTAGAGCAAAGCCTTTTCTATAACACGTACCGGCAACTTGATTGATTTTACCATCCCAACGAAAGTGTTTTGCTTGTTATCAAATTGAGCGTCATTTAAAAGGTGGAAGGTAACTTTTTTCTTCTGGAAATGCGCCATTTTAGTCTAAAAATGAATTTATATCTGCTTTTTAATGCAGACAGGCCCAAATGAATGAAACTGTGCTGGTTCATGCGCTCATTTTGAAAATTTTCCTAATGAGGAACATTATGTGCTTATAACTTTTTGCCGGAAGAAATGAAGATATGTACCAGGTCGTGGAATAAGTAGCTGTCTCAAGTGGCCAACCAATACAGGTCCTTGTAGTTGCTTACCTGTTACCTTTGCCTTGGTAGGGCTGCCAGCAATGGTGATATTGGAGAATTTGATGTGGATCATGTAATCTCCGGGAGCTTTAGGCGTATAGCTAAACTCGTACCCGTCTGGTACTTCGTGACAGATGATAACCACCTTGGAGGGACCTTCGATGCCCACGTGGAGGACCCCGTGTCCAGCGCCGCCGGTTATAACTTTGAACTTTGATGGCTTTCCTGAGGTTCAAGACAGTAAGTTTTATGTGTAAGTCTCAATATCAAGTCTGAATTTTCTTTTCGTTCGTGCAGTTGTTTGGCTCTTAATTTATCATTTTATATATTTATATATTTATTTGTTGGATGGTGCATGTGTTCGTTTCCTAGTTCATTCATTCATTCATTCATTTATTTATACATTTATGAACAAAGTAAAACACGCCATCGATGTTGTTTTCGACAGATATTACCACTGCAAACTAAATTCGAATGGTTGTAACAATACGTGAATGCAAAACTTGTTCAGACAAAGAGGAAATTTTGAATACCATAGCTCCCCAATAAATCCTGATTTAAAAAGTCACACTGCGGCAAATTAAGATGATTGAAATAAGCAAGGTAATCTGTGGTATAAAAAGATATACTCGGAAGCTAGGTAACATCACTTGTGATCAACACGGTTAAGATGTCCCGCAAAACTGATAATAGCCATTGGCTATTTGTTGTAAAATACTACAAGGCCAATGAATGCAAATTCTGCAACGTTTCGCTCCAAACGCTGGGCCTTTATGGAGCCGTGAGCCACAGGCTGTATTATCGAAAATCATTTTTGCAACGTTGGTTGGCCTCCATTTACAAACACTTGGAAATATTCCTAAGAAATTTCAAAATTCGGTATCGGGGTAGGCCAAGCAAGTGCCAAGCCTACTCACCTACAGTGCCCCTAGATTTGGTATCGGGGTAGGCCAGCCAAGTGCCCAAGCCTACTCACCTACAGTGCCCTTAGATTTGGTATCGGGGTAGGCCAGCCAAGTGCCAAGCCTACTCACCTACAGTGCCCTTAGATCTGGTATCGGGGTAGGCCAAGCAAGTGCCCACGCCTACTCACCTACAGTGCCCTTTTCCAGACCGTCCCCACTGGCCAGCACAAGAGCAGGATCCGCGACGTGTTTGCCTACAAGGAATGGCAAGGGGCTGCCAGGTATATGAGCTTCATCTAATTTCACTGTGACAAAATGAACTCCGTTTTCCCTAGGCATGAATCGCACTGCATACTGATTGTTCGGGTCCATCTCTTGAACAAACACATCTTCCATCTCTCCACTAGGTGTGTCGACATGACCCTTCAGTGTACCATGGGCGCCATTGTACGTTACCGTGAAAGTGCAGGGTTTGTTGGCCTATGTGAAGCAGAAAATAAGCAAAAGTGTGAAACAGTGGCTTGGTGGGATGCAGAGTGCCGTCAGCATTATAGGATACAATGTATCACGTATGGTCAAAGTTTTATTACCACCAAAACGGGTGTTTAATACCAGACGATCGTATTTGTAGTGGGGCTGCTGCAGCTCGAAGAGCTCAACAATTAAGTACCCGTATCTGTAGACAGATATCTGTATCCAACGGGCCAAAATGTCTGTACTTGCAAATGTAATGACGTGGGGTTTTTTTTGAAAAAAGTGATCATTAATTTGTCTAAAAACCGATATCCAATGAGCTTGAAATCATCAAGTTTAAATGAATACGCTTTACTTCCATATATGATAGTGTCACCGCTGGTGTATCCAAATCTAAGCTCGCATCATGACGGCGCTCATCGCGGTTACCTAGCGACAGGTCAAGCGAGTTTAGCGAGAAATTGATATGCATGTGATCGTGTTAAAATTTCCTGTCTCTGCTTGTTTGTGATGTCACAACAGACTGTACGTTGCTTGGTCACCGGCCAATTAAATCGATGGTTTCCTCTCATCATTATTTAAACTACAGCCATTCTATTCCGTACACTTTTAGGTCAGATAGTTATCTAAATTTCAAGTAAAGTTTCATGAAACGGCTCATACAAAAAAAAAAATCTAGAAGTTTTGGGAGACAAAGTGAAATATCTCCCGGCGAAATATTTGTCTCTGAAGAAGATAACTGATAATATCATTGCACGGAATCAGTATAAGTGATCTTGTGACCTTGAGAACCAGGTCAAGGTCACACAGATACATAGGTTTGCCACGTTTCACAAATTTTGTTTAGAACTGCAGTAGTTATTGCACAGAACCGATTCCAGGTGATTATGTGATCCTGAGAATTATGTGAGACAAACTCCCGACCTGTGCCTTACCCAGATACATAATCCTACTAAGTTTTACCATGGAGGTATTATATAATACCTTCATGGTTTTACCAAGTGTTTGTGAAGTTTTTCAGTAGGTCTTGCATGGATATGATTTAAGATAAGTGACCCTGCGACCCTGAGGATTGGATCAAGATAACGCAAATACAACCCGAACATAGGTTTTACTTGGATACACATTCTTTTTTCAAGTTTCTTGCTGAGTTGTTCAAGAAAATAAGCGGTGGAGGAGGAGGGGGGAGGTGACCAAGAAGAGGAAGAAAGAGGAGGAGGAGGAGAAAGTAGAAGAAGAAGAAGAAGAAGAAGAAGAAGAAGAAGAAGAAGAAGAAGAAGAAGAAGAAGAAGAAGAAGAAGAAGAAGAAGAAGAAGAAGAAGAAGAAGAAGAAGAAGAAGAAGAAGAAGAAGAAAATGAAGAAGGTGTCTTTCTGGTCCGATCGGGAGACACAAATACAGATGAAAATCACGACAATTTTCCTGTGCTCATTTGGTGATGAAAGTTATTCTACATACGCTTGTGCAATGGTCTGAAACTTCAGCTGTTATGTCATACTTCAAATGAGTACTCCATCAAAATGAAGCTCATTACTGGACAGAGCATCGTGCAATCTCACTTCCTATCCACAGGACAGAAATCTTATTCATATAATTTAATACTATCTGATGTTCGCACTGACATTCCATAACCCAATTAAAAGTTCAAATGAAAGTTCATTTCAAAA
Organism: Hermodice carunculata; assembly: GCA_964020975.1. NCBI lineage: Eukaryota > Metazoa > Annelida > Polychaeta > Eunicida > Amphinomidae > Hermodice > Hermodice carunculata. Next base: position 43,893,093 of record OZ026620.1, on the reverse strand, counting down.
CCACCAGATCCCGCCTCCTTCTTTCTGAAAAGGTGGGTCTACAAAGCTCACCACATGATTTCAATATTGTGACAGTTAACAATTGCTGCTAAAGTTAGGCACAACACAAGACGAACACATATTATAGTTCTTAATCTTCAGAAAGTCTATCATACTGACCTCAACCCCCCTATCTCGGAGACCATGAACGGTTAATTTCTTTGCGTCACCACTCTGCGGTGCTACGTACACCATAAACGGAGACTCGGGAACGTGGTCGTTTCCGTACTTGATATGAACACCATATTCACCTGAAAGAATTCGCAGATTATCAATTTAAAGTATGCGTATTTTTTTTACATGTATAAGCAAAGTTGTAACAGAATAAGACGTGGATCACACAGTAATTGAGGATCGCTGTTTAAATTTATTTATGTCGGCCAGAGGCAGCGCACAACAACATTTCACTGAAATAAATGTTAACCCGACGATTTAAATGGCACATAAAGCAGGAACTCTATGCACGCACCCATCTTGTAACAAGGCCTACAGAATAGGAATAATCGTGCGACGTCAATTCTAAAATGTGAGTTTATGTATTGGCATAGTTCAGGAAAATATGACCGACTTTCAACCCATCCATAACAGCAGACTTAATATAGCAAAACGCAGAGATTCAACATTTACCAAAACATCAACGTTCATCTTCCAATACCATTATTTGTTTATTTATTTATTTATTTATTTGTTTGTTTGTTTATTTATTTATTTATTTATTTATTTATTTATTTACTTATTTATTTATTCATTTATTTATTTATTTATTTATTCATTCATTCATTCATTCATTCATTCATTTATTTATTTATTTATTGACTGGCTGACTGCCTGACTTTTTTATTTATTTATTTATTTATTTATTTATTTATTTATTTATTTATTTATTTATTCATTCATTCATTCATTCATTCATTCATTCATTCATTCATTCATTCATTCATTCACTATTCATTCATTTATTCAGACTTCTAGATGGGAGGGGGCTAGGCACAAAAAAACGGGATTTGTTTGTAATGCGTCCATATGTACAAGCACAAAAACACTGGAATACATTGTAAGTATAAATATTATAAATATGGGAGCCACACAGCTCTGCATTGTGACCTCCGCCCAGCCACACTAACAAGCAGACAATGGATAAGCGCTGACACACACCCCTCCTTGCGCGACCGGTTTAAAAGAAATAAATTTCACTACTGACTTGGAACAGGTAGTCACCGATAAAAGGCAACTGGTGGTTTTAAACCGGCCCACTCAATAACGGATATTAAATTTCCTCCTAAAATGCAAACCACTAAAACCATGTTATCTTAACTGAATTGTACACTTTGGACCGCAGCGTGTGCCCACAGTAGTCTGTCATTAGGTGGCCAAAAGAGCCCAAATATGCCAAGGGTCCGACCAGAAACTGGTACAGGAAGTGGCAACAGTCTTTCAGTATATCCTTCGTTTTTATTTGATCATATTTCATTTATTATGTCTGAGTGCCAACCCAGGTATTTTGCTTTTCGTTCTTAATTTATGTTTGGGTGCCAACCCAGACTTAATGTTTTTGCTCAGATACTTTATTTCTTTCTTTCTTTTCACAGCACCCGAGTTTGTCCAGATTCTTTCTCGGACACTAGTATCATTGTTCCGCAAACCACCAAACTTGCCATGATCTACCACTGAGATTGTGCATATGGCTTGCAATAGTCACGGTGTGTAAATTATGCAAATTAGGGGCAATCAAAATTTTCAAAACCTCCATATCTTCAAAAACTATTACAGATAGACACAAAATTTCAAGGTCCATGTATAGGCTTGTGACACCTGCCAAAATAATCGACAGTTAAGGGAAGTTATAGGAATTTAAATTATGCCAATGAGGGGCATTGAAAAATTTAAAAGTTGAATATCTCCAAAACTATTATAGAAAGAAATGCCATTCCAACTTCAATTTGTAGGCTTGCGGCAAAGCCGCATCCAATGAATCACCAACCAAAGCTGTAACATTTCAGTTTATGGAAATTAGGTGAATATGCAAAATTTTAATCTTGAATAGTTTCAAAACTATGATCGATACAGGTGTTATTCCAACTTCAATTCATGGGTTTGTGACATAGCCACATCCATTGAACCATGATCCAAAGATGTCGAATTTTAATTTAAGCAAGTTAGGTGAATATGCACAATTTAAATCTTGAACAGCTTCAAAACTGTTATAGACAGAGGTGTCATTCCAACTACAGTTCGTGGGTTTGTGACATAGCCGCATCCAACATCCAAAATTGTAAAATGTCAAGTTATGAAAATTTGGTATATACACCAACTATAAATCTTTAATAACTTCAAAACTGATATACATAAACGTGCCATTCAACTTAACTGTACAGGTTTGTGACATTGGTGTATCCAATGAACCATGAACCAAAGTGGTAGGATTTTAATTTATGCAAATAATGCAAATACATAAATTCTAAATCATGAATAACTTCAAAACTATTATACATACAGGTGCCATTCCAACTTCAATGTGTATATTTGTGACATAACCACATCCAATGACCCATTTACCTGAGTTCTGGGCTTTGAATTAATGCAAATTAGACAAATACACAAAGTTAAGATCTTGAATAGCTTCAAAACTATTATAGACAGCGGTGTCATTCAAACCTCAGTGTATAAGTTTGTGACATGACCAAATCCAATGAACCCGGAACCAAAGTAGTAGCATTTTATTATTTTGTTAAATTAGGCTGATACACAAAATTTGGATTATGTTGAAGAACGGCAAAGCAATGCATTTCAAACTTTTCTCATTTAAAAGGCACTCAGACAGACTTGCTGTGAAGCAAATCTTCTTTTCAAGTTCTTTCCTTCTTTCTTCTTTTCGACCAAATTTGTCCGGATTTTTTCACAGACACTATTCTTCAGAACACCAAGCTTGCCATAGTGACTGATCTACCAGTGATATTATGCATCTCGTTTGGAGTAGTCATGATGTTTAAAATTATGCAAATTAGAGACAATTAGAATTTTAAAAGCTCCATATCTTCCAAATTATTGCAGATGGATGCAAAATTTCAATCTGCATGTAAGTTTGTCACACTTGCCAATAGAATCGATAGTAAATGAAAGTTGCAGAGTTTCTAATTATGCGTAAAAAGGGCATTGAAAATAATATGTTGGATATATCCAAAACTATAAAACATAAAAATACCATTCCAACTTCAATTTAATGGTTTGTGGCAAAGCTGCATCCAATGAATCAAACTTGTAGGATTTTAGTTTATGCAAATTAGGCAAATATGCAAAATTTAAATCTTGAATAGCTTCAAAACTATTATAGATACAGGTGCCATTCCAACTTCAATTCATGGGTTTGTGACATAGCCGCATCCAATGAGCCATGATCCAAAATTATACAATTCTAATGTATGCAAATAAGATAAATACACAAATTTAAATCTTGAATAACTTCAAAACTATTATACATAGAGGTGCCATTCCAACTTCAATTTGTAGATATGTGACATAGATGCATCCAATGGACCATAAACCAAAGTTGTGGGATTTTATTTTATGCAAATTAGACAAATACACAAAGTTTCAATCATGAATAGCTTTAAAACAATTATAGATAGTGGTGTCATACAAACCTCAGTTTATAAGTTTGTGACATGGCCACATCCAATGAACCAAGAACCAAAGTTGTAACACTTGTATTCATGTAAATTATATTTTTAAATGCCCCAAAATTTAAATTATTTTGAAGAATGGCAAAGTGTAGCATTTCAGACTGTTCTCATTTTCAAGGCACCCAGACAGATTTGCTGTCAAGCAAATCTTCTTTTCTAGTACTTGCTATTTTCTTTACGACCAAATTTGTTCGGAGTTTTTCGAAGATTCTTTTATTCAGAAAACCACCAAACTTGCCATGGTGACTAATATGCCAGAAAAATTGTGCATCTCGTTGGCAGTAGTCATGATATTTAAAATTATGCAAATAAGGGACAATTATAATTTCAAAAGGTCCATATCTGCCAAACTGTTGCAGATAGACACAAATTCCAATGTGCATGTATAGGTTTGTGACACGTGCCAATATAGTGAACAGTAAATGAAAATTGCTGAATTTCAATTATGCTTATTAGGGGCATTGAAAAATGAAGTTGAATATCTCCAAAACTACAATACATGGAGATGTGATTCTAACTTCGATTTAATGGTTTGTCACAAAGCAACATCCAATGAACCATAAACCAAAGTTGTAGGATTTTAGTTAATGCAAATTAGGCTAATATACAAAATTTCGATTATGTTGAACAATGGCAAAGTGTTGCATTTCAAACTGTTCTCATTTTGAAGGTACCCAGACAGATTTGCTGTGAAGCAAATATTGTTTTCCAGTTTTGTTATAATTTTAGCTAGTACTTAGACATGCCGCTGAGCAATGCATCTATAGATTCACCTGTGCTCTCGCTATTTTGAATGCAAATATAATCTCGGTACGTCTGAAAATAGACGTTGAAATTTGCACATACCTTCTTTGCTGACTTTGTACGACGCTGTAGCAAAGCCATCTCCGCGATCAATTAGGTCAATTTTGGCTTTAGAGGGGCCCTCCACGGACACTGATATATCACCACCACCAGCTTCACGAGTGTATATGTTGAACTCGTCTGTAACGGGAACACAAATATCATTTGCTTCTCAAATAATAAAACTGACATGGGGCACACCTCTTTATCCGTGGCCAAACGGACACACTTCTGCTAAGGCCTGAGACAATGAGACACGCCAACTCTGCACTTTGAATACACTAAATGTCCCGAACGTGCGTTAACCAAGCAACATATTCGGGTTAAGGCAATTCACTTTATATACTTGAGCAGAACGTGCACAGCAAATAAAAAAATGTTAACGTCCTATCCCTATTGTCTTTTTAACTAATCATTTGATGATGATTTCCTGCGTTAGTGGTTTCTGCTCTTCCAGTTCTTAAGTAGTCCATAATGGAGAGTTCCAGACATTTTAAGTACAAGAAATTTGGAGAGCTACCATTTGGAGGATATACATTTTTTATACTCTACGTGTATTTTCCTCTGCAAACACCGCCATAGACAGCATCCTGAGAGCATTAATATACTGGAACATTTTATTCAAGTTCCCAAATTAACCCCAAAACAGAATTTCCCACGTTTCCGCTGACATAGGTTCTACTTCTATATGAAAAAATTCCGAATCCGAAATAAAATATAATTTTGAAATTGGCCACACTAAACATTTGTAATCATACAGTAAAATCACGTCGTCTCCTGTACCATGAAAAAGAACTGACGAAAAAAGGTAATCACTGTGTATGCTACCCTAAGCTATGCATGCTTTTATTTTCACTTTCTACAGTATGTATTCAAACTGTTGTAACATTTTATGATTTCATCTGCTTCTACTACCTGTTCGCTATGTAACTATTTGTCAACCCATGCTAAAATACCTTTTCAGCATTTTCACACTTGTCGTTTTATGCCCGTGCAAATAAAATCACAACATCACTTTTTGTCAGTATATTCCACCTGGAGGACACAGTGGCATGGTTATAGAATTATGTAGGGGTATAAACTAAACTTCTGGTGGGCAGTGACTTGGCTAAGATGTTGGACAAGTTAGACTCTGTTACCAAAGATATTCGGTTTTAGACCCGCCTCCTGTACACGCGCACAAAAGCAAAATTCTGTCTTATAAAGATTTATGAGTATATAAGTAGGTAAAACATAATCTAGACTGGCAAGTGTCTCACTTGGTACAATGGTTTTAGAATACGTACTCAGTTCTCCAGCCTCGCCTTTCTCTACACCAGGCCCACCGACCTCCACTTTGTACGCGCCCTGTTTAGGTGTTGGTCCTACGGTGTACTGGAAGGGGCTCCCTGGAAGTGCAATGTAAACGTTTACAATCAGCAATGATGGGGGTATTCAACTGAATAAGCAAGAAAATACACCGCATTAATTTCATAATTTTGATGTTTCGTCAGGAATGTGTAACAGTTTTTAAGACAGTGATGACGGTACTTAAAAGTAAACGAATGTGGGCGGTATTGCTCGTATGGTTCAATTATACATTTTTATTTCCGCTGTGAGATTACATACGAACACCATGACACAAAAATCATTTCAGCAGCAAGTCTTTCGTGACAAACTAAATTCAAGGGGAAACACGTACAAGAGGACGCTTAAAAGTGTGACTGGCCATTTCGTTACTAGTCATGCTATGCAGGGTAGCGATCTCACCAGATATATGCAATCCCTTGTACTTGAGACTGACGGTGTGCACTCCTTTCTCTTTTGGCACAAATTTGATGTCGTATAAAAATTCTGCCAAGTCCATAATTTCACAACATTCTGTTTCTCCACTTGGAGAAGTCAAGAAGGCTTCAAAATCCATGGGGTCGGTGCCTGCAATAAGGATATAAAGGTTATGAACAGTTCTGCTCTTCTGCCTTAAATAATGATTGGGAATGGACCGATTTTCATATTATATGCTAAATAGACAAAGTAAGAAAAATAGATTACTTTCATTATCCAATCAAACACATAGAATAATTGAAGGGTTAATCGCTTTAGGGCGCCATGCGAAACATAAAATTACGTTCACTTTCACGACCAAGTTCGGTATCTGCTTCTCTCCTTCCTTCACGTAACGCATATCGAAGAGTCAAGAAAAATGTAAGAACACTGCATTCCGTAGTAAACCAAAACAACTCTGTTCAGTGTCCCTGTTTCATGAAATCTCACACTGTTCTCTTAATTTGCACTTGGAAGCCCTGAACCTTTAACTGGTCGCATTGTAAACCTGGACCAACTGTCCCAACACCGAAGAAAGCCGATGACGCAAAGAAATACAATCCTGTGCGGGATTCTTTTGATGTTTTCGTCGTTGTACTTCCTATGGGTGAGTGGTGCTGACGTTCCTGCTTGAAGGTATGCAGTAACCACCAGTAAAAAGTAAAGTTTCATGTAGAAAACTTACCTGGAATCTTGAGTTGGAACTGACATTTGCTGCCGGGATGACAGGCGTCGGCCTCTTTGATATTTCTGGTGACGGTCTCACGCACACGTCCGGATGCCTTACCTCCCACGTTGACCAAGAATGGACTCCCTAGCGAAACAAAACATTTGTTATTGAAAGGTATATTATGTAATTAGTGTATAGAGAGACAGACAAAGTGAGACACGATGCTTATGCCACGAATTCACTGGTCTCAACCCTTGCATCACATTGTTACCTTTTTGTTTAAGTCCGTCGATATTTCTTTGTACAATTGATACATGCAGTAATATTTTAAAGCATGCAGTTTAGTGGCTAAGGAAATTCAACCCCATCCTCATCCCCGTCCCCACGCGGATTATAGGATGTTACCTGCAAACGCCCCTATTCTAAAACAACAAGCAACCGAAATTTCGCCGAGTATGTTCCTCATGAGCAGTCTTAACCTAAGATACAGTGATTTACATCGACAATTTCTTACTCATGTTCAGCCCCTCCTCCTTCTGAAATCGGGGATAGGCTGCTACCGTGGACCTACTATCTGATAGTACATGTAGGTCCATGCTGCTACTTCCACCCTTTGTAACACAGTTACCTACCGGTGACATGTTCGTCGGCAAATCGGATATTGACAACATATATTCCTGGCTCGTGTGGCTTATAGGAGACTTTGTATGGACCTTTGGCTTCACCGGTGTACTCCATATCCGATCTGTGGGCTCCCTCCACGGAGATGGCTAGAGCTCCATGACCTGGGTTGAAAACCCGTAAATCATTATGACGACTGTATTTTTAAAGTAGCATGTTCAACTAACGCGTCAGAGACCACAACATTTAAGGTTTGTTCTTAAAAGACAGTTATTATTATTATTATTATTATTATTATTATTATTATTATTATTATTATTATTATTATTATTATTATTATTATTATTATTATTATTATCATTATTATTATTATCATCATCATTATTATTATTATTATTATTATTATTATTATTATTATTATTATTATTATTATTATTATTATTATTATTAATGAATTCATTGCAAAACAAAAACTATACAAGGAGTCGTCCGTCAGATTATGGTGTTCGTTGCACATATGAAAATAAGTCTTCATGTCAAATGGACTTTAAAGCCGCCCATTTGACATTCTCTGTAACTACAAACATCACATAGAAATGCCAGTGTGACCACCGAATATTGTATAATGAGCTCGTTGCTGAAACTACACTTCTATACTGTAATGTTTGTATACAATTACTTTTCATATCTGTCAAATCACATTCAAGAATTATTTATGTGCCCTTGTGAGCATCATCACAAATCACTGACACAATTACTGTGTAAATTTATAGGTAACACAACCAATCATTCGGATTGAACTTGAAGCGATGGTTGGATCATGGCGCAATGAATAACAACATATTGATAAGAATTATGACTTCTTTTGAGGCTTGGTATGCATGCAAGCTGCAGTTTCTTCACACATAGCAGGGTCCATCAGCCACATGACTCTATCCTTCCCCACAGACATGGTTTGCACACGCTGGTTCCCTGCTCAGCATATGTCCAGGACATTTTGTTGCAGCCGCACGAGGCCATGACTCAAAGCAGGCTTTGAGAGGCGGGTTAGCAGATTGACACGGTGTAACAACCTTAACTCTGTGCCATATTTTTGACTCAGTCAATAACTTTCTTCGGCGTTCTTTGGGCGTATCTAGCCAAAACACACCAATGAAAGCTAATGATCTGAACCACTCGAATGGTCTCTGCAACTGTAGGCATTCTGATGCTTGAATGAAAGACCAGTTCTCAAACAGTATGAAAATGGTGTCGGTATGTAAATTCAGAGCAAATCGACTTTCGTCTTGCCTCCAAAGTAGACCAAGTTTCGTGTTTATCTATACAGCGGGCAAGATCATAACACATTGAGTCTGCTTCGGAGGCAAACCTATGTCGAAATTAGCAATGAAAGCACGAAACCGTTCATAGAACATACATTCCTAAGACCTAAAACAATACAAGTGCCTTTTCTGGTATGTACACTTCAACCACGGTAACTAGAACTCGTTACTCTATAACCGTGTTGTGAATTTCTCACCCTATTAGCTGAGTAACACATATGGCATCTTGTCGAGATGTTTTGGAGGTTTTTTTTTTCACTTGAAATGTTATCATGTTGCGACTGGTGTGTGGCATGAGTTACTTTACGAATGTATTCCATGTTAAGCATGTATATTATTTATTGCACATTTTTTAAGATAAATTAATATATGTTGCGCTACGTTGTAAGTAAAGACAATTGTGTGATAAACGGCCAGACAGAAAAATTGCCTATATAACGCTTCGTTGGAATAAAACGTATATGTCATGTGTCATGTGTCCTGTCACTTTTTGTCAAAGAAATCATAGTTGTTCAGTTTCCTTCCTAAGCTTCATATAAAAAAGTCGGCGATTATCTTAATTTTCATGACAAAATGTAAACATGTAAAAATAATGAAAAAGAAATATTATGGGCTGTTTCATCATTTATTATTTGGGCTACACTTTTGAATTATCAGACATGATATTGTCATGACGCCTTACAGTGGATGCCAGTTGACTTCATTGTAATGTGAAAGCAGGTTGGCAGCTAATATCCAGCAACCTATGGACGTCGGCCCATTTGTAATTTAATAAAAGTACGCGCTCTTCTGTGTATACTACAATGTAATTAAGGTGCGTTTGGCAAAAAAAAAATGCATCCACGGGCAGGCCATGAAACTGATAATTTTTCACTCAGGCGTTGCGTTGCATCATCGCCCAACAGTTACCAAACAATATTCTACTTTAACAGTGGCCTGGATGCGATATGACAGACAACTGAGACTTTAACAACAATACGTAAAAACATGATATGCACACATTGAAATCAACATGGGTGAACTCCCAGACAGAGGACTAACGAAATTCCATCAACAATTTTACTCAACCGTTCAGTGCGCGGTACAAAACAACTATCACTAAGATGTTGACCTTGCATGCCTTGAATGACTTGTGAAAACAGGTAGAAATGAAGATAATACTCATAATAGTGCAAAGAGGCATCCGGTACTAATGCGGCTATACACAATGCATCTATAAGCTACTGTTTCAGAACCATATCTATCACTAGCATTGTAACTACTGGTGCGACGATAATACATATGTGCCTTGCATCACAACAGTGTTGAAACCTACTGATAATGTATACCTGTGCATATAAACCATGGGGTCATTTTGTATGTCTGTATTAATCCACAGAGAATGCCTGTACATTATTCGCTTTGCTTGGTATACGACCAGAAGACTTGAATCCACAGAGGGTGCTACTGGTCAAACAAGCTCACTTGATACACCCTGCTATATCTGATTCGTCAGGAAATATCAGGTGATTCTCTGGACCAGTGCTATTCTATGGTTGTTCAAGCACTCTGGGCTTGCAAAACTGGGCAGCCACTGCGTTCCTCTGAGTCATGTTTTGGAACAGTCCACACCCAGGACAGAGGATATGTAACAGTACTTTTAAGGGTAATGTCTTCCAAAGTTCCCTAGCCTTCAAACCACAAGAAATCACAGACTGAAATTACAGGGTCTCGCTGTGCATGGCAGTGGCATTTCTATCTTTTAGATCGACACTTCTCGTCATTTATCAGGAACTTGTTCACCACTTAATTCAAAATTAAATTCGTATGTTCAGACTGGACTGTCCAGTTTTGCAAGTAAGATTGTGATGATGCATCGTATTTTGCTCATTGACTAAGCTTTGTTGATGGGTACTTACAAATATGAATATTGTGAAGAACACATCGGCAGGTAAGATATGACTGGTTGGTAAAGTATGCGCATGTTCAAAGAAGGACACAGGATTACGTATGCACACAAGGTACTTTGGGAACAAGGAAGGATTAAATAGAAAAGGGATGACATGAAATTCAGCACACATCAGAGAAACTTTGTTTAAACTTTACGGTAACTATATACAATTAAAGAAATGCAAATTATAGATTAACATATGCACCAGATAACTCATGAATTCAACAGACCGCTGTGTGGTAATCTATTTTGCTCTGTATGAGGTTCCCGCACCGAGCACAAACAATTCGTCCAAGGACAATCATTAAAGGATAATTTTGACTTAGTTTGAGGTCTGAAGTACAGTTACTGCAGGGTCGTTCCGACTCACTTTGAGTCATAATTTGCCAGGTAGCTTCTGTTGGTTTTGCGTCACTTTATCTAGGGCGCCAGGTTCTGCGCTATCTGCGGTTTAATTCATAAAAACATCACAAAATCTATTTTCAAAATTCATCACGGATATTAAAAAAAATGCACAAAATCCAGTTGCATTATTTTAAAAGCTACAGAATGAAAATGTCTTCGGTTAAACATTCTTTTGATTTCATCCACACAAAATGGGAGTAGTACACTTTGTAATAAAACTAAAGATGAATCCCGTCTTTGGAAACAAAGAAATAAATATCCTTGAAATGAAAACAAGATAACTGTGACAGTAGTGTGCTCAGCTGACCTTGTATGTACTGACTGAATTTCCATTGCAATCCCAATTGACTTACATTTTACTCAATCGGAATGCATGCATTAGCCGACAGGAACCCAAAATGAAGAAAAAGAGGTTTTAAAATTAGAGTTCCAGAGTATCACCACCTAATAAACACCTTCGTATAACCCTCTAATAAGCTAACTTTCCATCAAGTTTCAGAGCAATTTAAGTAATGTTTTTGAAGAAAGAGTTACAAATAGCGAAAACACACAAAAATTCGTAAAAAATACAAAAACAAAAAAAAAATTCCAGGGCCAACTTTGGAGTAGAAGTAAAAATATGACTTTCCATTGCAATCCTACATGACTTACATTGTAATCAATAGGAATGCATGTATAAACCGTCAGGACCCGAATTGTAAAATTGGTGAAAAATCAGGGATCCATAGTGTCACCACCTAGTGAGCAATTTGGTTTAACCCTCCTAGATAGGGGAGACCTCGTTTGCAGGAAATGCCAGGATCCTAAATTTCCTTCTGGATATACAATCACATAATTATCATAAGTGATGGAATAGGCAAAATAAGGACATAAGTACTGTCCTTGCTATGGGACTTTAATCAAACTCATTTTAAAGGAATTGTAATTGTCATGGTCGTGTTTTAACACATTTTGTGAACCAAAACTTAAGCTTACCTAGTGACATGTAAGAAAGGAAGAAAGAAAGAGATACCAAACGATGTAGATAACCTGTTTTTGTTTTTTATTCTCCTTGAATAGATTCGTGTCATGAACATGAAACATTGCAGGCCCGTGCAGCACAAAGACATTTTTTCGAATTGGTAAAAAAATAAAATAAAATAAAATAAAATAAATCGCAATGTTTTTTCATGCACGTAAGTGCAAGCCAACATCCGTATACATTCTGTGTTTTCCTTATGATTCTACATATAAGCAAGTGAAAAAAAAGTACTTAATGTATCGATTTTATGTTGCGGTCCACACTTGATCCAAAAAGTTATTTGGTGCAAATGTTTTTAAAGTAGACCTACCTGCTGCTTATAGGAAAGGAAACAAAAGAGATGGAAAGAAAGTAACAAGTATATTTGTTAATGCTTTACAAAAAGCGTTTCAAAATACCTCATCTCGGATTACTTTCTTGTACAATGGAATTTAAAATGACGCCAATTTCATTTGAAACGTCTGCAATCCCAGATGAATAATGTGATCCCCTACTATAGGCAATTGCGCCATGATAGTCAATTTCCTTCCTGATGTTAAATAAGAATAGAATGAATAATGGTCAGCTCTAGTTTCTGCCTGCTTGTACGGTTTTTGGCAGTACGAAAATATAGGTTTTCGTACGTTTCCACAGAAAGCATGTATATTTTCTCTTTTATTTGAGTGGCTCTGCTACACTTTCATGATTTCCTGAAATTTTTATCTCCGTACATTTTGAAACAATAACTATGTAGAAACACTTTTTCTGATTCAGTATCGTAAAAGTTGCAGCATAAATAAAAGAGGCATATAGTAAACCAAATCTACATCTAATTTCAGCATGCTCAAGAAGACTTGGCCTCTATTAGGGTCAAAGTGTATTAGATATTACTTTCTTCCAAGTGCAGGATGGCTAATCTTGAAACTACGCAAAGAAGTGTCCTGGGAGACAGCTTGGATTACTGAGAGTTTTGCTTGAATGGGTTAAGATCAATAGACCGTGCAGAGAATGGTTAGAAAAGAGAAGTTTGTTTTGGCTACCAGGATAACTTTAAAAAAAAGTTGAATGGGGAAAGGTCATTTACCGGACTTGCTTGAAAAAAAAAATTCCGAACTAGATAGTCGGTAGTTTGGTTATTGCAATATTTGCATCATTATGATGTAACCAACACCAACCACCGAGGCTCTGACCGGAATTATGAATAAAGTGGGTTTCAGTGTTACGAGTTTAAAGCAGTCAAATCACTTAGAGGACACCACAAGTCAAGAGGAATCACCTGGCACCTCATGTTGTAGCTTATTTGCCTACAGATAATAGGCGCTCCCTCTTGATCAGTGGTGCCCTCTAGAAGTATTCTGAGCTTGTCCCATTAATTGGTTTCCCCAGTAGCTTAAAACCCAGAACATACATTAACAGGTCTTGCTATGCTTTTACTCCGAACTGGGTACAAATTCTTTAAATTTTGAAATTCAATGTACAATTACTGGGATGTGTGATTAACGGTTTTATAATATACTAATTTATTGAGGGTGAATAGAAAACAAAGAGCCGTTGATATCTAGTTCCATGATTACTCGTTTCAAATAGTTGTGAACCAATCTACAAAATATATCTTGTTGATAGCTGATAATTTGCCACCAGCGCACGGCATATACAATTTTTATGATTCACGTGCAAGAGAAATTAAAGAATGTCTGACAACCCTTGTAGTCCAGACTGAAGCAAACTGAATTAAAGTATTTCTTTCCTTTGGTTTTGTACCACCATTCTGCATGTCACGGGTCTAGAATTTCCGCTGGGAATAAATGTAACATGTAAAATTGCTATGATATATGGTGTATCTTTCGCATATATAAGATGATAAATTTATCAATTATGATATTTATTATACTGTATACCATACACCATTGTTTTATGTTGAACCAAGTCTGTTGAAGCTGTGCGTCTTGTATTAACGCAAGTCTGTCAGGTTTGTGTAATATGAGTAGTTAGCACGCATGTGCATCTACAATTACGAGGATGGGACCTTACCTCCGGCAGCAATGTCGATTTGAATCTCGTTTTGCTGCTGTGCGGTTGCGTTCTTTATCCCAGGACCAGATACTCTCACGTGACCCGCGTTAGCCACATCACTTTCTCCGACGTTGATTTTGAAGGGGGAACCAGGATACTTATTTCCATCTTTCGTAACTTCGATGTTGTATGTACCCTTCTCACGAGGAGCGAATGAAGCCAAAGCTGAAACAGTATTAGATGACGAAGTTTTCTCAATTCTGAGGACGCATATAAATTACAGCTAGCTTTTACTGCCCATATATCTTGCAACCAGCCTTGTCACCAGACTTAGCCTGCTACCGCCTGCTTTAACCTTGGCAGTGTATATATATATATATATATATATATATATATATATATATATATATATATATATATATATATATATATATATTCAAATATGGCGAATGACAAGTATATAAAATCAATTTTGGATTTCTAAAACCATTCCTAGATATCTAAAGATCCTTTATAGAAATCTAAGAATGAATTATTAACATCTATAATTTATTTTTAAATTTCTGAATTTCACTTTTAAATATATATATTATTTTAGATGGCTGAAAGTGATTTTTAGATGTCTAAAATGGGGATTAAATGTTAAAATAGCTTGCAACTAAGGCAAGTGGTTTTGACATTTAATCACTTTTTAGATATCTAAAATTGAATTATAGTTAACTATAATTCATTTTTAGATATATACAAATTGTTTTACATACCTATTTATAGATATCTTATATATATATATATATATATATATATATATAATTCGAATTATAGATATCTACAAATCATTTTGAGATATCTATAAGTCCGCTCTCTATTTAGACACCTATAAATTTCTAGATATATTTAAATATGGTCGTCGTTGCAAGGCAAAACTATGTGCGTCCTAGATTTTCGCCATGTTCATAAATACTCATAAAGATGACTGTCGTTTTGCAAAGTGAAATAGCCTAATGATACCAGATCTTCCTGTGAGTTTGTTATACGAATGGGAAGCTTGTGGCACGCGATCTAGCTAACACATTGTCTGTTTGGACGATTGATATACCACATCCAAGGTTTTTACTGACTAGAAAAGTAACGGCCAAATCGAAACAATTGACAGAGTTCGGATTCGATCATTGCAGGTGGTATCTTCATGGCATTATTGCTTCAAAACATAAATGCTGCACGGGCTATTAAAATCATTTTTATCCATAAGTCTCTCTATCTGTTGAACCACACGATTAATGACGTACGAGATGATGCATACAGTTAAACAAGGATTCCCGCATCAAGCAAACAAGGATACTACGTCACTTCCCTTACACTATGCCGCCTCTAGTTTTTTCGGTACCCTCTCTCCGATCTACTTCTTGCCTTGCTTTTTCAGTAATATTCTGCCACACCAACAAACTAAAGCTTGGATGGCATCAACAAGTCTACTTGCAACCATTCACCATATAAACTACCTACCGTATTTTACTGTCAGTTACTAATTTTTGATTCTTAAGATTCACTCTAATCTAATCGGTCGTTTTAATTTGCCAGTTAATAGTTTTCTTATAAATAAATGAACACAATTTTAAGAAGATGCACAGCCGTTAGCCTGGTAATTGCTGACTGCAAATTGATGGCAGCCAAATAGCCTGGTAAATACTGTGACATTAATTTTCATTATTAACGGTCGGTGCCTTGATTGATGAGGATGTACATTTAGATAATTATTAATATCATATTATACTTTTAGGATGATTATTAGGAAAGAAAGTCGTTAACACATATACTGGAAATGAGAACATGGGTTCAATATACAGATATATATTTTCCGTAAAGTCATTAAAATTACCCAGAGCGCCCTCTACTGTTTTCTTCAGGATGCAGCCCTCAGTCTTCCCGGAAGGAGATTTGAGTGTGGCGACAACATTGGTCAAATCAACGTTGGTTCCGCCGAGAACCTTCTCACTTGTGGCAGCGATGGACAGCTGAGACCTCTTACGGCTTTCACCTGCATAAATCAAATCTTGTAGGTGTAAACCACACAAAGGAAAATAGAAAATGATCAAATCACGCGCACTGCCAACAATGTCTTTCACTAACAATATATATATATTACGAAAGGCCTGACGGCATCCGTCTCTTATTTTACCGTACCATTTAGAGGAGACGTGTGCACGGCTTGTACCATGTTTGCAACCCGCTGCAAAATGGAGAGCGATAATATGTCCTCATAAATTTCATCACTACTAAAATCCAACAGTTTTTTCCGCTTCTGCCCTGCCGAGGCACCGTAAATGCACTCATAATGTCACCCAAGTGTGCAAAAAACCATATGTGGATTAAGGGTATATTTAAAAACACACGGAAGTGGTGTATTACAGTTGTGCTGGGAAAGTTTTATTACAATAGGAAAGTTACAATATGTTTTTCCATGCATAAACTTATGTTCATAAAAGATTATTGCAGAAACATGGGGAAAGATATGGCAAACCAGAAGAGAGGATGAAACGATTCGCAAAGCATTGAAGAACACGGCCTCAAAGTCCGTATTTATTGGTGGCGGATAATAATAATAATAATAATAACAATAATGATAATAATGATAATAATAATAATAATAATAATAATAATAATAATAATAATAATAATAATAATAACAATAATAATAATAATAATAATAATAATAATAATAATAATAATAATAATAATAATAATAATAATAATAATAATAAATTTATGTACAAAGATCACACGCCAGTCATAAACCATAGAACAATGAATGGCACAACGCAGGGTCATTTGCAATTATCATAAAGACATGAACGAAATAGCGAGAAATGTGCAGAACAACTTAATGTTATTAGTTACAAAAACGGTGAGAGATGCCACTCAGTTAGTAACACTTGTAACAAATTGTACACTCAGAATTAATAGATATTAAAGGTTTAGAAGTTGAATATGTATGTCCTTGCAGTGCATCAGGCATAATTATTATCAAGGAGTGTCAATATGTGTTAGCAATCATTAGATGCCAATTCCTTGAAGTATTGTCGACGGTAAATAATAGTCTCCACAAGTCGTATCCTACTGAACGCAACCAAACCAACAAATCCTTCGTTTTCATAACCACGTCAATCTGCAATATTCAATTTCAATGAAGCGATGAATTCAAACATTCCCGTCCATAAGTCTGTTTAGGGTACCAACTTCGATACATGCCAATAAATTTTCACATTGCCTCCATTTAGTTACAGATATGAAATGCTGTCAGATAATCATGATAATAGCAAATAGGGTGAGATTGTGGAGGGATTCAAGTGGTTAGCGATTGTAAAAATGTTATCAAACATAGGCTGGAATATGGGACACCAAGGGATCAGGAAGAGAGGGAAGCAAATGAGTAAGAATCTTCCAGTGGCATATAATGGCGAAAGTACCCATCAGACTGTGGTCCGGAAGTGACGTCATAGCATATGCATAACACTGCTTCTTTCTTACCTAGAGCTGAAACCTAACCAGTTGTCCAATAAGGACATAAGTCACCTACCTCCGCCTGTTAATAGAGATAGCAAAGCATGTAGTCTTGTTGTTGTTGTTGTTTTTTAAGTTTTGAGCCATAACTAAACACATTCTACATTTTTCACGTTTGTTAGATGAAAAGCAAAAAAATGTTAACCACGCTAACGCAATATTTTCGCGTGCACCGGTCTGCAGACGTGACAAACCATGAATGTCGAGCATAAACTAAAACGAGTTTTATCAAACTTGATATAATTATTGACGTCAGAGCAAATGTTTATACATACACATACATGTATATCTATCTATCTATCTATCAATCAATAAAAAACTGACCAATACCAGCAGCTACGTTCTATAGGATAAATAAAACCTGAAGCAAGACTGCAAAACCGATGTACAGCAACTACAAAGAAGAAAGCTTAACTTTTTCAACCATGAAGCAGAATATTAATTTTATTTCCTCACTTGTGTATGAAATGCATGTTTGAGCAGCGTATTAACACATCAATTTTATGCCTTTTATCATGGAGGTTTGATTCTGGACTTAGTTATATCTAAGCTCAATGTGAATCTACTACGTGACTGGACTCCCTTTATTAAAAAAATCCACTCACAACATAAAAATATTTCTGGAAAATGTGTGGTTAGACAACTCACATTGGGAGAGGAGAATCACACGTAACTTTGACCCAATCATAGGGACCAAAAGTAACAGTTTAAATTTTATGTAAATACATTTGGTAAGAAAATGTGGTACCAAACACTGTTGACCTTTGTAACTTCATTTTAATGTCAATCAGGATGGCCAGCAGATCGAACACAGGTAGTCCAACTTCATACATGAAGTTCTTTATATGATCCTGAATTTTAGTCAAAAGGTATCGATGTCAGTTGCTCGATGATTTCAAATTTGTAAAAGACACATTTAGATACGTTTTTATGATTATTAAAGTTGGATACTGCTCGTGTAGTATTATAATATTATGTGGTTAAAAAGCCATATCTTAAGCTTGTGAAGTAAAGTTTTAAAAGTGTTTTTTAATTGAATTTTAAAGTAAGATACCCTCTGTATATTACAACACTAACCACTGGTTTATACCCCGAAGTTATACATATCATTTCAAAGCATGCAAACAACAGCAAAAAAGCTTATGTAACAACTCAAGGCATATTGAGAATATACACCGTGCTTTAAGTACTTTATTCCGTCAGATAAAAATAAAGTTTCGTCCGAATTTTGTTAGAAAATGAACTTTAATCATTATGTCGTATACTATCGCATATTGTGTTCTTTACTGGAATTAAACTCGAATTACTTTTCAGTTTAGGCCAATACTCTGTCTGTAAAGTATCATCGGCCGTATACGTTATTAGTTTTATTTCATAATCAAATACTTACGTCTACAGTACTAAACATTTACTTATATATCTCCAAAGTTGTGTGCCAGGGGCAGATTAGCCTCAAAGTTATATATTTGATTTTAACGTTGCGTACATAAGGAGCACTTAAACTTTACTTACTATAGGATTCCAAAGTTGTTTCCTGGAGGTCATTGTCTCGATATGTTACATGTTTATTCATTCAATTATTCAGAAGTTTTGACTTCGAAATCCTATTCAACATATTTCATTGATTTAAACGGTAAAGTATGAAGACGAGTGGACGACACTGAAAAACATCAATGTATTTTGACCTGTTGGGCGTGAACAAGGTCGATGAATGTGGGAAGATCCATGCCACACACAAGACATGCTGCGCAGAGTGCATTCAATGAGGCACGGGCCTGCGATTTTACACTACATAGGCGCGCGGGCGTGTTTTAAAAAATTCTTGCATTCAACCATATTATACACATGCATGCTGAAATTTAATTAAAAACATATGAAACAAATTATTAAAATTCTTTCGTGACATTTACAACGTAATATCATTACACATTGCGATGGACGCCACATGTACGTCTTGCATTCTTCCTGTTCTCGGTCATATGCCTCGTCGATTTGGACCTTTTTACTTGCACCAAGGAACAGATTTTATGCAGCAGATGCGTCATGTGGACACCGCATACCCACTTTGAATGTAACATAGTTACTGGACTACGCTGTAAAACATTGCTGTGTATTTTGCAGTAATTCTCTGGTAACTAATTTACCTACAAGCTGCTTAGCTTTCTGCGGCATTACTATAAGTTCCATTACTTCAGTCTAACAACACTGTAACTTTTATGTTGCGATGCAAATTACTTAAAGTGAACCAGTGGCGTGTCAGTTAGGTATCAACATTATTGTACACTTCTCAAACCCCCAGTCATTTAATTTGTAATAAAATAATCACAATGGTCAGTGGATGATTCATTACATCAAGCTGACTTTACCTCTGACTCCATTCTTGGTCTGTCAAAGTTTTTCAAGTTGTGTCACATCAAAGCATTAAATGTACTCCAAGTTTCATTCCTTGTAAGTAGTGGCTGTCCAGTTACATTACTACCAAAATATATACTCCTCGAGATAATAAATGGAATTCTGTTACTAGAGGAGTACTGGAAGAAAAAGTACAAATGTAATATCAAACGAACACAGAATTTAACACCAGAAGTGCAATAGGTATGAATAGACTCGACATAGTCACGCATCACTGACTGTTCACAAAACAAAGCTATCCACTGAACAGGAGGGTTGGCTGTACCCTAACATTTGTCAGTAAGTATATTTTCATGAGAGTTATGGTTCCTTAATTGTTCTGATAAGAACCTATAGTATTCTCCGAAAATCAACATCAATAACGAGTTGCACACCCCTCTGCTGAGATTACTGAACTGATACGACTACACATGGAGCGAAACACTTTGATTAACTAGTTCAAGGATTTCAGTCCAACGCAATTGCTGAAGATTCGAGGCAAGCTTTTCAATACAGGATGCTAAGAGTACCTAATTTCAGGCCACCTACACCACTTCCTACTGACAGTTCTTAACAACAGCTGGCCAATGAAAAGAGCTAGACTTGTTTATCCCCCAGGTGTGTCCACAAACAAGAGTAACAATCAGGGGATATGTAGCAATACCGCCATATGCAGTCAACATCCTCTTTTGCAGTTGGTGGTGCCTGTATGCTGCACGACCAAGCATGTACCAAACGTGCTCAACGATATTCAAATATGAGTTGGAGGCTGGCCAGGGCATATGAGCATACTCTTGCTGCTGATTATGAAAATCTCTGATGAGTCTGGCCGTATGTGGCCAGACCTTATCATCTTGTAGCATAAATCCAGGGCCCACAGAAACTAGACCAAAGGACACATCAACTGGCTGTTGAAAATCATTCGTGTATTTCTGGGTTGTCATGATGCAATCGATGATCTGAAAACATGACATGTGCTGATAAATTATAGCGCCCTACACCATTACTGAGCCTGCTCCATATCTATCCACATTGCAAACGTGTCTAGCTTCAATCCTTTTTTTCTTGGCCTCCAGACTCTGCCAGCATGGAACTTAGACAAAAGCGTGACTCGTCGCTAAAACTAAAAGGACGTTTTCTACTAATATAAGCTCCAAGATCGTTTCACCACACCACTCTCCTTTCTTTTTTTGTTTTCGCTAATAATTGGTAAGGTCAATGGCTTGTGCATGTAACATTCCTATCCTTCAGATTTCTACCCATTATTCCCAATCTGAGGTGCAACAATAACACCCTGCGCTGCTGTAGAGGTAGCACCGACCTTCTGAACTCATACAAAAGGAAGTTTCGCTCACGTAATCCGATAACAAATAGTCATCAGCCCTCTTTGTTTTCCTGGGACGCCCAGATCCATTTCCATGAGTAAGTATGCCTGTTGCCTGTTCTTTCAACAGCGAATTCCATACTCACTTTAGTGATGGCAAAATATTGAATTCTTCAGCTTCCTGGGCTTGTTAGCACCCAGCTCGTCTACATTTGTTTACAATAAGCATTTTTTCACTCTTTGGGAGATGACTTCCATGCATTTTGTTTATGTTTACACTCCATTTGGCTTCCGATAAGTTTTGGGGACTCGTCTGTGTGTGATTATGTAACTGGTTACAAGCTATCAAAGGCACCTGATCAAACATGACTTCCGAAAAGTAAACAAGTATCATAACACGCAATTTCTTAATTTTTTAGTTGAGACTGAGTTTATTTTAGACCATTAAGTGATTGAATCTGAAATTCCATACATTATCTTATTGTGTGGAATATATAAATATAAATATATATATATATATATATATATATATATATATATATATATATATATATATATATCAAAGTTCAGTCTTATAGTATTACACTTTTATTTCAGTTTTGGACTACACACGGTGATGCCAAAAATGTATGCTTCATATGATGGTGAAGTGGGTAAGTGTGCTTTTCAAAATGTTTCACATTTAATAATTATGTTGCTGTAATTTGTCTCTGGAGAATTGGTGCTGCCGGCATGCACGTACTCACAAATACTCAACCCCACGGCGTCACATGTGCCCATTTCCACAACTACCTGTCATGCCAGGTAAAGGTAACAAAATGGTATGCTAGCTGGATTTGTGAAATAGCGCCGTACAAGTTATATCCTTTTTGGGAATAAGAATCTGTACAGACTAATCATTCATCTCTTTCTTGTCTGATATAAATGCATTTCTAGTATGGACGTGGGAAATCATCGAAATATTTGGTCAATTTGTGCCAAGTTTACAAAACGTAAATTTTAGGCGCCTTGAATTTCAAAAGATGTTTGACTTTCAGAATATTTTGTTGACTGGATACATGTAAGGGAGTTGTATTTTGAATAATGGATGAACTGTGGAACTAACTTTAAAGCATGAAAATGCATTTAAGTGAAAATACACCACTGTACTGTTATTGTAACACAATTAATTATTTTCACGTTTGATTGCAGTAACTTGATGGCATCCAAGTCACCAGTGAAGTACTGTAGTTTTTGCAGCAATGTTTACAGCGTCGTGCTTAAAATTTGTCTCGCACTTGAATGTGATTACACAGACAACTACATAATCAAATGCCCAACTTATAACATGATAGATACACAAATCAGATGTCATGCCATACATGCTTCATGTACTTGAACATACAATGTACAAATTGCAAAGTCGGCTGTGAAGTGCCTCTGAACCAAAATAGAACTATTAGCTTCAAATGTTTGCAATACATGAATCCAATATTACTTCATACAATGGCCACGTTTAAACTCCAAAATGAACTGGTCAACAATCCAAATCACTTGAATCACTACAACCAGGCAACAGTAGGGGGCTTATACAGAATACATATTCTATCTTCTATCCAATCGGAAAGTGTAACACAAATGCAAAGCGTACTGTATCTGTACTCTCTGGCTATTTAGTGGGTATTTTTGCACAGCCTCACTAGATTCACAAATTATGTGCAATCAATATAAAATCGCACAAAACGCGATGTAAAAAGCGTGTATGGCATATATAAGCTTTCATATTCATAAGTCAAGGTAACAGTTAAATGCCTTTTACTGATTTATCTATCTCAATTTACGCCAATATACACAATGTCTATACACACCAGAAACTTTGGAAGAGAACGGAGATCCTGTAATATGTTTGCCGTCCACCTTGATGTCGATGGTGTATTCCCCGGCTTGCATGGGCATGAAGGAGTACTCCGAGTGACCCTTTCCCTTGTCGTTCTTCTTCAATTGAGGTTTTCCGGGCCCGTCGATAGTAACTGCTGCTTTCTCTAAAATATTTGATTAAAACTAATGCTGCGTGTTTTCCTGACATGTTTACATGTTTTTGTTTACGGTATAACAGTTCTATTTCTAGATCACCTGCGTTGTCAAATCGGAAGTTTATACACGTAGTTAATTTCGCAAAACGGCATTTGCAATAGATATCACTACACATATTACTTTTCAGTAACGCTTAATCAGCGCTACATTGACTCAGAATATAATCGATTAATTTGGCTTTAATCTGTCAACTATTTGCAACGATTGTTGGAACCGTTGTGAAATTAATCGATTTATATTTCACGTACAATTTATGGCTATCGCCACTTTGAAAAGTGAAACTTAATAAATTCCTATAATGAAGGCCGGCCGCGCCAAACTACCCGATCACACTACTACTTGTTTACGGTTCCCGTAAACACGTCCTGACCTTTGAATACAAATGGCACCAAGAGTAGTCACATACTTACAACAATAGATCACTGTGACATTTACTTACTTGATCCAGCGACGACCGTGAAACATGCTTCCTCAGCAATACTACCTGCTATTAGGCCGGAACCGTAAGCGGTAACAAAGCCACCGCCCATTGCATCAACGTGGCATCGAAATGGTGACCCTGTATTAAAAAAAGTAAAAAAAAAATGGCTATGATTTCGAGAAATTTCGTTTTACGGTGTAGCGAAATACATTTATAATTTCAGTTGATGAACTTCAAATCATTGTAGATACATTTCTAAGAACAAACTAAGAAAAGCATATTTACATTTTGAATATAATCAATGCCATATGGTAGAGTCTGGTTTGTAACTGTTACATTTTTTAGCTTCTTACTTTCAAAAGCAAACACATTTCTTTTTTTTGAAAACATCGTTTGACAGTTTACTATCATTTGATAATTCACTGTTCCTTAAGTTTAATCAGTCATATATAAATTAAATATTACACACACACATATTATTGGAATTTGTAAATATGTTAGCGGGCCCACGATTAAAAATTTCACTGTTAAGTCAACAACTGAAAGAATAAAAGTGCCATGTACCGTCCACTGTACGGTCATTGTATGACAGCGCCACCTCGTGGATTCCTCTGTCGAGGGGCTTGTATTGGAACGTGACCGAGCCATCTGGATTGTCCCCAACAACTGGATGTGGCATCTTGAAGGAACCTGCAAATGTATAACAATAACTTACTTACAGATACATTTGATGCGAACATAGTATCATATGCTATAGATGATTCGGAGTTCAAACTTTTGCTCGAATTAAAATAGAAACAAAATCCTGGAAAATTCAACCACTCCCATAACAATACGGCCGTTTAAGAATTGTAGTCGTAGAATTGAGCAAAAACCACCGTACTGCAATATTTCTAATCACTGGGCTTGATACAACATTTTTCGGTCTTGCTTTGAAGTTTGTTTCTTGCAGCTAACTAGTAATTAGTATCAGGTCTGATTAAGTTCTAACAAATTGCAGGGAATTGGATTGTTTTCAGACGTTTGGCAGCCGCGGTTGAAAGGTCTCACCAAAGCAAGGCTCAAATCATGAACCCCTTCAGAGGAGCAAGATTTGCACCAAGACAATAAATGTTAGCAACAAACCATTCATGGGATCGAGCCTGGGGGCGGGGGATCGGGGATTCGTACGAACCCCCTTTGAAAACAACCCCCGCCCGTCCAATTCCAGAAAAAAAAAACATTTAATTTATTGCATGCAAGCGAAGACGAATAACACTGTCAAACATTCACAACATGCAGGGGATACCGTATTTGAACATCTATTTTTCAAAACTGTTCTTCTGGAGGGGAACCTCGGGGTCCCTTAGCATGGCTTAGCTTCTATGGTGCTCGTTCACATATTTTTTCCCAACCCACTTTTCAAAAAGGTGACTACGGGTCTTAAGCTGCTGTATTATCTCGACAAGTACAGTTTATTTTTCGCAAAGTTTGGTTAACTGGGTTCAAACCAGTCACGTTCAATTCAGGACGCTCAGTTGTCTGAGACAATGATAGCATGTGTCAGATTCCTGTAATTAGCCTAGCCTGGTTTAATCTGCTTATCTTACCGAATTATATGTCCTGGAAGACTTAGGTATCATCATTACCAGATATACGTTAGCCAAGCCCCAGACTGCCCTCTTCCCTACTTGTCATTGCCTATTCTGAGCATACAGAGACTGATATGCTTCAATTTTCTGTTATTTTTAGCATGGCGTGTCCAATAAGTAAATGGTGTAAGACTGGCCATGTCAGCGTGAAAAGATATCCACAGATCTTAGAGCGGGTAACTATCAGAGCATGTGTCGAAGGCTGAAAAGGCCAAACGTGTATCTGTGTATATCTACCTGCTCCTTTTCTATGCATTATTTTATCGAGGTGATCCCTCATTATAAATGAAAGATCACAGCATAAAACAGGAAAGAAGTAATGCGAAACTAAGAGTCAAAAATTTTTTAAAAATCAACTATTTGACCATGTTATTCTAAAGAAATAATGATTCTGTGATTCATCAGCTGATACATGAGTTGAGGGACTCATATATATTGGTACTGAACAGATAATTTCTCTAAGAGTGGAACAATGGTCTCTTTGAGCTTACATCTTGTTTCAAGAAACGATTCCTATTTTTTTCATGAAACCAGATTAGAAAGGGCTTGGGAGTAACAGAGGATTACTTTCTTTCGGTAAAACAATAAAATTGATCATGGAAGTATATATTTGGGTGCCTTCTCTTATTATAGGAAATTCAATCTTTTTTTGAGAAAATGTAGACTACTTTTCTTAATTATCTTAAAAAACTTAGTCAAGATAATAACTTTTATTGTGATGATACCTACTTTCTGCTTTTTATTTTGCATTTTTTAGTTATCCACACAAAACTGGCTTGGCAAATAGAATGTTTTATTGGAATCGTGACACAAGAATACATAGTCAAGATAATAACTTTTATTGTGATGATACCTACTTTCTGCTTTTTATTTTGCATTTTTTAGTTATCCACACAAAACTGGCTTGGCAAATAGAATGTTTTATTGGAATCGTGACAAAAGAATACATGCACTAAGTGACGGTATGTATTTTAGCTGCGTTTGGATTTATATTTTACATGGACATCCTTGATTTTTGTATTTGGCAAAACAACTTTTCGCTCCTTTTTATATTCCTGACATTTATAATTGAATATTATGTAAATGACTTGCCTTTAAAGCTTTGTAGTTTAATACTTTAACATTTACTGAAAGGCTTTGCCTGTACGTTGGACTTACTGTTTCAGACACGGGTATGCCCGAGGGGGCACATACCATGCTAAGGGCTACAAAGTCTCGTGCACTGGTGTAGAGGCTTTGTACTGAACAGCATAGTTCATTGAGTATGTACTTAAGTTACCCGCATCTGCATTTCCAAGGTACTTCAAACTAGAAAATTTCAAATTCTGAACCTTTCATAATTAACCTTTTTTGTTATACTTGATTAAGACATATTTTTATTTCGAAAAAGGCAATTGCGAAAAAGGGAATAGCCCAATAAAAATCCCTTTCGCACATGAAAAGTAAGTTAGTAGTTATAGTTAATATGGCTCCGCACCTTTCAACCCGAACTTTGAAAAACAAAAGTATGCCCACAGATGCATGCATTTTAAAACATGTTTGCCCATGATCTAAACTACATGATGATTGTCAGTCTATTATTGCAAGTCCGTCTTCCCAAAAGGGGTCTTGCCGTAGAAGTGTACATGAATAAATCGCGTCGTGTTTTGACATTATGGCATGTGTGGTTTTTGGTTCTAAAGGAATCATGCTGTCTTTGTAACAAAGAAACAAATCAAATCTAACCAGATCTTTTACACTGAAATACAATTGGACATATCTTGGGTGTGGCAATAGCTGTGATATGGTAAATTTTATACACCTGCCATTGACAGTATGCAAGGTTGGGCTGCCCATCGCCAAAGAAGCTGTCTGTTATCTTGGAAATGGCCGTGTTTAAAGACGTCGCCCAAAAGGTGTATTTAGAGCGATCCATTACGTCATACAGCAGACATACAGATTTATCATGGTGTCGTCTTTCATCTATGAACTCTTCACACTTTTCCAGGTAAAATGTATTGCTAACAAAATTTACACTCACCCAAGCATGCAAGAAGGCCGGGTTAAATGTTTCACGGGGAGCGCTCAGTGCGCTTAGTGCCGAGAGTCAAAGTTGTAGAGAAGGAGCATATAAGCAAGACTGGCATCTGCCGTAAGTAAATCAAGACTATTAATGAAAGTATAATAGTGAAGGAAAAAAAATGAGCAGATGACATGTAAGGTTACTGATTTGCGCGACGAAAGTTATAGCTATTGCTGCTTAGCGCATTCCTGCTTTACAGTGTATTCGCTCGTGTTACCTGTTCCCCGAGTTAAGGAACACGCAGAGCTACCTTATGCCACCAGTGCAGTCCCATTGCCGTAAAACTTGCCTAGGAAAGTTGCAAAACACGAAATAGGGAGCTGGAATAGGATTCACGAAAAGCGGAAATGCCAAATGGGGGATTGGCTACGACTGTTGTCATAAATAGCCCCGGTACATGGGCCCTGGTTTTAACCCCTTGTTGGCACTCTCCCTCGATCTGTTCGTTGTGCGCGCTCTGACAATCCAACTGGGGACGTTGCATCCTGTAAAGCCTCCTTGGAAACTGTCACTCAAGTATTTTATGAGCGCGCCAATGGTTAAGAGGCGGAAAACGCTGACATTTGAGATAGCCTGTCGTTGTTGACAACTTAAAACTAAGGTACAGGTGATAAAACTGAACAGGTATACAGACTGTATAATATGGTTCCCTCGGGATATAAGCCCACTGATCCGCAAGCAGCAAGACCCTGGCTTCCTGCCCCTTAACCGTAACTGTAATCCACGGAGGAGTTCTCAGAATGGCTGGCACGGTATTACTGCCAGCGACTTCCGTTCTGAATGTGGTGGCCATATGGTAGCACTTCTGGTCTAGCAGTTGTCTGGCTCGATACAAGAACATTGTTGGTGTAAGATATTGATACAATCCGCAAGCTGAGAAAGCAATAACCTGCATGGATTTCCAACAACAAAAAGAGGGGTTAAAAAACGTACTGAACACACAATGTGTAGGCATGATGTGACAAGCAGGGTCACTTTCAATAATTTTGCATGCACACCCGTGCACGTACACATGTAGTTATGGATACATAATATGGCAGGGAAAGTTGTATAAGTTCAGACCAAGTCATAGGACGTACCTGGAATATTGAATGCCTGGGTTGAAGCTTATGTAACATGTCAGCCATTCACTGGGGAGGGAATATAATTTTCTGTAATAGCCTATAGTAACAAACACTGATACTAGAAGTTGCTACTTCTGAACTTCTAATTATATTTTGGTTCAAGGAACTGTGGAAGATAACCTCGGGGGAAGGTAAATATCTGTATCTAGATAAGAGAACAGTTTGGTATTTTACCGCTTTGCCGTGCAATTGACTTGAGAGAGTATCAACTTTCCGCATACATATGTATCTCAGATGTTGCTGGGCAAAATAATTTAGGGAAAACTTTTATTAGATTTTTTCCGCTTTTGAAAATGCTTTTTGGATAAATTACATGTTGATTTATCAACCTTCAAACAGTGACACTGTATCTATAATACAATTGATAATAAGCCTTGAGAGAACCAGCACCGATACATCGGCATGCAATTGATTAAAACAGACAGAAGTTTGTGTGTGTGTGTGTGTGTGTTTAATGGAAATGATTCGCCAACAGACGGTTAATGAAAGCATTCCTTTCTAAGTTCATAAAATTGAATTAAAGTTTGGTATTTACCTTTTCTGTTATAAAAAAAAATGTGGGCATACTTTGACCATTATAAATGACAGACATTTATATTGCCGACAAGCGTGTTTCCTGTTTCAGAATTTGAAGAATATATGTGTGAAGGGGGTAATGAACCTACTGTGTTTATATAGCACTTCAAAATTTGAGTCGTTTTCGTTCCATGTACAACTGACTGCGATTGGTCAATTTACACTATTATTGTATTAAATTTTGAAAACATTCAACAGGTACCCAGCACCGTTACATGAGCTTACACCCGTTCCTCATGACGCGGTGTTAGGAACAAATTACACTCGAACGGAGGAGTAACACAATTTGAGGTCCAAATTATATGTATTATTGTACATGCTCCGATCTTGAACACAGTTGTGGCACACTGCCATTTTATGGGTGCAGATACACGAACCAATATTGGTGTGCTCCACAGTTTCAAATGTTGATGTATTTTCCTTCAATCAAGACAGGCTGGTGATATTGGTGTAGGTACACATTGTTAGTGTGCATCAACTACAGTACAAATACACACAACAATATGTGAACAGCAGTGCAAGGAAGACATGATACAGACAAACCCAACAAAATAAGATGTTGTGGGATATTGACGCAGTCAGTTTAGCGATTTGCGTTATCTGGTTGGTATGCAATGTAAAGAGACAACAAGTATCCATAACGCTTGCTATCAGTTGAAGGGACCAGGAATTTTGTCGTATTGCTGCAATCTCATTCACATCACAAAAGCATATGATGAGAAGAATGAAATATTCACGGGGGTTAATTCAAGCCTGAGAAGGGTAAAATGATCGTCCTTGTGTTGCACTCATATGAAACAATATACAAAATATTGGTTCCTATATTGTGTTCAAATATTGAACAAAGTGTTAATTGTCAATAACTTATAGAGAAAAAGCAAGCCAAGCACGAAGGTTCAGCACATCTTTTTTTTTTTTTTTATCAGAGAAAGCAAGGCATGCATAATGCAGCAATTGTTGTGCCATATTTCGTGCCCGACTAAGTCGTTAGAGATCTACGGCCGGGATACCATAAAACTAAGCTACTGACATAAGAAGCCTTATTAAAGCCAACGGTAAAAGTCGGTAGTACGGAAACAGTGTCATATGCATCTGTTATATTGCTTCTTATAGTATATTGTGGTTCATTGTATCTAATGCTTATGCCAGATCGATATATATATATATATATATATATATATATATATATATATATATATATATATATATATATATATATATATATATATAATATGCAGCACACAACAGCCACTGCTCATCCAAACTGAAAATTGCATTCCTTTCTATGCTGACGACAAAAATGTATTTATCTCTGGAAGGAATTTAATTGATTTAAAGAATGAAAGGGAGCTAATTCTTAAAAACGGACACAAGTGGCTCTCTGTCAAAAACTCGCCATGGATGTAGACGAATCATGTTTCAGTACTTTTCGCGCTAAGACACAATGACCACAATTCGTTTTCTAAACTTGAATTTGGAGAAAAATACATTTGAAAAATTACAATCAGCAAAATACATGTGTTCAATGATATATATAATATGAAGCACACGACAGCCATTGCTCATCCAAACTAAAAATTGCATTCCTTTCTATGCAGACGACAAAAACGTATTTATCTCTGGAAGGAATTTAACTGATTTGAAGAATGAATGGGAGCTAATTCTTAAAAACGGACACAAGTGGCTCTCTGTCAAAAACTCACCATGGATGTAGACGAATCATGTTTCAGTACCTTTTACGTTAAGACACAATGACCCCAATTTGTTTTCTAAACTTGAATTTGGAGAAAAATATATTTGAAAAATTACAATCAGCAAAATACATGTGTTCAATGATGGATAACAAATTGGATTGAATTGACAAGTGGACAGCATCTTAAACTACAGTGTAAAGTACATAAATTGTTACAGATGCATAACAAAATCACATCTGTACTCATTGTTGGACGATAATTCATTACTCTATTGTCTACCCCAGGATTTTATTCGTTATCGAAATACATGTATATGGCAAAACGTCCTGTTCAAATCAGCTGCTGGAACTGCTCATATTTAGCCGCCTGCAGCAGGATTCGCTATTATCAGCAGTTAGGTAAAATGCAAGGGATAAGAAATTATAGATACAGATCACGTTACTTGTACAAGAAAGAAGCATGCATTTGCCATGTACCGAGAAGCACAATTGTGAGATCAGCACATCTTGGAGGGCGCTACGTACACCTTATGAGAGTACGACGTGATTCCTAAACCAGTTATTTGTATGTCCATCCTACATATTCTTTAAATAAAGTTATTCTGCTGTGAGTAGATATGCTTTTGATAAACAACTTCGTGTGGGGGAAAACAAAGTCTCTTCGAAAGTTTTACTGGTACAATTTCACATTAAACCAGATAATGTTAGAAGAACAAAATGAGATACTCTGGAATGTTTACTTGACAAATGTTTTTCTCTTTTGTGGTTTACAAGCTTAAAATGATGATTTTTTAAAAAACAATATGCGAGTCAGAATGGCAGGAATAACGATTATTTCTTCGCAAGTGTACATCATTCTTATAGTTATAATGTAAACATACCCAAAAATTAAAACTTGCATTGAAAATAGACTTGCATGCACATATTTGTTTTTTCAGAACACTTTTTTATGCCTTGGAAGGAGATGGAGAACCTGTATTATTAGTACTCAATTGCACGATTAGGTAATCTGGTTTAAATAAATATGTTTAAAGTGTAGGGAAGCACATTGACTGTGGGCATATTATTTGTGCTGATTGCTTTTATAACTTATCCGTGATTTTCTTTATAATTCTTGCAAACGAGAGAAATTGACAGCATTGACATTACCGATTACCGCAATCACTGATCAGGGAGGTGTGTAGCAGTGACTCAGATATGGGCCCTATGACTACACAGTGCTACGTGCAATTCGCCTTGATTTCCAGCAGATGACTCTTAAATCGTATCAAGGGTACGTCATTTTTTTTTACTGTGCTGCTCTGCATTGGCGTTGATAATCACCTGACGTTGCTCTTGGAAACGAAGGTTGCTGGTTTACTCTTTCAGTGCCAAGTTGTAATAGATTCAAGTTTTCCTCGGCGTGATTTGGGAGCAGGCATCTGGAGCACACTAAGAAAAGCTGTTGACCTGCACCATTCTTATGGTCTCTGTTGTCTTACGGTAACTGTAGGCATGCTGGTACTTTATCTAAAGGTTGGTTTAACTCATTCCACCCTAATGATGCCTTTACCCGCTAATATCTAAATGTCGTCTGCTAATTGTATTTTACTAATTTAGGGATTATTTTTCAAAATTTTGGATGAAACTTGCATGGAAGATCATTCCAAATTGTATACCCTTGGCGCGCTCTGGGCGCAATGCAAGGAAAGTTGTTGACTCGGTCTTCTATCAGGGCGAAATGAGTTAAGGGCACACCGACTGTTGTCGAAGTTGGCAGTGAAACAGTTAAAAATCGAATGGAACTACAAAGATTGCTCTGTCAAGCAATTCCACGAAAGCAAAAACTTAACTTCGGTCCAGCAAAAACTCTTTGTGCTTCGTAAGTTTTCAAGTATTGTTATTCTCTCTTTTTTCGACAAACAAGTTCGTTTGAACTTGTAAGTGCATAAAGCACTTGCAAAATACGCAAAGCGTTTCGTCATAGTATTCTGTCCTTTTGAATCGCTCTGTTATATATATTCCAGACGCTCGGTACCGACTACAGAGCAGCTGAAAACTCTCTGTTCTGTACCAAGCAATGCCCTTGTTGGCCGCAGTGTGCATGTCAAGACCTGCTGACTGGTTGTCTGTGGTTTATGGCATTTTCTCTATCAACAATGGGCGTATTTCCTGTGGCTTTTTGACATATCTTGCAAGTTAGAGCTACTGAACAAAATAGTGTAAATCAACCTTCCTGGTGTGCGAGAAAAAGAGTACAGAATGGCCTCAATTAAAGTACAAACGATGCCAATGCTGGATGGACCACATTGAGTTTCCAGTCTAGTGTATTAGTCTGGCAAATGTGCCATTTCATGTTCTTACTAATATCTTTGAATTGTTACCATTGAAGATGCTGGTGTTTAAAAACTCGAGACACACCTAAGAATGTTTAGTGGAGCCCTCAGATGTTGAAGTTGATGGCTGGATAGGTTTGTATGCAAACATATGCAATCATGGTCCAAATGTTGCTGAAATAACTTATTATATAGCCTTTAGTTTTAAAATTTGTAATTTCTTGGTACATTATTATGTACACATATGTTCGGCTAAGAATCATTGGGGATCATGAAAAGTTAAGATCGAAATTCACATATTTGGGGTGCCTGCAGGATTGAAAATATTCTTAAACAAAGATATATTTATCTAAATGCACCAAATGTTCTACAACAAGTCCATATCATCGACACGTTATGCTTTGGCCAGGTTGTATATTCTCTATGCCTGCTCCCATCTCTGCTTAACCGTATATCATAACATTCTAGGTATCCTTTCGATACCTATATCTATATTAAGTTTGTGTAACAATTGCAGAATTTAGCTTTCCTCCTGCCTGCATGAATATTGCAAGATCAAGGATTTGCACCTCGGCAGATAGTATCACTAGACAAAGAATGCTCTTCCTTTATCTCTTGCCCAGACCAAATCTAATTTAGTGGAAAAACATAGCACTTATCTGATAATTTTGTGCTTTTTTTTCTTATCTCCATTGTGTCAAGTTCGCTCAGCAGTACTGTAGCCTTGGCATAAGATTGAGGTGGTATAGTTACATGACCGATGTAAAAGTTCTATCTTAGATACCCTTACATAGTTCCAGCCGATATAAATACACGTAACTACGTCATTAGCACATTTTTAAGTAAAACTTGGCAGAAAGATATCCCATCGGGGCTAATCAAATTATGTTCAATGTCAAGTCTGTCGCTTGTGCTGTGCCTGCTTTATGCAAAAACGCTGAAATATTAATGCCTTTCTATATTATCATTTAGCTTAAAGGAACAAGACACTGGCATTAAAGGAGGAACAGCACCATTTTAAAGAAAAGCTCTTCCCTGCTAATGGATTATACGGTTGACAGCCATAGTCCATGGGCCTTATGTACATTCATGTAAGGTTATCAGAGTCTCAGAATCTTTCTATTGGGCAACAAGTCATTGAAAGCTACGTACTTCCCCGGCTTTTATGTGATCTACTTTGTCTGTCTGTCCGTCTGTATATCCTAATTACACTCACGTTCCCTTGAGCTGTATATATTTGGAGATTTTTTGGCCAAATATGGAAAAAAAGCATATGCTTTTTACATACCACGAGGACATCAATCTGACAATTTCAGCACATCGAGGTTTAATTTTGTTTGAACAACGGGGTTTCAAAATTGTCATGTTCAGTTTCCGACTCCATAAAACATCCATAAATCTAATGTAAGAGTGTTGGTCCCAAAAGCCCAGACAAGAATGGCCAAATCAGCCTGCTTACATGCTTGTAATGTTCGGCGAAATTAGGTTACGAGGGCTTAACACATTACAAGAATCCATGCCATTCTGACATGGCGGCTGTGAGGACACCATGTTGCATTATGCCACGTACCCTGGTGGAAAACTGAATATAAGCCCTGCCAGACGCAGCATGAGAAGCTTGGAAACCAATAAATAAATCACTCTCGAATTTATCAACTGTTGTCGAACTTGTCCCAGCTTCCCTGGGCGCACTGCAAGTTACTACCAAGAAAGAAAGTCTTAGGTGACAGCTGAGTGGTAATTGAGAAAATAAATTACGCAATCAACAGTCACCAATGCTTTGATTATATTTCCTGTTGAAGCAAAATTAGTTGCATATCTTCATTATTAGTACACTAAAACAACACCAAACCCAAGAAAAATTGAAATAAACGTAGATTGAGGGCAAAATAAGATTTGAAATATTTGTGAAAAACTCCAAGTAAGCAGTTTTTGCTCTCAATTTCCTTGCCATTGCACTTTTAGTCACATTAAGGGTTATTGTGCTAGAAAACTATGCCTACTTTTCAGACATTTCGTTCTACTGTGGTAAAATTTTGACGAAAAGAAATATGATATACCTTCTAGAAATGCATCGAAACTTTAAACAAGAATCTTACCAGTATCTGTATTGTTTTACCTAAAATTGCTAGAAGTCTCATTAATCGAGAAAAGAAAAATTCATGAAGAAGAACAAATTTAAGCTATGATCAGTAAGAGTCGATAAGTAGAGACCTGTCGTTTTGAAATCCTATTCCAAATTTGATTTTTGTTTACTATTAACCCGAAACGATAATCCAGGTCACTAACTGAATTTATTCAAGACACCCTCCAAATATACTGATAACGTGGTGATGGGCTGCATGTTCTGGGCAGCTAAAATAGAAGATACATAAACCCTGTCATTTCGCTTAATATCTAGTACTTTTTTTCGAGTATTCTGTCTAGTTTTGCATTCTTTGCTTTTATCAGTTTTCGTCTTGTTCTTGTCACTTCTTGCTTTACTGGAAATTTTAAAAATGAGAAAGACAAATTGATTCTATTTTACTGGGTTAGCCTTATAAGGACGTCTGTTCTTTTCATTGACAAAAATGGCCAAAATATATCCATAAATGTATTTTTCTAATGTTTTTTATGGTCTCAGCTGCTCTACTGCAACTTCTACCCTTTAAAATCAAAGTTTCCCACCATTATAACAAAATTTCAATATATCTGCCACAGGAAAGGCAACAGCATCCGTGGCATCCTGGTTAGTGTTTCCTAACCAATGTTATATGACAGCAATATACATAGCATGTCCACAATTTGCCTCAAAATTACCAAAATATATTTCATCATTTTCAGAAACGATAATTTGGAAACACATCTCAATTCAGATGGATCGCTTGCCTTTGGATGGATAACAATATCATTGATGTATAGGCTTACTATATGTCCCTCTTTGGATTGTCTCAGTTGGTTATATGAATTTGAAGAACACAAGTTACTCCAAAGAAATATACATAAAGCAGCATCCTTCACACGTGTCCCTTGCAAAAAGTCACTTATCCCAGACCACCCAGAATTTCGTGCTTGTACTCTTTTTCTTATCGGTTGAGAGGCAAAACATAGGGCGCACATACTTCAGTGAGGCATCAAGCTAAAAGCGAAAAATATGAACCTAATTAACACATACAGGAAAATAAGCAAGAAAATAATCAGGAACATGTAGCCCCGAAAATGAAGTCAAGTATCCCCGGCGGGATTTGAACCTCAGACCTTTGGCACAAGCTTCAAGCCTTCAATCGTTAGATGTTAAACCACTGCTTTCCAAATCCTAGCCTAAAATGTTGTAATACATGTATATATCAGATAGGCGCACTCAAAGGCATTCCCCATGCGCACCATTGAGAGCACGTGTTCAGGTCCCAAGCGAAAGACAGGACATAATCCGCAGCGGGAGGGTGGTGGGGGGACACATGAGGTAAGAGTGTATTCAAGAACTGCAATCAAAGAGATACAAATACAGGTATATAAACAATGTGTCAAACTAAAGCAGGTCGTGCATACAAATACCAGCTAGCTGGAGGCCTTAACCACAACAAAGCCCAAAATTTGCAATGGTCAGGAGACACATATAGACCTATGGCAGCAAAAGTCCTGTCCGTACTCATAGCGTCATTTATGTCCATGTGGCGTAAACTATAACTGAGATATTGTTTAGTTATATTCGTTCATATTCTGAAACGCTTGCTCAAGGAAAATTAAAACGCTTGAGTAATTAAAAATAGATTATGTCTGACATTCATTTGTACGTGTTGTCGTTAGTTCCTTTGATAAACCTCAAGTTAAGAATCGCTTCATTTATACGATCACGTTACAAGAGTACATCAACGGCCGCAGTATTTTATAAACAAAATGTATCACCTTAATTATGTCTTGGACATCACTCAGGGATAGCTTTAATTAGTATCTATTTACAGTCATATATAATATCAGTGCAGATAAAATGAACACGTGCGTCTGCATCTGACCTACAACCTGTATCCCACGAGATCAGACGTGAGTATGAAAAGTGGTTTGTTTAAGCGACATCTGGTGTACTTGTTTACCGTCTTGTGGTTATGTTTAAACCAACCAGCAATCTTTGCTTCACCCAGTGCTAAGTACGACGAAAAATTATAAATACCAGTAAACCGATACAAGAAAATACATACTGGCCATATGCACACTTTCCGCACAGTATAAACAATGTCGGCACGACTCTGCCACTTCGACGAGTTTTTTTTCTTCTGGTACGCCGCATGTTCTCATTCCTAGCTTAGTCTATTTTGGTAGTTGCACAAAAAAATGGTGTCCGTTAAAATATGCTTTTAAGGACTGTTGGCCAAGCCACAAAGCCCTTTTTTTTTCAATACAGTCCTATAAGACACTCAAGATAAAAGTGCTTGAATGTATGCATATTTCATGTCACTACCTTTAATTGTCGGTCGTAGTTACATCTAACGTTCAAGTCAATACGAGACATGCACATTAATTTTCCGCCAAACTATCTGCCTCTGTGGCTGGGCAACTGTGATAATCGTCCGGCACGCTGAGCGTTTATTTACAGATACCCAAGGGTGTTTCCAATATTTGTATTTTTAAACTGATATGTGTTCCAAACAGATGGTCACGGCTTCTGATACTAGGCTCAATGTGAGTTTAAAGAATGCGACAATGAAATGAATTTAAAACAGTAATTTCTAACTTTAGGTCATAAGGTTTTGAAACAACGACGCATTTTGCCATCTTTAATGAAGGGATATGCCCGGACATACGGGTACTTTCTAATTCAGTGATACGGGCCAAAGCAACACCGCACTCAATACGTCCCTCATTGCATATGTCAAAATTGTGACACGGTAGCGAGAATCAAATGTGCAATTTTGTTTCTTTATTTGTCTTTTTGTTGTTGTTGTTGTTGTTGTTGTTGTTGTTGTTGTTGCTTAATATCTTCCTACAAGAAACAATATGAAAGACCGGCAATAGGTATGATGGTCACGATACAGCATTTTGTTGTAATGCATAAAAGTGCAATACAGTAAAGCATCCGTTTTCACTGTGCATATTCCACTGAAATAGATATAACCTGCCACAAGGCCGCTAAGTATAATCCAACAGTCTGTCAGTCTCTTTATGTATCTCTCTGAATTTATTAGGATAGACATATATCTAAGTGCATTAGAGGCAATACCTGTTACCAGGGTATTTTGATGCGACATATACAAGTGCATCTGCACCTTGTCTTTGCAAGGTGTGGGTGGCACATAGGCATAAGTGAGTCCAGTCAGTCACTGTTGCTTTATGTACGTTGGACTTGACCCAATAACTGTTTGGAGAGCTACTCCAATGCCAAAATATTAGTCTGATGAGAAGAGCTTATTCTCATTACATGATCTTCAAATTATCGGTCCTGTTAAAATGCCTATTGCCATTTGACGATCTATCATTTGGTTGTTTTACGAAAATACCAATTATCTGTCTCTAAAAAAGTTCATCTTCGTTTAACAATCTATCAAAAGTTACATATGTTTCAAAGAGAGATATCTATCTTTTCCTCCGTGATTATCTCCTCGACATTATCAAGTTCTTGTTCTTTTTAGGTGAACTTAGCAACCATATATATTTTTCTCGGAAAAATACGAAAGACATTAGAATACAGCTACCAGTGCTTTGTACAGTGTTGCAAGCATGAAGTTTTATACACGTTGTGTCTGAAGGCTTAATTCGTTACACATTAACTTCAAGGGCATGATATTTGCTTTTCGCCGGTTGTACGGGTAAAGCAAAGATCTGCGGTAATCGGAAAGCACTGTATACATGCATGATGGCTTCTTCAAAGGTCCGCAGTGATCGAGAAGCACTGTATACACGCAGTATGGCTTCTTTGGCTCAGAGTATATTTATTCACTAAACTGGTCTTAGTTAGTGAGGCTATCTATGGGTCACAATGTGTCGCACAAAATGTTTTCGTAGTCTCCGTCAAACAAAACAAATGGGTTGTTTGCACCTCTCAAAATGGTCTCAGGCGCAAATTCGCGATAGTTTGACAAGTTGTGTATTACCCTCTTAACGGAGGTTTTTGGAAGTGAACGTGTAAATTATCCGTTGTCGAAATTTTGGATATGTTTTTGTAGTCAAACCTGTGGTATGGTTGGCCGCCAATACAGTGTAAATATTGTTCTTCTTGTGTGCTATCATCAACACGACAGGCTTATTTTTACTAACAACTGTTAACAATACTCTGTTACAGCAGACAGTGGTCAGACCAACCTCAAAGTAATATAAGTTACCCACTTAGATTCAAAAATTGAAATCTTCTTTTCTGTCTTACTTTCTTTTTTTTTCTATTCTTTTTCTTTTTGGTGATTTTTCCACTTTGTTTGGATGCCCAATTTGATTTTAGCATTTATAGATCCCCTGTGGTACCAATATTCGGATGTATTTTGCATTGATTTGGCACGGCTTGTCGAAGTATGCTGCGGCTCAACTTTCACAGATTGCAGAGGTCACTAACCTGCGAGTATAAAACACTACTCAGCGCTCAAACCTGCTTCAGCCGCACTGGAGGTTATTCATGACCCTACTAAATGCTAACAAGCGGAAAAATCTGTCTTCGAGATTATCATAAAACATAACATATGTGATATTACTATATAATAACACTATATATACAACAAACAGCTGGCATAGAGATTGTACTTCCTTAGATATAAGTTCTCTTGCCTGTGTTTTGACTTCATTTGTTGATATTAGCATGTCCGTTCTGTGTGACTTTTCCCAAGCCTTACTTATAAAAAATGTTCTGGGATATACCAGAAAATTATCTGCTATTCAGTCTATTTTGGATTCAATTTGGGAGCAACTGGTGTCACATGTCACTGTTACTCACCAGGAAGTTGGCAAATGTCTTAAATCTTTGCCGAATGGTACAATTTTATTAATGATTGATCCGGTGGAGTTTCTTGTGATAGAAAATGAGCCTCACAGACATAGACCTATAGATACCGATCACGCAAGATATATCAGAAGAGCCCACGAATATACCCCTCAAATATATATGTTACTGAAAATAAAGTTCAATTCATGTACATGTATGTAAGTAGATGCGTATATATATATATATATATATATATATATATATATATATATATATATATATATATATATATATATATATATATATATATATATACATATATACATATATCTTGGGTGTTTTATGGCCAATAATACACTGGCCACAAAAAATATACAACGGAATAGGTTCTACAGCCAGTCATTATCTGCGGGTCAATTATAATCCTCAAACCGGACCCTGGGCAGTATATACCAAGTATAGCTCACCACAGTTTCTGGGCATTTATAGCTTCTCATAATATCTGGGCAGATTTGCTAATTTGTACGTTTCTGAAACCCCCTAGGTAGCGCATTGAATTTAAGGCAAACATGGTTTATCAGCAGTTTTCAAGTGCCGATAAACCGAAGAACTGCCAACCAGGCAGTCTGAGGATTACAATTCTACCCATAACCCACCCAAGACATAACTATATATGTATGTATATCACATAGGAGGGGGGGGGGGCACAGGCACAATGTTGAGTTTCTAACGTTTTAAATGCCCAAACCAAAAAATGTGGAACTATTGTGTTGTACTAATTATAGAATGGGGTTCCATCATTGGTGAAGATTAGTAGTCGCTCCGTTTTTCTTTGCAGCAGCCGTTGTTCTCCGATCTAAAGTGATTGAATCCATTTTAACACATGATCAAATACATTGCGAAGTAACATTAAATGTAGTTGAGCATATGATTAAATTCACAATATTTAATCCTACCGTTATATGCATTTGATTTATATAAATGTTTCAGGATATGATCAAACATATTTTGTCATATGATCAATGCATTAAACATTTGAAGATATGACTAAATATCGATTTAAATCGGCGCACCATTATGTCCATACATATATACAGGGCAGGCATGTGTGTGTGTGTGTGTGTGTGTGTGTGTGTGTGTGTGTGTGTGTGTGTGTGTGTGAGTGTGTGTGTGTGTGTTACTCTGAAGTCAGTTTCTTGCAGAAGTTGTTATTTTAGGTCACCATGTTATGAAAAAATAGAATCATGTAACAGCAAACGGATAACTGGACACGGCTGATGTCCGAATCAATTTGTTTACATGCCTGCTATGAGCGATGCCTGGATCCTGCTACGAAAGGTGGCAATGATTGGGGATGTATGATGTACTAATCAGCGCCAGTGATATTACCACCCATAGGCCCAGGTTCTCGACGGGCGTATAGAGTTTACACCAAATGGCTCTTCTATGCACCATGGGGTGGATACTATCATGCCACAAACCAGGTGTAAATACAGCGGTACAAGGCGCAGCACAATGCCGGTGCGACTGTGAAGCCACACGCATTTACGCCGGTCACGCTTAAATCACATCTGTACGAGGTCGAAATATTTCTTTCCAAACCTAATGCGTGTTTATAAAAGTGCCACAATGTTCGTTTTTGTAAGTCTCTCATGTACAATTTAGACTGTAGTGCAAAACACATTTACCCATGCATGTAGATAAATTCCCAGTCGAGCTACATATGTAACTGATCTGAATGAACATACGAATATCCATGTAACTATATTCTTGGATGAAGCTAGTGAGCATATATAAAGCACGGTTATTTATAACAGGAATAATGATGCGATAATAGTTTTTGCAGGCAATAAGCGACTAAATCAAAGTGCGTGCGGTATTTTTTTCAACGAATAATATAAGATAACGACATCCGGTATATTTTAAGTCAGCCAATTTTTGACATGGACTTCTAAATTTTTTTGGTCACATTATGCACATAATTTTATGTGTATTTCAAAACCAAAACAATCCCTGCCACATACAAGTTTAATGAGCAAATAAACTTCATTAGTTTATTTTCAGTCATTATAATGAAATGGTATCAACACAAACGAATTGTTGACCCAAACTTGATTAATGTCTAAAGAAATGAGCATTTTCACATAAACGTTAACATAAATCACACCCAAAAGTGGTCGTCCTACTGTAAACTGATTTAACATATAGATTTAAAATATAGCAAAGTCCTTACTCCAAATGAAATGGGGAATACATGATGGGGCTTAGTTGGCTCGGCAAGTCAGAACGCGATGAACGTTATTGAAGCGTGCATAGCATGTGGGTGTCCACATGAACCCCGGCGAAGACGCACAGCAAACAGAATCCTCTACCTCATTCATCATCATGTATGGGTCTTATGTAACGCCTTGCGCTAATGAGCGAACAGGTAGGTCCCTAAATATCAAGTTACTTTGAGAAGTTTAAATCCAGCTAATTTTGTAAATTTGCATGACATGTACCTCTTAAAAATCAATAATCTATTATGTTTTCGTGTGGAGTAGGCAAGGAGGTACTGTTTTTGGGACGTTTAGAAGTAAAATTTGGCTAAGTGTTTTCATATTATAATGGCACGTTTTATGTGACGTTTACGAAATGGTTTTTCAGTAAATGTCCCCACAGCAGGTAAAAGATTTAAAACAATTTCTTTCCCTTTTTGTAAAGATATTTTTGTCTAGATACTTAGTATTTCTATTGCATTGTTCATACTGTGAAGATCGATATTTCTGTCACTTTTACTTTTTTTCGTGTGTTGTCATAGCGGGTATACTCAGATGTTGTCATTATTTTCATTAATTATTTCTAAAATGTTATGTTTACAACTATTCACCTCAGAGAAACAAAGGATATTCAAATCCCCAGAAACTCAAGTCTGTGGTGATGTGCATACAAAATCTGTAATATAATCTGGCATGGGTTCTGTCAAGTAGATTATTACGTCATCTATCCGTATGTACAATATGGTAAAGCACCCAAACTCGTTTTAAAACGCAGTGATCTTATCCAATTTTCTTAAATCTGTCTTTTATGGAATTCATGGAGTGGTTGAAATGTATTATCGCACAATCAGTATGGCACTTCATCGTTCTTTATATACTGTAAATTCATCTTATTTATTGTGTTGTTACAATCGCTTATTTTGCTGATGGCATAAAACCGTGAACATGAAAATCCAATGAAGCGGTATTTAAACATAGGTTTGCTCGGAATGATGTCCAAAATAGTCAACTTAAAACTTCTGCTAAATGCATGAAATGCAAGTTTGCAAATGCACGTGGAAATATAACTATATTACGTTTAGGGTACACTGGGCACCGAAGTTGACCCTATCATCCTGCATCAGCAAACAAATAACTTCCTTTAAACAGCATATGAACCCTGTTATGAGCAAACTGGCTTTAGTTTGATCCGGCGAGGGACTGAGCATT
Source organism: Hermodice carunculata (assembly GCA_964020975.1). Classification (NCBI taxonomy): domain Eukaryota; kingdom Metazoa; phylum Annelida; class Polychaeta; order Eunicida; family Amphinomidae; genus Hermodice; species Hermodice carunculata. The sequence goes on along the minus strand of OZ026620.1, from coordinate 43,849,252 downwards.
TTAGCTCTCATAGTAATGCACCTAATAATAATTCTGTCAATAAAAAAAGAAGAAAATCGGCTGCCGTGGATGATGATGTTCAGCCTGGGGCCCTTGTAAATTCTGCCTGTGAAAAGATGTGAACCCCGCGCAAGAGGTCATTTTCCTGGCTTTAAATTATACCATATTCCTCACCTGTGGAACAGAAACAGCTAATAAGACACCTCGGGGCGCCAATAAGACATAAATTCAAGCCATTCGCAGTCTTTTTCCCCCTGCTATTTGCAGCCTAGCTCCCCTGCTTGTACCATCAGGGTGACCTACAAGCAATTAATGCTATGTATCCTATCATAGCCCAAAGTAAAGTTCCCTCTATCTCTACCTCGCAGTTGCCGTTGACTGAGGGTGTATAATTCCCGCTATATGATGCTCATATTTATAACTGCAAATGCTGTTCATTTTTAGCGCTCACGTTGATCAGCGGTATCACCCGCCCGCCAGTTTTGACTCAGCACTTAGTCTCTGTGGATTAGAACTTCTGGAATGTACAAGGAAATTACTTATATTGATGGACAGATTTCCATAAGGCACAATCGCAAAATGACGTCTGCGTGACAAAAGTACACCACAGCCTGGCGTCCAGTAGCTGAAAAGGTGCATACAATCAACATAAAGTGTTTACTGGAAGAACTTTCTATTTAAGAAGCAGATAAGACAGCAATGATAATAAAATCATATGGACCATCTTATTGTGGCCGAAATGTTCAGTTCAGTAACAGAGATTAACTTAGAATAAGTCGAGGTCTGGTACATGAAAAGTTGTGGTCTCCAAGTTCAATTGGTGGCTGGGTATGAACAATTGATGGAAAGCATAAACTATCAAAACCCAAGTGATGCTCAATAAACTTATCAGAACACTGTGGCACATGGAGTCCTGATAGGTCTCATTGGATGTTTGTGATGTGGCGGCTTTCCGAGGGATTAATGCCCTAGTTTACAGGCTTCTTTGCAAAACAGAATCAGATCTATTTCAAATATTTTTGTTTAGTGTTCAATATGCCAGAATGTCATAGTTTGTTTTTTTTTTTTTGTTTTTTTGTTTTGTTTTTTCTTTTTTGCAGCTTTTCTTAGTTCACGTATATCGTGCTATATTTCCTAAAATGTGAACTTTAACTTGGGATGACTGGGAAATTGAAGCACAGCTTTATTTTGTTTGGGACATTTAATATTAGAATACATGTGGTGTCATCAAAAGACACAGACATATATAACATATGTAGAAAATTGTTCTTTAGTGGAGACGAAAACATATCAGCTCCTAAATCCCTTTGCTTTCGTTTGTTGAATTTTACAAGGCAGTGATAACGATTTTACATAAGTCTACTAAATTGTGTCATGTTCTGAATAAATTCAATATGACCATGATCATGATTATAATCATTAGCTTCATCATTGCTACTTCCATTATTATTATTATTATTATTATTATTATTATTATTATTATTATTATTATTATTATTATTATTATTATTATTATTATTATTATTATTATTATTATTATTATTATTATTATTAAACTAGAGGGACCTGACGCCGATGTATCGGCATGCAGTGTTTTCCATTAATGTGGAGGAGTCATAGGGACACCCGTGAAGGGGGAGAAGGGGTAATCCCGCTGAATTGTCTCCTCCCCTGCATCTAAACTCATGAAACATTGACTGGACATAGATTTATATTCATTGGATGCGTCTGCGAATGTGGGTTGTGTGGATTGCTGATCCGCATACCTTACAGTCATCCAGATACATGAACATCGTAAATAGGATGTACTGAAAGTAGCTTTTACAGGTAAATAATCACACCCAGAGAAAAGCCGTGAGCATGAATACATACTATAACATTTCTTGCAGTATTAACTGAATTAGTATAAGCTCAGTTCTAATCCTTTCTTGGTCGGTGCATGTAACCCTTTCCTGATTAACATAAGATTGAGTCAACAGCTTTCCCGGGGCGTATTGCGCCCAACCCGCGCCAAGAAAAGCTGTTGACCTGGGACATGCTATCATTATAGTCATTATCTACAATTTTCAGCAAAAATGTTATATGTTGACGAGAATTTTATGTGAAAACATTTAGGGGGCGATTTTGTTGTGATTTTTTTCTTTATGATAAAATTGATATGGTAAATTCAACCAGGCAGTCAAACACTACCAAATAGCCCGTGATGAGCCATTCCACCGTTAATAAACCAGAAAACTTATAGTTTTCTTGGCTGACAAAAGGCAGAAAGTTCATGAAGACTTGGACGCTCTGAACTTTTCTAGTGCTGGACTTTGGAGCATGTCAAGAGCTTCACTCGGTAACGTTCGGGCGTGTCGAGAAAAGTTCTTGATTGGAACCATTATTTTATCTCTGGAAATATGGATAACATTTGAATGAAAGATCTCTTGATAAAAAGAAATGTGAATCTGGAGTAACATAAGCACTTGAAGTTAGCACCACGTTTGCTGTGATTGGCACCGGCAGAGTTCATAACTATACGGCCTTCTCCATCAGCAATTCAGTCGGAACCCTTTCCTGCTCACATTCCCGCACAAGGAGCGGTGAAAGGTTAGACACTGTCTGCTTACATTGTAATCCAACTTCAATGTATGAATTAAGGGTCCTCAAAAGGCAACAAACTGACCGTCGCTTGTCAGGCGACGATCATTCAAATCATCAAGTGCGTTCGTCAACGTGAATTAACCGATGAGAAGGCGGAAAATAATACTTTTCGTGTTTCTACTTCGTTCAAAAGATTTATACCTTTCACAGAATCAATGTCAGTTAATTGGCAACTGTATTGAATACAACATTTTGACAGCATCTTTTGTACTGCAGACAGACTTGTAGTTTGGTCTGACATAGGATCCAGGGAATCTGAAATGTTTCAAATACAACGATGGGCCAGCTTTTACTTCCCACTGCCATGTGAGCTTCAATAATTATCATTGAGTCTAGTAATGGCATAAAAGTTAACTCTTTTCTGGCCCAAAGTCACGTATTTTGATTGGTTTGGATAAGGAGTCCAACCCACGATAGGAAAAGTAAATTAACTTGCACGCACTCTGCTGTGAACTATCCCCTTATCGGCTCATTTTAATTGCCCCAACTGCTGTCAATATTGCAAAAAAAAAAAAAAACCAAATGAGCTATGGTCAAATCTACAAATAAAAATGCAGAGTGGGTAAGAACAGTTTCATCTTTTGTATGCTTTACTTGCTTAATTCTGAGTTTGTAAATGACTAACATCGAAGTAAGTCAACTTTATCTAAACACTCTTTTGGCTTGAAAATAATGTTCACTGTTAAAAAAAATCCTTGCCTTGTCTTCCGGTCTCGTTTTCGAGTTATCTTCCGGTTACTTGTGTACTGGAATGCATTTTCCCTGGATTCTTTTTTCTTTTGCTATGGTTATGCCGGCTTAAAGCTCTGTAACTATCAGAAAGTAGTTTATTGCTTGTTGAAGTGTTACAAGAATATAAATCAAAAAATACTGCAAGTGCTGCAGCTTTCCTCCAAACTATTACATTTTCTACCCCATAATTATGTGATGTTATGAAATGTAAAAATCTAATTTTTGCGTACTTTGTCTTCACCATATACAACTTGGGTAAAAGTAGGGGGACTATCAAACTTGACAAGCTTTGACTCACTGTTGCCTGTAAACCGCTTCCCCAGGCCATCACCACCGCATATCGGCAATGTTATAAGAGGGATACACGCCCACATACACTTACAGAGAGAGAGAGAGAGAGAGAGAGAGAGAGAGAGAGGGAGACAGACAGACAGACAGACAGGCAGACAGACAGACAGACAGACAGACAGACAGAATTTCTGATATCAGAAAAATTTAGTACCTGAAGATATGTTTGGAATGCCCTGTCTTTTATGTGGGAGTTGCATAATGCAGTGGTGATTACCGGCGATCATTTATCGCTACTGTCAGTGGACATAGGTTATCAATTACTGACACTTTGATAAGCGGCAGATTATGTGGTCTTGGAATAATATCATGTTCTGTTGCCGCATGTTCGGGGTGGGGCAGGTTGTTAGGGGTGAAAGGGGAAGTTCGGTTTGGAAAAGCACACTTGCCACACCTGGAAGGGAAACACCAAGCAGGATGCAAACAATGGCCAACTGGGCCATAATGATCATTATGCTCTGACTTACGAGTGGTCCTGGGTCCTAGGCTGTTGTACTAAAAGGTGGTGTCTCTGGTGCTGAGCTTTTCCTAGAACTAGACTATATATGTTCCAAGAATCCGGGTGGGTCGTGACGTAAATAAACAGCCGACCAGCTGATCAGCTTGGCCTAATAACTGCTTTCGACAAAGTCCAGCACTTGAGACGGAGCTGACCCTCACTGGAACACGCACGACCGGAGGGACGCAAAAGTATCACAGATATTGGTCCTTAGAAGCGTTAAATGGCTTCACGGAATGGTCAATGAGCCTGGTTTAAACGTGGTCAAGCTGCCTCCGATAAGCTGGTTACGGAGACCCACAGGAAGAGTCGGAACACCCGTATCCGAACTGCTTGGAGGACGTTGCCTGGTCCAAGCTGGGGTTCCCCAAGCATATAGTACTGGGTTGCCGCATGCCATATATGTGCATCACATGGTTACCGGTGAATTTGGCTGCTGCAATTCGATACACCGCGTGCCTCTCGCATCTCTTGCCCTCTTCCCCCATACAACTTTCTTCCTGCAAGCGTAGACGGTTGTCAAGGTAACGTGTTCATCCAGGAACCGATAACCCAAGAAGCAACTCGCTGAAAACTGCGAAAATTGGCCAAGATTGTTGATGTCGAGACTCTATGTAATCGTCGTAGCAGTTGATAAGTAGCTATTACACTCTCCTTGTGTTCTAGTGTTCACACCGGCCAAATGGCAATGTAATTATTTTTCATTAATTTTATCACTGGTGTACTACAAGAAAAACTTCTTTCAGTTACTCTGCTTTGCAGTTACGATGCAGTTCAGCTACTGGATATTGGCGACCACGGTGCTTACGCTATGAGCAATTCGATGGGGAAATAAAATTTAAGGGCTAAGGGCCACCGGTAGGAATAGGCTTTATAGTTATAGTCAGTGTGATAGTTTTGTAATGATACATTCCTTTCAATATTGAGTACAGCATGTTTTACCTCATTTTCTATTTACAAAAATGGCCAAGAACGTTCATATGGGAATACCTTTGAGTTGAGAATCAACTGACTACCAACTGAGGATATTTTTACCGGATTTCCCACTTTGGTAGGTGTAATAATTCTCCAGTTGGTGTAATATGAAGATTTTCTGCCGACGATGGGTGTCCGGTGGCCGCTTTAGATTTTTTTGCAACAGGTGTAAGTTTACACAATGAAAAAAATCACACCAAACCAGTGTTCACCTTGCGCGCCAGACAGCTTTTGTCAAATGAAATGTACGTCATCAATGATTGATTGTTACGATGCACGTACTTGCTACACTTTCAATCGGCACAAGTATCATTTTTTTAAAAACAAAATCGACAAATTCAGCGTTTTATAGGAATTCAGTAATTGCATTCGTTCGTTATTTATTAGTGTCGGTGATGAAAATTACTTTAGCATAACCCGAAGACCGCGAGTTCATCAAATAAAGCTTTCCAATAAAAAGCGATACAAAGCAGCCGTTCACCAGATATTCTGTCGAGCGACGTGGTCTTGCCAAGGCTTCGCGATTCAACAGATCGTAGATCATTGCAATATACGTAAATTCTTTCTCAGCGGGAGTGACTGTAAGTCACAGCAGAATTTCAGGACCTATTTGCGAATTTTGTTTATGCAGCTCTCCGGGATCAAAACCATTAGATAAGAGGTAATAATGTTGTCAAAACTTGTTTTGATAGCAGAATTAATGCTTCACTACTAGCTTGTTGTATATATATATATATATATATATATATATATATATATATATATATATATATATATATATATATATATATATATATATATATATATATATATGTATGAAACTGCTCACACCTTGTTGACATAAACATTGTAAGTAATATGATGTCTGCTGATTCATATCTTAACCTTTTGGCTAATACAAAATAGTTTCATTGGAACATTCATTTGGCTAAAGGAACGCCACGCGCCCAACTAGCGCTAAGGAAAGTTGTTGACGTAGTCTTGTAATAACTAGGAAAGGTTTTATACCGACATGAACAAATTAAATGATGTCCATTCTTTACAAACGCATCTTAAAATATGATTGTGCAGTGTCTATGCCATAATTTGGAGCATGTCGAAGTCTTTTGGAGGTGTCATTGGTCTCTGTGTCTGTACAAGTGAAGCGTATTCGATCTCCCCTTCTCAGGTTTGCTGCAATGTTAAATGAAGTATGAAGTGTAATGAATCACCAGAACATTGATGATGGAAAGAAGAATAAAACAGAATTGTAGATTACTTAACCACAAATATACCAGAATAAAGCCAAATGAACAAAAGCTCAAAGGTTAAGGAGGTTGTTGTCTACCTACTGAATTTACCTACAGAGTGCTGTAAATCGCAGACTTCCTGACTGACAACCAGCGGAATGTTTCGCACAAGCATATTGTAAATAAATAAGACTCTTGTACAGATATAAATGAGTGATTGACATGATTGTACATCAGCATTAATTCGAAGTATTGAATTTTTTACACAATCACCGAGATTGTATACGACTAATTAGGTAGAATGCGAACGTAAGTAAACTTTAGACGCTCCCGCCATGAAATAAGCTGGCCGTCCAGTCGTTGATTTGCCGAATTCAACTGTATCTTTTCAGAGTTTTAGGCAATATATATTTATTTTTTGTGCAAAGATGAGGTGAATGACATCATAATCCTAAAAAATATAGCCCCCAAATTGTCAATGGTATAGCCCCAAAAGTAATTTGTTCTCGTCGTTGTTTTGAAGTATAGTCAAGCGAATTTTAGACTTTCGTTACGAAGCGAAACAACGCATACCTCGTAACTACATTTTTCACCCAACACTAAAATGTTGAGCGTTCATGTTCAGAACATGTATTTAAACATTTTCGTTTCAAATTCCTTTTGTTAGGAGTAAGTATGTTATACAACCTAGAGACCAAAATATACGCTGAATATGATTCAAATCTTGATTTTTCTGCAAGGCGCAAGTTCTAGGCAAAAACAAAAACAAATAGAGCAAAAATATATAAACATTAACGACAGAAAGAGTGGGAGGGAATAGTGAATAAAAATTCTGGTTTACGTCGATTATTCATTATTAAAGAAATTAGCTTTATGGTATAAATATGTACATGTTGTCCAAAAGGTACGCATTCGGCTTTCTTCTTAAAGTCTCAATATTACATATTTATGGTCCACAATGATACTCAGAAAGAACTGCAGTCCTGAAGGATAATAGCAATTTTCATTCTGTACAAAGAGATATGATCGGATCTGATATTTCGTCTGTATTTCGGCTTAAATTGTATTCCGGATTGCGGATCTCACATAATTCTTTTGTGGAATTGGCTCTGCATATTGCTGTATCATTATTGTCGTCGTGGTAAATTATTGTTTGGGTTATGGTATTACGTTCGTTTTTGAAAAGGAAATCCATATCTACATTTTAATAGTTTCATGTTAGAAACGTTTGCATATAGGTTTAGGCTATGTGGAACCATATATCAATCCGATCTACAAACACGGAGTTACAATCGGCGAGTGCATAAGCGTTATTCAGCGCAAAGCTTTTCCTGCCAAGCTAAGACAACCACAACATGTAAACTGCACTGAATACACAAATCATTACAAGAAAATAACACTATACAATCTTGAAAAACTAATTTTCAGTGCAACGTCTGAAAGAGAACCTCTTTTCAGCACCCCTGGGCCAATCAAATAGCTATGCAAAACGGTCACGTCTTAAGTCCTATATTGTGGACACATCCCCAGAATTAACATGTCTAATGCGACTTCAACGACAACGACACGGTACCAAACAGCAACGGAGGCCGCCAGGAAGGGTCACAGTCATCACATGTCTGGGCTGAAGCTTCCTGGTAATAAAATATTTGAAGATGAAATCTATGCAAATAAAAAGTCCGAAATCATTGGAGCATTGGTTTTTAAGCAAACTCAGTAGAGACCCACCCAAGTTACTCCGGTGGCTTATTGTTTCCATTTTGTTCCGTAATTACGAGATACTTACCTCGTGTTTGCGAGAGAGTTATCTCGTATTTACGAGATAGTTTTATCTAAATTAATTGATAGTCTCGTACATGCAACACACAAAGTAAACATTGAGTTGATACTAATGAACCACCATATAATAACGATATATTTTCTCGTAATTACGATATAGTGTTAGGTGAGTACGAGATATATTACTTCGTAATTGCGAGATAGTTTCTGTACTCTGTAATTACGAGATAGCTAACCCGCAATTACGAGTTAGCTATCTGGTAATAACGAAATATTATGGTGTAATTACGAGATATTATTTTGCAATTACGAGAAGGAAAATTAATATTGGTATGCCACTTATGAGCCACCATAAGGTACATCCTCTGAAAGTTTGAAGTGAATCTATCCGACGTTTTGAAGAAATAAAAAAATGTGAATTACGGTTGCAATCTCCAATGACCTATACATTAATCAACAGAAAAATGCATTAAGCGATAGGTACATGAATAAAATATTCGTTAAAAGTTAAGGATACCGACCAATACCACCTAGAGAATAACTTTGTTTGACCCTTTCACAAGATAAATTTCCACCAAATTTCAGCATATCCTGAGTGACGGTTTTGGAGAAGTCAACAAAAGCAAAAACACAACAATCATAAAAAATCGTAACTACAACGGTTGAACAAGTGAAGGTTTCGGGACACTCAGAATGTTCCTATGCAATTTTGAACCAATTGATCAAGAGGTTTAGGAAAAGATCTTCGAAATATTTTTTCAGGAATGAACAAAAATTCGTTTTGACTATTCGAAAAATAATTCCAGAGTAGCCATTTGAACAAAATTAGTAACACCTACCCACCAAGTTTGAGGTAAATTTGAGCAACGGGTTTTGAGAAGTTGACAACGTAAATTCTTGAAAAACACCTAACGACTGGATGGACAACATGTGTAGATCTACCCCCTAAGCTCAGCTGACTCACCTGACCGAACCCCCCCCCCCAAAAAAAAGTCGGAGAAATATCAAACGGAAAATCAAACCAAGGTCAAAACCAACAGTCTTTCTTCCACAAAAAATAGGAAGTCTTGGTCAAAGACTATGAAATATTTTGCTCCATTAAAGGCTTACTTGAGAGAGGAATTACATACATATGTAAATAAATATATATATATATAGTTAAAAAATAAATTTATTTTATTTATAATTATTAAAAATAAATTTATATGCAATGTGTTGACATGATTGTAATGAATAAAATGAAAAGGAATCACATATAATTTATAAGAAGTATTTAGCCGCTCGTCTGCAAGGTACTATTAGTCAAACATAGTATTGTCAAACAGAAGCCTACAGTAAAAAGTAAAGCACGAAAAGATTCACCATCACATCATTTCAGGCAAACCCCTATTTGATCCAAGAGGGGATTTTTAATCTTATGGCCATCTTACTATCTGAACAACAGCGACATGATATCTAGGTAGTTTAGATATTAGTATGCTTTAGATGCTAAATCATTGCCAACGCAAAAGACACTCCACGAATAAAAGAGTGACCAGCCTGGTATGGCGCAAATTCGTTTTCTGAGAAAACGAATTCGCGCCATACCCTGCTTTTCTTAGGTGAAGACAGGGGACATCCTCATTCTGATGTTCTGTAACAATTAGCAACTGTGCACAATTTTTAATGTGAAAATGGCCAAGACTAAATCGGCCTCTTCAAGGCGAAACGGGGCTTGTAACCTGTAAAATTCTGCTCCCAAACTGATTAGTTTTAAACTGGCATCAACCATCAATATATCTGGGTCAAAACTAGAATTTGAAGTTTCAACAGGCACTAAACTGGATTTTTTCTTTTCACACGCCGAAAAAGGCTTCTGGAAAATTAACTCAACCTGCATTAAGAAATCAATCATTAAAGCACATGAAGTGATACAAATCTGTCAGAATACCAATTGTAATTACAGCTGCTCGTTTTAATGTGTGATCTTTCAATTTTGCAAGACTTTTAAGTGAAGGTTTGACACCACATAACTGAAACTGAAAGTCAGTCTCGGCAAATGAATGTAATACTCCTGTACTGTAAATATAATTCTTCACAGATTGAATACTGTTGAAGCATATGCAGGTATATTAAATATAGTGTATAAACAAAAGCAGGGAAATAAACTACATGTGAGTCTATGGGTAAGCAGAAAGTAGGGAAATGTAGTCAGTTGAGTCCCTTAATCACTTGACTCTCTCAATGCCAACTGAGACTTAAGTCGAACTACTTAAGGTTAACTACTCTGAATTATTATAAGGATGCCAAATTCATATTAATGACGAACATTCCTCTATTCACGTACTAGCATGCCTAAAGTCCCAAAGAAGATAGTGGTCTGGGTCAACAGCGCCGTGGAAAGCTTTTGATTCAGTCAAAACGTGACACTGAGAGAGTTGGTTTAAACATATTTTATTTCAAAGAAACATGGATTGGGAAACAAGCTGTAAAGCTTTTATAAATCCTTCTCCATAACTACACAGCGTCACTTGATGAAACCGAAACATAATTAAGCAGGAAGTACAAATGTAGAAAACAAGAAAAGAAAAAAAAAAGAAAAAGAAAAAATGGCGAGGACAATCACTTAATCTCTACTAAATCTCTTTGTTTTTATAATGTACCTTTCTACACTGTCAAATAACTTAGTGTTCCAATCAATGGACTTGTTTGTATCACCATACAGCAAAATGTCCCTTTTAGCAGTAATTTCTGGCTGGAAAGGTCCTAGTAATTCCGTGCGGGGTTCATTGAAAAGAGAACATTCTGTCAAAAAATGGAAAATGCTTTCCACTGGGGCTCCACAAGCACATCTTTGGGTGTCGATGTAACCGTATTGGAACAGCAAATCATTAAGAGGGCTGCAGTTCAAGCGCATCCTCGTATGGTGGACTTGGCCGAATCTATTTTTACCATAAAAGTACGGGGGGACACGTATTATGTTCCCATTCAGTTTATTTTTGAATGCTTGAATTGTTTCAGAAGTTTTAATCTCCTGATCAAGGTTACGCCAGTTGCGTAGGGTAGCAGGGAAAAAGGATTTGTTGCGCTGTTCGGACCTACAAAATATTAGAGGTGTTTCGTTACTGTGTCTTGTGTTGTGACCGGTGGCAATGGATTCTGGAATCCTATCCTGTCGGTAATGTGGGGCGAAACCATTTACGATCTTGTAAAAGTGTATCAATTTGTGTTTCTCTCTTCTGTCTTTCAACGGTTCCCATTGTGTTTCCTTATAAAGTAATCTGTTACTTGTGGTTTGAGTGCCACCGGTCACGACACGTGCGGCCGCTAACTGCACCTGTTCAAGCTTATTGGAGCATGCAAGGGAACAATTGTCCCAAAGAATGTCGCCGTACTCAAGGAGGGGCCTGATAAACACCATGTACATTTTTTCCAGTGACTTTCTATTTAAGGTGTATTTCATGGCACGAAGGCAGTCTACACGTTTCATAGCTTTTACATATACAGTGTCAAGGTGATTTGTCCAGGTGCAATCAGATGACAACATTACGCCAAGGTGCTTATGCGAGTTTGTGTCCGTCACGCGGCAATTTTTCAAAAATAGTGGATAATTTTCATAATTTTGAGACCTTGAGCAGGTCATGGAAAATGTTTTACTTTCATTTAGGCTGATAAACCATTGATCAGCCCAAATGGATATTGCTGAAAGATCTCCGTTTAAGGTAAGGCTCGCTATATCGTCGTCGCCTTGGTCAGCAATGACAAAAAGTGACGTGTCGTCTGCAAACAGCCGAATGTTTGATTCAACTATACTTGTAATGTCATTAATATAAATTAAAAACATCAAAGGTCCTAATATTGACCCTTGAGGTACACCAGCTCTTACAATACGCCAAGATGAGGACTGTCCATTTATTACAACACGTTGACGTCTTTGCTCTAAATAGCTTTTGCACCAGGCCAGCAAGTTTTGTCTGATGCCGATGGATTCAAGCTTGTGGAGAAGACCTTTATGCCACACGCGATCAAAAGCCCGTGATACATCCAAAAAAGCAAATTTGACGACTTTCCCTTCATCCATGACTTCGAGCACAATATCATAAATCTCTAATAATTGTGAAACAGGAGAATCTCCATGTTGGTAAGCAGACTGAAACCGTGTAAGAATATTGTTTTGGATACGATGATTGAAAATAAACTTGAAAACACACCTTTCAAATATCTTGCTAACACAACTAAGCAGAGATATTGGACGGTAATTTTTTGTAAATTGCTTACTTTCTTTTTTGTGTAATGGATTAACATTTGCGCTTTTCCAGTATTGTGGAAAAATGGCGCTTTCTAAAGACCTATTAAATATCATACACAACGGTTTGCTAATTGAGTCAGAGCAAGCCTTTAATAATTTAGAGCTGATGTTGTCAGGGCCACTCGCCTTGGGCACTTTAAGTAGAGATATACAATCTTTTACCAGACTTTCATCAATGTCTATACTAGTTAGGGTAGACCTAATTGGATAATGAACTGTAGGAGGTTCCGCCTCATTTGTGTCTAAGGAGCACTGTTCAGCAAAATAACCATTGAACAGTTCAGCTTTGTCTGCATCACTGGTAACTAAAGATTCGCCATGCTTCATAGGAGGAAATTCTGATGATGCAGCTTTATGGTCTTGCAAGAACTGCTTTACTATTTTCCACCAAAGTCGTGAATTGTAATCACTGGAATTGACCTTCTCAGCCAGAGAATTGTAATATTTTTGTTTTGACTTTCGTAGGTAACTTACAACACGATTACGAGCTTTTCGGTACTTAAACCAATGGCCAGGGTCGTTTGTTGCCTTTGCTTTCCTTTGTAATCTATTACGTTTGCGGATAAGTTTTTTGATATCAGAAGACAACCACTGTGGTTCACCAGGTCTGACAGTAACTACTTTAGTAGGAATGTGTTTTTTAGCAGTGGCAAGAAAAAGCTCCGACCATTCAGTTACCATGTTGTTTACGTCAAGATCACATAGCATGTTTTCCCACTGAATGTTACCAAGTGAGGCATTTAAACCATTAAAGTCGGCATGTTCATACAACCAGATCTCCCGCTTATAAGCTTTTGCCCTCTGCACTTGAAAATTTAAGTGACAGAAAGTTGCATGATGATCGCTTATCTCAGTGTCTATTACACCTGCCAAATTAACTCTATCGGGACAACTGGTAGCAATCACATCAATGCAAGTAGCAGAATTTTCAGTTACCCTGGTAGGTTCAGTGATAAGTTGAACCATGTTCCGGCTTTCGGTTATAAGACCAAAATTTGTATTTACAGAGTTGAGCTGGTCATCATTGAAGTCACCCATTACAAAGATGTCTTTTATGTTGGTTTGCTTTGCATTTTCTAGGGAACTTTCGAAGTCAATCCAAAACTGAGTGTTGTCTCTCGGAGGTCTATAATAAACACCTATCAAAATTTTCATGCCATTTTTAACAATTACTTCAGACCATATACATTCCAAACTAGGCAGCTCCAGATCTCTCCTTCTTGCGACGGGTAATTCATTTCTAAAATATACACATACCCCTCCTCCGTGGCCACTTTCTCTGTCGTTTCGCATTGGTTCTTGAAATCCATTCATTACAATTTTATCATTTGTGACGGAGGCATTTAACCATGTTTCTGTGCATGCTACCACGTCATATTGGTATGCAAAGGAAGAGAGATCGTCTACTTTGTTTCTTAGGCTTCTGATATTCATATGAAACAGTGAAATATCATTTCGTCTGTTCGAGTCTGATGACCAACTAACACTGCTTACGTCATTACTACTACTTAGTGAGGATTCAGGTGAAATTTGAACACTCATAGATAAAACTTATGAAATATGATATAGTTACGTGATCTGGCTTTTTTAACTCTACATGTTTCAACAATCCTTGACTGGTAACACTTGACAGGCTGGTAAACAAAATTCAACCCATTATAGAGACTTGAACAGATTTTACAATATGATAACTCGCCATATAAAAAAGTATATAAATGACTTTCAATCAGAGACATAGAAACACACAAATTATGCTGGAGGATGATGAACTGAAAGCTTGATATAAAGCAGGTTTTGTCGCAATTCCTGGCAAAATCAAGGTAACATGTTGCCACTCGGAAACAATGACTGCACAAACGAATGTTTGCGACACTAACACTAACAGCGTAGTACACAATGGTCCTGCTTCCACTGAGAGAGTTAAAGTGCTCAAAGCAAAAGCGACCCCCCTTGGAAAATATCTATCCCCTGCGGCTGCCTGTCCACGGCATCTACAAACAAAGTGACACGGAGTGCCATTTCTCACCCGTCAGCTGCAAATACATACAGTTTGCTATCAACTGACACTTCTGTAGCAGAAAAAGCAAATTTCTCAATATCAGCTTCAACTCTAGACAAAAAAAATCAGCTCATTTTTCACACTATTAACAAAATATCATATTTTCTTCATGGGGTGTCAAATGAGCAATTTTTTTCTGACATTACACGAAAAACTTTTTGGTGGGGGAGGGGGCTCCTGAAATTGCACACAAGCTAGTTCACAAAAACATGCAGACCGGGTACTACTACGACCGCAACTGGAACTGATGATTGTAACTGAAACTTGCTTGTCATTTAAAAACAAACAAACAAACAAACAAACAAACAAACAAACAAACCTGTACACACTGTCTTGTAGGCATTTGACTGCAGAGTATTTTAAAATAACTATGCTCAATGTTATTGTTAGTCCAAGTATTCTGGAGTGATTGTAATCATTTTTATTTCTGATAAAAATCTAAATTCAGAGCCATTTGGCAGCAAATATGGATAGTTAATTCGTGTAACCAAATGATCAATTATTACTGTAAAGTGTATGATAGTAGTTGTAGAAGTCCAACAGAGATTTTGGTGTAACCTGGCTTATGTTACCAAATCAATTATAGAGACCGAAAGGCCATGCCAGATCCTAAATAAGATGGCGATAGCCCCTGCTTCTTGTATCATGTGACACTATCTATGTCTGAGGCTGCAATTAATTTCCCAACGGTCGGATCCATGTGTAACAAGGTGCGAAGGGTTAAGTTTCATGTGGTGCCAACTGCAAGAGACGCCTGTATCCAGTCAGTATTGGTTTAAACATATTTTATTTTAAAAAAAAAAATGGTCAAGAGGCACATTGCCTATATGAAGACCTCTTGTACAAGCAGTGACGACACAGACATGTAAGTGTTGAGCTACCAGATAACTGGTAGTTGGTACATGACATTACGTATAGTCAGTATTGTTCTAGCATTATATATCTAGGTATCGTTTCTCGTTGTTAATGGCCTATACATACGGCGAGCTGTTTTAAAATTTTATCTGAATTTAAGATGTCTAAAACGCAAATTATAGATATCTGTAAATGAATTTCAGATATTTTAAACACAGCCGAATTATAAATATCTAAGTGAATTATAGATATCTATCTATAATTCGGCCATCTTCTTTAAAGACATCTAAAATTGATTTATAGATCCTTAAAAACGGCCAAATCTGAAAACACTGAAATGATTAATGCTGCCATCTTGCATACACTTTCGGAGTCAAAATTTTGGGGCGCATTGCATGTTATATAACAGAGAAAATTGGGTGGATGGCCAAATTAGTTGTCTAATTGCTCCCATATTCAGAGCAGTAGCATCTAGGACCACAACAGGGCTTCTGTCATGCAGGATCTAGTATCTCCACCACAACTCAGAATAAAAATTCCAGTCCCATTACATCATTTCATGTTGAAAAACGACGGCAATCTATAGATATCTATGAAGATGGTGGGAATCTAGGAGCATCCAGTTTTACGTTGCAACGACGACCATATCTCAAATGATTTATAGAAAAAGATGGCGTAATTATAGACATATAAAAATGTTTTATAGATATCCATAATTTGAGCTTTAGATATCTAAAAAGATATATTATATATATATATATATAATTTTAAGGTGGGCGGGGGAATCTTCAGTGTTTGCGCTTTGTTTAATTGCCAATGATATGCATCTAACTGCAAGTTTGATACCCTGTATAATTAGACTCAGAGCCAGAATAACTTAGTTGACACTCCATACATTATAGGAATTTCCAGCAGCAACAATTTGATAAAATATGGGTTTTTAAGAATATATAATTATGTGTCACAGGTATATTTATTCTAAAAATGAATTTATATGTAAATGGAGTAAACTGATCAGTGCAGACCTAACTTTCTAATCAAGACTAAAAAATGCGATGAAACGTGAGTAGTGGACCATGGTTTTTAAATACATATATTTTGATGTCCCAGGTAGTACAAATTACACACCCAAATGAATGACTGGTTCAAAAATATAAATCAAACAATCATGTTTTGTAATAGGATGATATAAAACATGTTGCCATGAAAACTACATCACAGTATCTTTTGCAACAATGGATAAAACGCTGAAAACCTGTTTTTCCCTCCACTGTTGTAGTCCTAGAGTTGCCCTAACAGGATTACAGGACGTTTACATTCAAGAGTGTTTTTAATAATAGATATGAGCTAGCAAATAAGCAAATTTAACATGCAAGTGAATGGGCACTTGAATTGATGTCCCCCATAGCCTCATTTTGGTTTCTGCCACCAGAGGTCAGTAGTGTTCCAAATATGGCAGGGACTTTTGAATAGGGTGTATAAAGGATTTCAGATACCTGTAAATCATTTTAAAATATATAAAATTGATTTGTAGAGTCTATAATTCAAATTTTAGATAACACTGAATCATCTATAGATATCTAAAATTCGGCCATCTTTTTAGATATATGTATCTAAAAATTAGCTTTTATATTGAAACGTGATATAAGCTACTCCTCATTGTTTCTAGTGGGAGCTGGGCCGCATCGTGCTCTCCTGCTTGATGCATAAGGGCAGGTCCCAATAGACAATGTGACACAAAATAAAAATGTTTTGCAACATAGTAAGGTGAAACTTTCAAAATATTTAATTATGGTCACACTGTACAGAATAATATATTGCATCAGTTCTACCGTCTGGTGTCATTCCTTATTTCAACAATTAAGGACAAATATATTATATAGATGTCATATGACTGGCAGCCATACCTGATCATGCAACCGCAATGCAGTCAACATTTTAGGAAGAATTGTCAGTATAAATCACTTTCTTTGCTATAAAATCTATGTAACGGTGCTGAGTGTACGGATTTTTTCTACATTATTTATAAGGACATTTCAAAAGGATCACATTTTGGCATATGCCCTTGAGAAATGAATAGGAAGTGGGCAGGAAACCAGGCTACCGAAATCTGCTGCAATAAGGAAGTATGGATTATTTTCTTGTTATTAAAAGTCGGCCAACTTTGCAGATGTCTAAAATTGATTTTAGAGATTCAAAAAGCTAGTAACAGACACGTAGAAATAAATAATAGATATCTGTTGTTTGAATTTAATAAATATATCAAAAAATCAATTTAAGATATACAAAAGATGAACTATTTATTAATATCCAGAATTGAATTATAGATTTCTTAACATCAATTTTAGTTCTGTAATTCTTTTTGAACATTTATGAATGTGTTTTTGATATTTATAATTCGATTTCTGATGTTGAAAATATTTTTAGATCTCTATGTCTCGTCATATCTTTTGATATCTAAAATTGAAATTACATGTCAAAAATAAAATTATAAATAATTAAAATTAAATTTTAGATACCTGTAATTCGTGTTATAAATTTTAATTTCGGAGTTAATGTTAAAACGGTTAGTCATATATACATTATGTGGCAGCGTTTATCTTTATATGCCCATTGCTACAATATGGTGTATCTAATAAATATTTGTTTCAGCTTTCTTGTGAACAGCAAAAAATATACCATAATATGTATATTTTAATGGTGGCAAAACTGCGTCGCCACCTGACATCACAGAACGGGTGGAGCCTAACTGAAATTGTGTGTGAGAGAAATGCTGGGGTTAATTCATAGAGATGTCTCCTACCTGGTCCGTGTGTTTTTTTCTCGACTTAATTTATGAATCAGTAAACAATCAGGAAATTGATCTGCTTGCACCTTGTACCTTATTGACACTTGTACAGTCAATGCCTCTCTAAAGCAGATGCCAGAGAATGGTCTGAGGCTGAAAACCTTACATAACAACAGACGGAAGTATCATAATAGTTGTAGGTTATCCAATGTAAATTACTGGGTAATCAGCTTTAATTAGTAAGTTGTTCCTTAGGTGAAAGTGTTGTGTTCCAGATGAAAGTGGTTGGCCACTTTTACTAACAGAAAACGAGTGAAAACATGCTGTGCTTGATATTGAATGGAGTGTATCATACAAGTAAACCTAATTCCTGCCGGCGATTACAACCCTTACAGAAGAAGTATCCAGAACGGAAATGAACTTAGCGTTCGCGGCATGCTCGCCAACATCCAGTTGTAACTTAAAAACCAAGGTTAAGTGAGAGAGGCTCTTCATGTCTCCGAGCATGGCATTAAACAAACCAAAACGCCAGGCAACCAGTCAGGTGCACGTGTTGTGCTCTATGAAGTGATGACTTTATTTTTTTTTTATTTTTTTATTTTTTTTTTTGAATGAATGGATGACCATTGGCCGCAGAAACGAATCTCGTCAATAGTGCAATAGGAGGCGCCGAGTCATATGTTTTGGGTGGTATTTCGGTCTAGCCCGCCTCACAGACTGTTCAAAGAAAGTGTTCAGTCACGGTCAGTATACGTCAGTGATCAAACCATAATTCTGGTCCAGTCCCATGCGCGCGCAAGGTAAATTCGTCTTTTTCCGGGCACAAATTTGTAATAGAGGCCAGAGTCCTAACGTTCATTGCCGACGTTGGCTTGTTACGCCAGCAGCTAGCGCATTGTTCGCTCGACCTTGCTTTCATAAACAAAGCATAATATAACAGTGAAGTAGTTAGCGCGACACGTGTCGCGACACGTGTCGCACGCATCGCTTGACTCCCCTAGCGGCAAAGCTGATTTTTGTTCAAGGGATATTGGTCTGTCACTTGAGGCGTTTTTCACATTTGAGTTGATCAGTATTGCATGTTTTTCTCTCGCAACATTACTACGTTGTCAGAAACTGAGATAGAACGGCTTTTAACTGCTTCTGGACAGGATTGGAAGTTCAACTAATCCCTTCCGTCAAGGCTTGGCAGCCGCCAATAAGGTCATACCCTCCTTCGTCGGGCATGGACTAAACCTGCCAACCCTTTATGTGGAGGCTTTATTTGAACGTCCGATTCTCTCCAGAAGTAGTTAAACATAGAAACAAAAATAAAACGATGATCAACTTCATGTTTTCTGACTGTTAAGTTTTTAGCAAGATACACTTAGGATCAGGTCTCCAAACGCAAAACCGGACATATTTTGCCTAACTTGCCTACCCTATATGATAACATGAAAATTACCACGGTTTACGGCTTTGTGTTGACAGTTATTGCGGTTTTAAACTGCTGTTTGCATTCCTGTGACCAAAAGGTAGAGATTGCGCTTTCCGGGTAGCCACATGAATATTCATGAAAAATAGATCAGGTGACCTAGAGCTGTCAGTGCAAGACGGCGGCACACCCGAAGCTGGCAGGCAAACGGTGCTGCGTAAAATACTGCAGCAAAACAAACCTTGACGGCGTTTCCTTCGTTAGCTTCCCAAGGGATGACAGTTTGTGTAAACAATGAGTTGGGTCATAAAATATATAAGAAGCAATGACTGGGTGCTTAGGTCAGGACATATTAGGCCTATGTGCTCAGACCATGGACCTATTTATAATTAACGGGAAAGATTCAAGGAACCCAACTCGCAGATTCACCTTATCGCATAAATCCCATAATTAAAATGTAATTAATGGGTCCTTGCACAGACCATTTAACCATGGACGATTTCAGGTACAAACACGACACATGCACGAACATGTAAATATCAATACCGGTAACGTAAGTGCCTCAAATGAAGACAAGAACTGTTAGTGTTAGTAGTACCAGCGTACATTACAGTATTCCACAGTCCAAACTCTTTACTCTCTCTAAGCTAACCTCTCACTGTCTAACCTATATACACATGGAAGTACTATTGTGCATATCTGTAGAATTTTGACATAGGCTGTATTAGCCCAAATAAAGGGTCTTCAGCGGGTAACTACTCGGAACATGTTTCGGAGCCTATACTCCTGCATGTCTCTCTGAGTAGCGGCTCCTTGTCTAAGCAAAATATTCACCAAAGACAACCCACATAATAATGAATAAATATGAACGTGGGAAATGATGAATTAGCTTAATACGTGAAGTTTTGCTTATAAATGCAGAGCTTCATTATGAAAGAAGAAAACCTAACCTGTCAAACAACACATAATTACTAGATTTATGTAGTGAAGCTTCAGGAAAGAACAATTTGACTGAATCGTGAACCAGTCTGTACCCTTTCCAGCTTGATAGCTTATCCTAGTTGAACCACCTGGTAGTGTATAACTCTAGTACAAACAAACTGGGGCATTATATTCAGTCCCAGTGATTGTAAAATATACAGTTACAGCTAGACCCCTGTGCAAACCAAGGGGACCCATACAAAAATGAAATTGTTGCCGCAATACTGCTGCACGGTTGCTACAACGGTGCCGCAATACAAAATGTGTAGCCAGAACATATCGCAGCATGCTGCACAACTTCTTATCCTGAGTGAAATGATTGAAGCAGTATTGCTGCAATACTGCAAGAAGCAGCGACACTTGTTGCAGCTTGCTGCGATATAATGCAGAATACTGCAGCAATCCCAGAAAGCCAAAGCTCTAATCACTTCCTGCAAGATGGGTGCCACGCATGATGCAGTGTGTGAAGGTATATGTCTCTACAGAGAAGATAAGTTTTTTCCTGTTGTTGTTGATCTCAACATTTGTAATTATGTGGGAAACATAGCTGGTATATTTGAGATTGACATTTGTGACATTAATTTGTGTACATAGATGCAACTGCTGCAGTATTGTTGAACCTAAACTGAATATTCTGAAAGACTGTATACTTAAGCATATATTCATGTATGCGTAGAGTACTATCATTTAAACTGTATCAACTATATAATATTGCTCTTTTCACTTTCATCAGTATTAAGTTATGATTTATATGTTTAAAAATGCAGCATGTCAGTATGATTTCTTACTGCATGTGCTGCTCAAAAGACATGCAGTCAAAATGTGCGCCCCAATTCAAACTTGGACCAACTGCCAAAGTGTAGCATTCAAACTATTTTATCAACACGTTGCAGCAATACTGCTGCAATACAGAGACTGGGTCATATTAGGCTGGGTAGAGTATCGCACCATGCATGTTCATCATAAAAATATTGCCGCAATACTTTGTATTGCGGCTACCTGCGAGTATCGCGGCAGAACACATTTGCATGATAAAATGTTACTGCAGCAGTACTGCGGCAATATATCGCTGCAGGGCTAGTTTTGGCAGTATTACCACATGCTGCATTATATAGCTGTATTGCAGTATTGCGGCAACACTACCGCAATATTTTGCCACTAGCTGCAATTATCGCAGCAAAGCTCATTTTCATTGTAAAAAAGTTACTGCGGCAGTACTGTAGTAACATTTTGCTGCAGTACTGCTGCAATAAATCGCGACAGGGCTATTTTTTCGGTATGGGGAATCCTAACGACTGCAACAGTGGACATCCTGCACCAGAAATGTAAAACAAACCCCATGATGACACCTACTCTTCATTTTGAAAGTATCTAAACAATTAAGCTCTTTTTCAATGCCAACCCTGAGTCAATGTGTCAACGTAATTTTTCAGGTTTGTGACATTTGAGAAAATACTGTCAATATAAGTATTTTTTTAATATTGAGTAAATGTGCATTTAGGCATATCAGAAAAGAATGAAAGTCATCAGCATTTATGTCAAAAACATGTTATCAAAACATAATTTTTCTTAACACTATTTTAAGTGCAATTAGGCAAACTTGTAACTGTCGTTGGCCGCTGCGTTGCTACTGTTAGCCCCTGGGGCGTTGAACCTGACAGAAAACATATGAGCCAAAAATGTCCGAAAGTGAATATGTAAGAAGAATGATGCCAAAAGCAAAACAGGCACGTCTAAAAACTGTAAAATCATTGTAGCCAAACTTTCTAATAACCTTTGGATATTAACAGCAAAATTTGTAGGGCAAGTCAGAGAAGAAAGTCATTATAATTTAAGTCAAGAGAATGCGATCAAAATATAATGTTTATCAACCAGATATCCAGTACAATTAGGCATGCTTGTAACTGTCGTGGGTAGCTACTTGCTACCGATAGCCCCTGGGAGTTTGACCTAACAGAAAACAAGCTAGCCTAAAATGTCTGAAAGGTAAATATTGAACAGAATGATGCCAAAAGATAAAATTCAGTGGCCAAAACAGGCAAGTCTAAAATCTCTAAAATTATTGAAGCCAAACTTTCTGACCGTCTCTGGATATTTGCAGCAAAATTTGTAGAAATATTTGATCAAAGTACATCTTTAAACCCTCTTGACTCAAGTTTATTGTAAATAAATTTGGTTCTGGCTGCAAAGTCCTGAAATTTAGAACAAATATGACCAAATCTCAAAAAGTTGTGACAAAAACGTATTATATCCAATAGTTTCCGAAATATTACTGTCCGGGATAGGATAGTTAACTACTTCAAAGTTAAACTCATCCATTTTGTGGTAGACTCATCTTTGAAACCATCTGAATTGTGACCCTCCAAAGGGATATCTTTTGGGTAAATTTCTCAAGCAGTTTCACTGAAATTTTTGTACATTTACATAAACAATGTCATCAATATATCTTGTGTTGTTTGATAGTTTTGTAGCCATTTGAAAGTCCTTTTTCATTCATTTATCCATATACGTAAATTCAAGTTAGGTTAAATATAAATCTGCCAGTAACGGGGAGCAGTTGCTACCTATTGTAATGCCTTTTATTTGTTGAAAAACTGATGGTCTGCTTAAAAAAAGTATTTTTCAAAAGAAATTTTACAGCATCTATCAAAGTTACAACAGTGTACGATTTACCGTTACTTTTTGAATATTTATTGTGTGACCAATATGCTTTCTTTTTACATGAATAAATATTTATGTATGTTTTACCATTATGTTTAAACGTTTTGTTTATTAATTCTGAAAGAGAACTTTTGACTTCATCTATGGGTAGATTTGTGTACAGTGTAGAAAAATCAAAACATTTGATATTTTTTGCTTCTAAATCTTTGATTTTAGATACAAACTGGGAAGAATTGCTGATACTTCAAAAACAAATTTACTGCTAGAAATTGCATTACAGTATTTATGGAAATGATTCCTAATAGCAGTCAAACACAATGTTACTTCCTTTGATAATTATATTGTTGTACATTTTACAGCACCGGCTATGAATATAGATTTAAAGGGTTTTTTACGCAATTTGGGTATCCAGAACAAAAGTGGAATAGAGGAATCCTCTTCAGAAATTTTGATATTAAAATTCCTTTTCATCTCATCTTTCTGTGCATCTATCAAATTATCAATGGATTGTTTGTTTAACTTATATACGTCATTTCCTATTATGCCTGAAATATTGTTATACTAAGTTCATTTTTCAAAACATCTAGATAATATTCTTGCAGCTGATCCGAAAATTATTACCTGCCTTTTTAATGTTACTAATTATAAATGTTTCTTGTAGTTCTTTGACTGCTTTTGAAACTTTGTGCTGTTTAGATTAACCGTATAGAAATTCTTAATTTGGGATTTGTAACGAAAAAATATATTTCTAAGAGTCTTTTCAAGTTTGAAAACCATCTTTCAAATTTCTGAAATTTCATGTTTTCTTCCTTTGCCCATTGCAGACTGTAGGAATCAAATGCAACACATGTATCCTGAATATATTGTCAATGTTCAATTTAGGACATATCGAAAATTCGGTACCTTTTTTGATCAGTTCTTTTAATATATATATATATGTTATGTATATATATATATATATATATATGTATAAATACACACATAAACATATATATACATATATATAAATATATATATACATATATATAAATATATATATATACATATATATATATATATAAATATATATATACACATATATATAAGATGCAATAAATGGACCTAATTTCACAAACACGTGACAATGCTAGGGCCTAGGCATATCTATATTAATTGAGGTCTTGTAATTGGTAATAAAATTACCTCCCAAGATATGTATGATATTGCACTACTGTATTGTATAAAACTTGGACATTCTCCTCCAGGCTTCACACAAGATACAAATACAATATCAATGATGATCCTAGACTCCGATCTGGTCGCCTGAAAAAAATATTATTATTATCATCATCAATTATTATTATTATTATTATTATTATTATTATTATTATTATTATTATTATTATTATTATTATTATTATTATTATTATTATTATTATTATTATTATTATTATTATTATTTGAGTGTGCATGAGTCGTTGCAAAAAGCCTTGCAGATCTTTTAAAGTTGATACAATAAATGAACTGTACTAACATATACCAATATGTACAGTATGGTGGTGTAGTCACGCCGTCAGTAGAAATCCACAATATCAATAGCGCGGCGGTATTGGTCCGTCGACGAAAGCAACAGCCAGTGTGTTTATTTGCTAAATTTAATTGCCATCATGGATATAAAATGCAGGTACAATTTTTTGTGATTGTTGATTGCACTTCGCCTTTAGTATGAAACAAGCGTGTACATGTACATAAATGAAGATTTAAAACAAGTTTTCTCATTCATGAAAAATTATTTCCTGATTTGCATGCTACTCTTTGCAGTCTGTACATGTAGAACAGGGACAAAGACGAAACAATTGTTCACTTGTCAGTCTATTGTATACATGTACGTGTACAAGGTAAATTATGAGGAAAAGGTTTGGGTAACTTCAGTTATCATACCTTCGCATGTAAAGCTGGTCATTGGAATATGAGGGCTGGCTGAAAAGTTCTAAGCCTACGTGGGATATCTCAATCGGATTGAAACTAACTTTCGCCACCAACAAGTATGAATCATTGACATAAGAACTGCAACTGTAATGAGATTAGTGTCTTTGCGCCAGACCATCCTGTGAACCTACCCATTGAAATCACCAGAAATGGACAAAACTGGTTAATGGGCAGACATCAAGTACGTGCAACTGAAAAGGCTAACTTCAGCACAGATACATGCTGACATGGTCTCTACTTTAGGGGATGACGTTCCTTCCATTTCCACTGTTAAGAAGTGGGCTGCGGAATTCAAGCGTGGCAGAGACAGCCTTGACGATGACCCGCGTCCAGGAAGGCCTTCAACAGCAACAATTCCCGAAAACATTACCTGGATGCATGACATGGTGACGGCTCATCAACGATTAACCACTCTACGTATTGTCAGTGTTGTGGGCATCTCTCATGAGAGGGTGAGCACATTACCTGGATGCATGACATGGTGAGGGCTCATCACCGATTAACCACTCGACGTATTGTCAGTGTTGTGGGCATCTCTCATGAGAGGGTGAGCACATTTTCACCAAGCAGGAGGGAATGACAACAGTTTCTGCAAGATGGGTGCCAAAGCTCTTGAAGCAGATCCCGATTATTATTTGGCCCATTGTGTAACCATGGGTGAGATCTGGATTCATCACTTTGAACCAGAAACGAAATTCAGCCTAAAGAACGAAAGCATCCGGGATCATCACCACCCCAAAAAAGCCAAGTCGGTTCCTTCTGCTGGAAAAGTGATGACTTCAGTCTTTTGGGATTCCAATGGTATTCTGCTGATTGACTATCTTGAGAAAGGCCAGACTATCAATGGAAGATATTATGCTGACCTATTGAGACAGTTGCATGAAGCTATCAAAACTAAGCGACGGGGAATGCTCACTAAAGGAGTCCTGTTCCAACAAGATAATGCTCCTGTTCACAAATCGGTGGTTGCCATGTCAGCGATCCATCATTTTGGCTTCACACTCATTGACCATCCCCTTTATTCATCCTCTTCAGCCACGTCAGACTTCCAGCTGTTTTCCAGAATGAAAAAGGAACTGGGCAGTCGCCATTTCCCTAGTAATTATGACGTCATTCCCGTTGTTAATGACTTTTTAGGGTGGCTGAAGAAAATATCTTCTTGACCGGCAACCAGGCCTTGCAGCATCGCTTACAAACGTGTGTAAACATGGAAGGGGACTATGTCGAGAAATAAATGAAAACCATCGACTTTGTATGGGTGTTTGACACTTAGGCTCAGAACTTTTCAGCCAGCCATCGTACCAAGAACAGGAAGAAAGAAAAAAAAACAAGAAACAACTGCAACAACCCCCCCCCCTCCCCAAAAAAGTCAGTGTTAACATTTTATACCTCTTGACTAATTCAGCAATTTTATATCGGCCTTCTGATAATATGTATTTTGTTTATTTGCCTGTCAAATAGTAAGTGACTTTGATAGTACATATTTCTTGGATACGTTTTGTCAGGCTTGGAAAAAGAATAAAGAAAGAAATCAAAATTTTAGATATTTAAATATCTAGGGTTTTTCAAATATTTTTATTGAGTTCCTTCAAAAATGGTGCATAAAATACATTGTAACGTTCTGATGACTGATTTGTTTAATGTATACAATCAGTACAGTCATACAAAATATATGAATATGCGAACAATTTTTAATATACTTTAAACTTATTAGATAAAGTAAATCCAATTCCAATAAATTTACTACATACTTCACAATTTTCAGCAACAGGTTCAGCATAACTAATCTTATGTTCATACGTGCAGGGAGTTGATATCTTTCAACTCCACTACAATTAGTGTGTGCATTCTCTATGCTAGATGAGAGGAGTGGTTGCCATGTCAAGCCTGAAGTGTCTTGGTGAATGCTACATTTTTCATAAATATTATTTGCAAAGACAGATGCATGTACATGTAACAAGATGACATTATAGCTCAACCAATTG
The DNA here is from genome assembly GCA_964020975.1 of Hermodice carunculata. Classification (NCBI taxonomy): domain Eukaryota; kingdom Metazoa; phylum Annelida; class Polychaeta; order Eunicida; family Amphinomidae; genus Hermodice; species Hermodice carunculata. Next base: position 43,822,048 of record OZ026620.1, on the reverse strand, counting down.
TCAGTTGTTTAGAAAGTGAAACATAGCGGTAATAATTCCCCGTCCAAAACATGAACACCTACAGTCAAGCTCTTGGGAAGACGCCTTCTAAGTAAAAAAAAAAAACTAGTGTCATCTAAAACATTTGATCATGATGATTGTGAGCTTATATTTTGGAGAAAATACAATAATTGTAACACAAGAAAGGTACATAAGACAAAGAGCATACTTTTGGAGCATTATGGTTAAGTTAGGGAATATCACAAACCAAAAAGTTAGGTTTCTGTCATAGATTAGTCCCGGCTGATCAAAGCACGTGCACGCTTTATGCACATGTAATTGTGAGACATACATTCTGCTGGTAAATCTAATAGGTCAGTGTTGACACCACACTTTTGTTTGCAGCCTACATGTAATGTATCGCAAGCTTGGGGGGGGGGGGAGACAGGAAAACAAAAACAAACAAAAAAGGGTTACCTGTGAAGGACCAGCGCTAAGTTCATATTGCTGGCAGTATTGCAGGTAAAGACAATCAAGTGCATACCCAGCCAGGCATATTTGTGCAAACCTAGGGTGTGAAGTGATGCATCTGATGCCCATCCCATGTTCTACCTCCTCATACACTGACTCCGTGCAGCATTATCTGCAACACTTCGTCCAACTCATGGTAATAAGAGGATTCGTCTTCGGTGTCAATAGGCTGACAAACCTCACACTGACCTGCACATATATATATATACATGTGTGAAAGTTTATGTCATCCAACGTATGCATGTCTCACAAGATACAAGTGGTCCCTACGTTTTCTCTCATAGATTACTAATACAAGAAATAAATCACTTTATTGTGCCATATTACCTGGTGGGCAGTACATGTATATGTATGAAAGTCCATGTCATAAAATGGATACATGTGCGACAAGAATTAAAGGGTGTGACTGTCTGTTTTTTTTTAACAGGTACAACACAAATGAAAGAAATCACCATAGTGTCTCATGCTAGTTGTGGCCATTATTCCTTATACTGTACCCCCTACCCTATGTGGTCATGAAGATATAACAATGGTGTTGAATTGCATACATGCAAAAATGTGACACACATATTGTGTGTCCATTCCACAAACGTGCATGTCTGCCTGCATCCAAATATTATTGACTTGCATACATGTAAAATGTTGATGACACAATGCATTGTCACAATCATGATAACACAACTTTAAATTCTTTTTCATTTTTTAGAATACAAGTAAAATAATGAGTTAAAACTCGTTGAACGTTTTCTCTACGAAAGCAACGGCACACTACTAACCTCATTACTGGATCAAACTGTTAAAAAGTTTCGTTTGAAATTCGTTATGACATATGATATTAACCATATATGTGAAAACGAAATGACGGTATATATAATGCAAGTACAAGGTGATAGCTTTTGTGCGCATGACTTTATTTTCTGACGCCATAGATGCAGGCATCATTTTGCTAATAGGGATATATGCCATAAAAAAGATAAGTTTGAAATCACGATTAATAGTTATAATTTGATTCCTTAAAACAAACGAAAACCCTACAGTTTAGGAAGATTTAAAAGAATTCTCACATTTTTTCATCTGCAGAGATATTATTCACATTTGCAAACTTTTGGTCAACAGTGGATGAGTAACATATACAAGAAAGGACTGTGACAGTCCTGTGGTTAGCGGATCTTGCACACACAAGACTACGTGTACTTTGACCTTTGGAGTCAGGTCAATATCACTTTTCTCTAAAACTGCTATCAAAGTGCTGGCTCAACAGTGAAAAGCCTATCTCCAATAGGGTGTAGCTTAGATAGTCTTCAAATTGACATTTGTACTGTAAATTTCACGAAACTAACCTTATGTCCTTGGGAATGAGGTCAAATTAAGTCGTTCATGTTTTGTGTAAATCTGGTCCACATAAAGGACCACTACTATTAAAATTCAAACTCAAATAGTTCTTAAGTTATTAAGTGAACCGTAAACCCAGCAAGTTGTCATGAGATATTGGGAATGAGGTGAAGGTCACCCATGTACTATGTTAGTGTTGCTCCTGTACCCAGAGGTGTCCTCCTGCAGTTTTAAGGCAATTGGCTAGGCGGCTTCGGAGAAGATTTTAGAGATTTTTGACAAAAAATGAACTGATTCACGAAAAAAAAAATCACTAGGACGCAAGCATTCAAATAAGAGACCTACCAAGGTTGCACCTCCATCCAACTTGAAGTGGATCTGGCCGACGGTTTTGGAGAAGTCAAAAATTAGACGTGAATTGCCATTGTAATCCCCGTTGACTTGCATCGTTATCAATATGAATGTATGGACAACCAAATAATGATCTAAATCAGGGAGTCAAAGGAACGCCACTAAGTGAATACGTTTGTTTGATACTTCCGCAAGGAACATTTCTAACAAGTTTCAGTATAATCTGAGGAACATTTTTTAGAAGTAGAAAGTAGCAACATCACACAAAAAGAAATCTTAACAACTAGAGATACGTTCAACGCAAAGCGTTGACTGAAGAGTCCGCCAGGTAAGGATGCTGTCATTTGCTCAAATGAAGTCATGGTGACACCAAAATCTAAACAGTTCATCTTGGCATGCCAGATGAGCACACTGCCAAATTTGAGCAAAATACATTGGAGCCTTCTGGAGATATTGCTGTAACGAGCCATAACAACCATGTTGTAAGGCTGCCTTTTGCCCAAATTAGGTTGTGGTGACATCAAAATCTGATCAGTACATCTTTCCAGGTAAGATAAGCATATTGCCAAATTTGAGCAAAATACATGGAGGCATTCTGTGAATATCGCGGTAACGAGAAAGTGCACATCTGAACGGACGACCCAAAAACAGACAGGGTGCCCCCATGGGGAGGACCCTTAACTAGAAAATCGCAGTGCCACACATGTTGAGCAAATTAAGATATGTGGGTAACCAGGAGTATTCTTCTGTGATTTTGAAGCAATCGGTTCATTGGTTTTGGAGTGGACTGTTTTCTTTGGTTTTTCTTCATAACAACGAAGAAAAATTCAGAAAAGGGTCACTGAAACGGCACCATTCGAATAGTATTCTTCCAAAAATTGAAGAAATGAGAATACTGCCTCAGTGCGTAAAGTTTGATGTTTTTACAATGCCGAGACATGGTTGGATGACAGTATTGGCAATTCAGAGCTAATGATTGAAGGCTATCAACTCTTAAGAGCTGATAGAAACCGACATGGCGGCGGTGTGGCCCTCTATATTAAGAATAATATTACATATAAGGTAAGGGACGAGCTTACACATAAGGAGATTGAGAGCATTTGATTAGACGTCAGACTACCAGACCAGCCGCCAGTGTTAATTTGTTGCCTTTATCGTTCCCCCTCGCCTAGTGAAAGTTGTTATAACTCTTTGGTTGATCCAATTGAAAAAACCATTGACGAAGGACAACATCTTGTTGTTCTTGGTGATTTTAATATTAATTATAGTTCTGTATACGATAATAACGATACGCACCAAATTAGATAACTGGAAAGTGCGTTTCATATGGTCCGGCTCATCCATGATCCCACACGTGTCACTCTTAACTCTTCTACCACCATTGATGTCATTCTGACGAACAGTACTGATAAGCACACATTGTCGTCAGTGCTTAAGTATTCCTTGAGTGACCATTATCTAACTTATACTATTATCCTAATGAAAATCCCAAGGAAAAAAATAAGGGTAAAACTCACCCGGAACTACTCCACTTTCGATGCAGATAATTTTATTGCCGATTTACACAATACGCTGGCAGCTAATCAAGCTGTTATATCAATAGATGTTGAGGTGGCTTGGCCAGCATGGAGACACACATTCAATGCTCTGTGTCAAGTACATGCGTCTCTTAGAAATATTCGCTTAAGGGATCGCATGAATCCCTGGTTAACTGCAGATTTTCGCAAAAGAACATACCACAAGGAATTTATTGATCCCATCAAAAAATCAGGATAATATTTTACCTCAAAATTTGGCGGCGGATGACTTAAATAAAAAATTTTATCAATATCGAAGCTGAACTGTTCTTCGAAATCTATGCAGACACTCCTCTTCCCAGCGTTACGGAGTGCACTCTCCACAGCCTCCACGTGTTTACACCACTTACATGTGAATATGTTCGCTCGCAATTGCGTTTACTGCCTGAGAGAAGATATTTGGATGTGCTTCAGATGGACAGTAAACTTTTATACTTGGCCTCAGATGTAATCGCTCCTACCTTAACATACATATTTAATTTGTACTTAGCGACTGGTGTAGTGCCTGTGGACTGGAAAGTCGTGCGGGTACGCCTATTTATAAGGATAAGGGATCCCGCGACGATTATTCTTCTTATCGTCCTATCTCTGTATTATCCCACATGAATAGGATTTTGGACAAATACGTTCAATCTGGTTATTTACAATTCTCAGCTGAAAATAGTCTAAGCACACCTGATCAATCAGCCTTTCTGAAACATCATTCCACACAAAAGCTCTTCATGCAATGGTTGATGAGTGGCTACAGTCTATTGATAAAGGCACTCCCACTGTAGCTGCGTTTTTAGACCTACAGAAGTGCTTTGATACCATTGAACATACCATACTTTTACGTAAATTAAAAAGCTGTAGTATATCCGATATTGTACATGAGTGGTTTGAGTCATACCTAAGCAATCGCTCTCAAGCCGTCTCCTGCAACAGTCGACTTTCTCAAGTACAAAATGTTAAAGCTTGGTGTCCCTCAAGGTTCGTCTCTAGGACCTACCCTTTTCTTAATCTATATAAATGATTTCCCTTCAGCATTGAAATATTGTAAATGTCGCTTGTTTGCTGATGATGCAACTATTTATTGTTCTAAGCAGTCTGTTAAAGAGGCAAAGGTTCACTTGCAGTCAGATCTGGCAGATGCATCTGAATGGCTCTCAGAAAAGAAACAACTAACCGTAAATATTCCAAAGTCTGGTTTAATGGCTATTGGGTATCGCAAACACATTGGTGATGACCAGACTCCAGTGACTGTCATGAACGAAAATTTGTCTGCCGAAACTACAGTAAAACTTTTAGGCGTTGTTGTCGACTCAAATCTCACCTGGTGTTCTCACATAAATCACGTTGTTTCCAAAGTGAGTGCAAAAATAAGGTTGTTAAGCCGACTAAGTTTCTCCCTCCCTTCAAATTTATTGAACGTGGTCTATAACAGTATCATATTGTTGTATTTTAACTATTGTGACACGGTTTGGGGAAATTACTGTCCAAAGTATAAGAACGTATTGCAACGACTGCAAAATCGGTGTGCACGTATCGTAAGTGTCAACTTTGATGATACAGCTAGCCCTACGGTTCTAATAAGGCAACTGCAATGGCAACATTTGGAAACACGACAAAATTTTCATTTAGCATCTTTGACTTATAAATGTCTAAATTCGCAAGCTCCAGAGTATTTGGCAAATAAACTTAATTACTGCAGTGAAATTCTTGAGCGAAGTCCTAGGAGTTGTTCAGATAAAAATATTGTGCATGTATATACCCCGACCCCGCACCGAACAGTTCAAGCAGTCTTTACCGTATGGTAGCAGCAAGTCTTAGAACATGCTACCAACTGAGATCCGGTCATCCGAAACCTTAGACATATTTAAAAGCAGATACCTGAAACATTTTTTTTTCAATTCCCGGTATTAACATGCGGTCATTACTTTTAATAACCTCTATTTCCAGCTATTCCTATGTTACGATTATATGTTTTCTTGTATGAGTTTATTTTGTCTACTTACTGTGATCGCATTATTACGATTGTACTTTGTCAACTGTATAACCTTTAATTGATGTAACTGGGCCCCAAGTAAGAACAGCTTGGGTGATTGGACTACCCAGTATAAATATATTTGATCAAGAAATGTTTGTAAAACATAGATGCCCACCGCCCTCATTACCCTTGCCCTTGCTACCCTATTGATAGTGGTAGATGGGGCACTCGTGACCTTACAAAATTAGTGAAGGTTGATCATGCATCAATGTCACATATCTTTAAACTTTAACCTAGCCCTTAAAAAACGACTACAAACCTGGACAATATAAAAGTTATAGCTGAAAAATTAGTCATCATTTAGAAACCATATTCAGCAAAATGTCTTTATGACCTTGGAAATTAGGGCAATGTCACTCATTTTCACTTCACCTTCTTCAGTTATTGTGCAAAAACCACAGGAAGTATACTGTCTGTGTGTGACCCTGAAAACTGGGTCAAGGTCACCCATCTACAAACTCAAACTAGCCCTTATAGGCAACCATAAAGCTGTGCAATATAAAAGTGCTACCTCTAAAATGCAAGTTATCATGCAGAAACAGTATTCAACCAAATGGCTGTGACCTTTGAAATTAGGTCAAGGTCAACCATCTTCAAACTTGACTTAGCCCCGAATACGGACAATTATCCAGTGCAATACAAAATTCCTAGTTTAAAAACCTCTTCAGTTATCATGTGGTAACCAAAGTTAACTCAGGCACCAACGTGACCTTGGAAATTAAATCAAGGTCACCAAACTTTAAACTTCTTCTAGCCCTTAGCAAGAACTATAGACCTGTAAAGTATCGCAGTACTAACTTAAAAACTTCTTGAGTTATGGTGCAGAAACCACAGGAATTCTACAATCTCTCTGTGACCCTGAAAACTGGGTCAAGGTCACCCATCTTCAAACTCAACCTAACCCTTACAGAGAACCATAAAGCTATGCAATATAAAAGTTCTAGCTCCAAGGTATAAGTTATCATGCAGAAAGCATGAAACCGTTTTCAGTAAAGTGGCTCTGTGACCTTCAAAATGAGGTCAAGGTCATCCATCTTCAAACTTCGTCTAGCCCCAAATATGAACTATAATTCTGTGCAATATAAAAGTCCTAACTTTAAAACCTCTTCAGTCATTGTGCGGAAACAAAAGTTAAGTCAGGTACCAACGTGACCTTGGAAATTAGGTCAAGGTCAGCCATCTTCAAACTTTGCCTAGCTTTTAACTAGAATGATAAACCTGTATAGTATCAAAGTTCTAGCTAAAAAAATTCTTGAGTTAATGTGTGGAAACCACAGGAATTCTACAATCTCTCTGTGACCCTGAAAACTGGGTTAAGGTCATCCATCTTCAAACTCAACCTAGCCCTTATAAAGAACCATAAAGCTATGCAATATGAAAGTTCTAGCTTCAAGGTATAAGTTATCATTCAGAAAGCATGAAACCGTATTCAGTAAAGTGGCTCTGTGACTTTTAAAATGAAGTCAAGGTCATTCATCTTCAAACTACGCTTAGCTCCAAATATGGACTATAATCCTGTGCAATATAAAAGTCCCAGATGAAAAACCTTTTCAGTTATTGTGCGGAAACCAAAGTTAACTCTGGTAGCACTCTGACCTTGGAAATTGGGTCAAGGTCACTCATCTTCACACCTTGACTTGCTTTTGACTAGAATAAAACATTTGTACAGTATCAAAGTCCTAGCTTCAAAATGTCTTGAGTTATTGTGCGGAAACCACAGTCTACCGACCGACCGACCGACCGACCGACTGACATGTGCAAAGCTATATGCCCCACCTTCTTCGAAGGGGGGGGGGGGCATAATAATAAATAGATAAATAAGCTTTTCAGAGAACCACCCAAGGTACGTTCCAATCAAGTTTGAAGTATATCTGGCCAACGGATTTGAAGAAGAAGTCGAACATATTAGTTGTGGACTGACGGACGACGGATAAATGACCAGTCCCATCATATTACCACTTAGTGAAAAGTCAGCTGAGCTAAAAATTACCTACAACCTTCATGGTAATATCTGGACCCATGACTTGCTTACATGTATGATTGTATATGTACCCCTTTCATGTAAATGACGTTCCTATCAAGTTTGAAGTATATCTGGCCAACGGATTTGAAAAAGAAGTCGAACATATTAGTTGTGGACTGACGGACGACGGATAAATGACCAGTCCCATCATATTACCACTTAGTAAAAAGTCAGCTGAGCTAAAATTACCTACAACCTTCATGGTAATATCTGGACCCATGACTTGCTTATATGTATGATTGTATATGTACCCCTTTCATGTAAATGAAATGGTGACATAATCCTATTGAAAGACGTCATTAAAATGGTATACAGTGTTACAAACTACATTTGACGCATTTTTATTACAAACATTTTCAATGATGCTGAAGGAAGTGAGCTAAATTACCTCTATAGATAATACATACAGAAAAAGATAAATCCCAACAACTGAATCTAAGGCAATCCTGTGAAAGGAAGCTTGGGCCCCATGCTCCGAGAACAAACATACACCCATTCACCTGGAGTACACGGTCTTCAAAACACAAGCAAGCGTTGATGTGGGATATTAAACTAAGGCGAGAATGCTGGATGATGGTGTACGATTTGGCAACAGTGTCAGCTAAAAGTAGCCTTTGTCTGTAACTACTAAGAAAACTGTGAATCCAATTTTGAACAGATTAGATCAACATATAAGCCAAAGTCAGCTTTCCAACCCTACGGTGTAAAGTCACCAGCAAACTTTACGTCATCAATTTCCAGTTTGTTCATTTTTTTAAACTATCGTGTGTGTGTGTGTGTGTGTGTGTGTGTGTGTGTGTGTGTGTGTTCAGCTTGACTCTGCGTGTAGGATGACTTTCAAACAAATGTTCCTGTTCTTACCTAATTTTTAATGAAAACTGGGAATCAAATACGCTCTTCGAAATCTATACCAACTGGCTTTACTATAGGGATGGTCTTGCTACAATTCAGATGGCAGCACTTTAAAATAACAAACGACGGGGTTGATGTTTCTCACAGAAGAGAGCCGCAGGGGGTCAGATCTAGTTGAGATGCAACCCTGGACCACAGGCAGTGTCTAGGGACTCGTTTATGCAGCTATTTCAGAACCATTTCTTTGCTTTTTTATATGATGAATCGCCAGTTGTGTGTAACCTTAAGATCGCCGTCTATTCGTTGGAAAGAAAGAATCCATCAGTGCATTAAGTTTTCGGAAGCCAGTGTAAATATATACAAATTGACGGTGGAAAATGACGCCAACGAATACAGATATCTTTGATACACTGTCATGTCATGCTTTGTAGGAGGATATCTTTGGTCATAAACGCGAATTGTCCTGTTTCAATACAATTAAATAACAACTGGTGTCGTTGTCTGCCATTTGTATCCAGTTAAGTTGACACTGTCGTTTATTCTGACTCTTTTTTTTTCCAGTGTAAACTAACTGTTTCACAGGTAAGAAGTCAGCACCTTGCTTCACCTTGCTTTTCCATCATGCATCAAAGCAAAATAAATAAGAAGATAAAAACATGTTCTGAAAGATCACGTCACACGAGAAAAGAAATGTACTATGTGCACCTTTCTCCATGCTGAAAGCCAGACGTTCAAACTTCCTACACCGACGCACGTGGTATGAGTCATATTTTCTGAGTTCTTTCCCCGTGTGAAATAACTCATTTCATTTGAGATTCGAGCCCGGAATGCTGATAGCAAAATAGGACTTGAATTCTTTCCAATTCTCCTAAGGTTGAATTGCGCTAATGGTATTGACACGGTGAAGTAAACTGTGCCAGCTACACAGAGTAGCATCAGTTCCATCCGTCCCCAAAATAGCATTGTGCTGTCCGTATTGTGTAGATTTCAAAAAAACAAACACTACCCTTTTTTATCATCGTGTTCAAATACCTTGACAAAATGCGCTACCGAAAACTTGATACTACCATGTCAATGTATGTGTTTATTTTATGATCAGAAAACTCTTTTAAGATTGACTGTGGTCCTATTGGTGCACGTGGCAAAGCTGAAAATAGTTCAATGACTTAAAATAGAGTGACCAGATGAACGGAATCGTGATCTTGATTTATGGGCGTGGCCAAATCGGTGAAACGTACCTGCTAGTTCCAAACCGAGTTGACCTTAAGTCATTAAAGTGTTTTCAGCTTTACCATGTGTACCATCGTAACTACCAGGATCACAGCAATCTTTTGAAGGTTGTTTGTTGAAAATAAAAATCTTGAAACTGGACTTTTGTCTCCTTTACTTCATAATGTAAACAGTAACCTTGCAAAGTTACCTGCTCATAAAATAAAACAATTGTGGACTTTGTTTCGTTCACTGGTTAGTTTTATATACCTAAAAAAAAATACTTATATAATTACCTTGGCCTTCGGCCTCGGCCAGTATTCATCTTTCAGCTCCATAAAACTGACCATTCCTTAATTGCATATTGTGTACACATACTGATGGTTTAAACATTATATTGCGAAAAGCATTAGAACTAGAATATTTGTGAACTGTTGGATCACCTACCCAGCAGCTAGTGTGGTTATGTGAGCATCAGCTGCAGTTGCAATCTGCACATTTCAATTTTAAATCAACCAAACTCATTCTAATTACCCCCCCCCCCCCATAAAAAAAGAAAGGAAAAGAAAAACCACATGCCTCGTGTATGTACCCAAACGAAACTGTGAATAGGCCGATGCCGCTTGGAACAAGTGAAAAATCAACTATTTGTATTTTTCAAAAAGTTTATATGGCGCAATTTCCTTCTCAGGATACGACATTTTGTTGCTAATTTCATTGTCAGTGTTTGTTAACTTCTCTTATCTTTAACTTCTTTCATCTTGCAAAATTGCACATGCAATGCTGTAAAACTTGTTATGTGTGATGAGGGTAATATATGACTTTACTTTTTAAATTATCAGTTTACTTGTTAAATTTAGGTCTTGCTTGTTTGAAATGGTCAGTTCATTTGATAAATTCAGGTCGCGTTTATTTAGAATGATCAGTTCGGTTGATATATTTAGGTCTTGCATGTTCAAAATGACCCGTTTAGTTGATAAATTCAGGCCTTGCTTGTTTCATGGGGTAATCAATAACGAAAGATAAAAGACTTGCTGTGATAATTAAAAGAAGAATTAAAAAATCAAAATGGTAATATCCAGCTTTTTCAAAACACCTTTGGAAAACGACGTTTTATTGATATAATTTTTAAATTGCGCATCTTGGAAAATTGGGTCCTTTACCATAGTGTGTTGCTTATATTTTGTTTTACATCTAGTAGCAGCCATGATTAGCCATTACTGACAAGATTGCATCACGGCTAATCTTCCGTAAGGGTATCCCCTAAAAACAGTGTATGAACGTATCTGAATCATAGCTTTTGTAATTTCAGAAAAGACTAGTACAATCTCTCTCTCTCTCTCTCTCTCTCTCTCTCTCTCTCTCTCTCTCTCTCTCTCTCTCTCTCTCTCTCTCTCTCTCTCTCTCTCTCTCTCTCTCTCTCTCTCTCTCTCTCTCTCTCTCTCTCTCTCTCTCTCTCTCTCTCTCTCTCTCTCTCTCCCTCTCACACACACACACACACACACGCACACACACACACACACACACACACACACATATATATATATATATATATATATATATATATATATATATATATATATATATATATATATATATATATATAATATCTGGACTGAAATTTCACTTTTAATTCCTATTCCATTTGCTCCCGGGACATACTACACCCTATATCGTATCTCTCTATACCGTATCTCTATGTATGATTTATTCCCGCTCTATTATTATTATTATTATTATTATTATTATTATTATTATTATTATTATTATTATTATTATTACTACTACTACTACTACTAATACTACTACTACTACTACTACTATTATTATTATTATTATTATTATTATTATTATTATTATTATTATTATTATTTCCGTAGTGTTGACCATAAATATGCCATCATACGCAGCGAAATGTAGCAATCTTATCCTGGTATTGTCATGTTTACTGTGTCTTGTATATACTTTGTGTGTCTTTTTATTTGTCCTGGAGATCCTCTTGATTAGTCAGTTTTATTGTACTATTAGGTCATCCAGTTGAAATAAATATGTTTAAACTAAACTAAAATTATTCCAACATCTATGCGTTATGGAGCTTATACGAGGGCTGTCTTACAAGTTCTAAGCCTAAGTGGGACTCCAAAATCAATTTGAAACAAACTTTTGCCACCAATAAGTACAATCATTTAGTGATTCAAAGAATTAAAGAAATGCAAATGTAATGTGATTGGTGTCTTTGTACCTGACCATCTTGTGAACCCATATATCGAAATCACCAGAAATGGACAAAACTGGCTAATGGGCAGTCATCAAGTACCTGCAACTGAAAGGGTTAACTCCAACACAGATACATGCCGATATGGTTTTCACTGTAGGGGATGACGCCCCTTCCTTTTCCACTGTTCAGAAGTGGGCTGCGGAATTCAAGCGTGGCAGAGAGAGCCTTGTCGTTGGGAATGACAAACGTTTCTGCAAGATGGGTGTCAAAGATCTTGAAACACGTCAGATTCCTGGCGTCCCGTGACGATCTATGCCATTTGGAAGCAGACCCCCCTGATTTTTGGCCCGATTTGTAACCATGTATGAGACCTGGTTTCATCACTTGGAACGAGAAACCAAAATTCAGTCTAAGCAATGGAAACAACCGGGATCACTACCCCCCAAACAGCCAAGTCCGTTCCTTCTGCTGGAAAGGTGATGGCTTTAATCTTTTGGGATTCCAAGGGTATTCGCCTAATTGACTATCTTGAAAAAAGGTCAGACTATCAATGGAAGATATTATGCTGACCTACTGAGACAGTTGCGGGAAGCTATCAAACCTAGGCGACGGGGAATGCTCATTAAAGGGGTCCTGTTCCACCAAGACAATGTTCCTGTTCACAAATCACTGGTTGCCATGTCAGGAATCATGATTGTGGCTTCGAACTCATTGACCATCCACCTTATTCACCCAACTTAGCCCTGTCAGGCTTCCACCTGTTTCCCAAAATTAAAAAGGAACTTGTTTGTCGCCATTCTCCTAGTAATGATGACGTCATATACGCTGTTAATGAATCCTAGGGAGGCTAAAGAAAATTTCTTCTTGACTGACATCTAGGCCTTGCAGCATCGCTGGCAAAAGTGTGTAAACCTGGAAGGGGACTATGTAGAGAAATAAATGAAAACCATCGACTTTGTACGAGTCTTTCACAGCAAGGCATAGAACTTTTCAGCCAGCCGTCGTATTATGTGTTTGTGTCAGAGAGGTCGATTTATTTTTTTTATATCTAGATACATGTAGGATGGCTACCACAGGCCTACACCTGTACTGTCCTTATGTTCGGCTGCTTTGTTACTTCTGAATTATACCGTTAGCCGCAACAGTCTACCAGTCATCACCCTGGACACTTTCATGTGTATTTTAACCAAAAGAACATCAACCATAGAAAACTATCATGAAATTTGCAGTGAGTTACTGCTTACTTGAGTCAGAAAAATCACCTTAATTTTCAATTAATGGGTCGTATTTTGATACTAGATCATGCATTCTCGCATAGAATCACTGCATTGATAAAGGACATATCAAAATATATTTTATCGACAGCAAAAATAAAAAGCTATAGTAAAATACTTACAGGACCATCTGATTGTGATTAATGCAGACTTTATTCTGATGAATTATTTCCTGGTCTTAAGTTTACCAAGTCACCAGTATTATGGTGATGACAGATCTTGAGCGATTATTCTGATCAAGTGTCAATGCTATTGTATTGATCGTGTACCAGGGTACCCGCCCGCAAAAGTCATTATTTTCCGGTACCCGGGTAATAAACTTGTACCCGGATACCCGCAACTTTATATCTTAATAATGCCAGATATGTCACAACATCTCTAATTTTGTGCACTTCTAGTTCGTTACGGCAATCCAGGTACATAACACCATTTCCACTTGGTGGCTTTGTTCTTGCAAGCTGGGAAACGCGCAAACTTAGGTCATTCACAGCGCCAACACCGCCATAAAGGTGAACATGAACAAGGCATCGTCACCTAATCCCAAGCGTACTTCAGGTTTGGTATGGAAATATTTCTCGGTGGTTGAAATACAAACGTTAAATATCAGGTTTATTCAAATGTTGAATATAGGTGGTAAAGCACTGTTACAGAGCCAAACAGTGTCCTATAAAGTGCCTGATTAATGAATGATTATTGTGTGAAAATTGGAGTATTTTGTTCTTTGTAAAATAAGCGGGTACCCGGTAAATTTTAATACCCGCTATCGGGTACCCGGGTGGCAAAATTCACTACCCGTCAATACACTAGTCAGTACCCGTAATTTGCCAGAACAATAATTTACTTCTTAGAAAAAAAAAAACGCGCAACCAGTCTTTACAAGTCATTGATATATCAACATTTTTGATGCACTTTACTCTGCTGATTTTAATTTGCACAATTAATGATAAAATGACAAGGTTCAACTGCTTTTGAACGTTTTTGCATGAATGTTGTACTCTGAAGCAAACTCTTGTCTCAAAAAGTGTATGAACTGTAGCCTTGTGCCAAATCACAAATTTCTTTCACGACAAAACAGTTTACCGCCAAAACTTAAACATTTTTCTTTAGTTTTGTCGAATATTTCCTTGCTTTGTGATATCAATAAAAAGGCAATAATATATTCCGATTATATTTATCGAAAACAACAAAGACCACAAATAGAATTAGTTCCACAGAAATGTACAAATTATATTAATCTACAGATAGTTTTCAAGCATGTTGCGCTTTATCATTTTCAACATGAATTAATTTCAAAGTTAGAAAAGATCTTGGACCACAACTGAAGGTCATGTTCATCTTTTTCATATTCTCTTTAACGCTCACTATAAATATTAATGTTCCATAGGACGACTAGATACCAACAACGCCATTCATCTATGCAAGATTTTCCTACATGCAGGAAATGAATCTGCTTTAATTATACCTAAACCAACATGCTAAGACCAAAATTAACAGCTTTTTCGGATGCATCCTTTGGTTCTTCTGAGGTTACCATTCTGAACATGTTATTACACAGATTTGCACATGTGAAGGTGTCAAATGGGTTATGTCTGGAACAATTGGTTGCTGCCTCTCCCATTTGAGTGTGATGGTGTGACAGTGTAGATACTTCTGCCATTTGCTTCAGACCTACACATTCAGTGAAATATGGCACATAGAGTAATTAAAACTCCAACAGCCAAAACTGCATTGACGTTCAAAAAGATTCTCCAAAAGCGTGATTCATCCAGCATTCTTTGTCTTTTTTCAACGGAATCCATAGCATCTTGGGCCGAGAATGGCTTCCGCGCGGGTGCCCCACAGACCATACTTGTCCACCGCCTACATATCCACCAAGGCCCAGCCTCGTCCGCATTATCTGACAAGAACAAACATGAGTTGTATTTGGTACAGCTTACATGCTGTACGCATTGTCGGTCACATGTATACTGTTAGGGCCAGCAATACCACTTTATTTGCTTGGAGCATGCATTGTTGGTGACATGTATATTGTTAGGCCTGGTGATGTCAAGTTATTTTTCCAGTCATAATGTCATTATCAGTTAACAAGCTTGCATAATCATTTGGTCAAATGGCACTAGAAAATCTGTGTCTTCTATGTGGTCCGTATATCTTAATATCTGTTTTAACACATGATTAGTGATTTATGTAAATCTTTTGTATTTATTGTACTGTACTGTGCTGTATGTGTCTGTACTGTTTTTGTTACATTTTTCTTTTGATTGTGTGCATATTTTAATGTGATTTTCTTTTTTTTCTTTCATACTCTCCATGTGTACATGTTGTATATTTGACATATTGCTGTTTTTTATGTAACAGCACAGTCAATAAAGATTCATTCACATCCATTAGTTTTTTCGCGGAAAAGCGAGAAACTTGCCATTTTTGACAACAGATGCTTCATTGATGTTCTAAGAGAGATTTATGGCCTCACAAGTGACTAAACATTGACGCATAGAAACCACTGACTGTTAAGTTTGCAGAGAATTGCATAAACCAGAATTACAATATGAAGTTTGGAAAAATTTGGCCAGTAGGCTAGCCACCCACTGGTCGTACTTTATGATATATTAAACATGTCCCTACATCAAGGTTTGTTCACGGCCCCAGTCGAAAAAGGCGCATCCCTATACATTGCATACTCTGCAAAGGTGTGGGGACGAGAACCGCCATACAGACAAGAGTCTGGCCTTCCCTGACAAAGCTCTTGTATGCCTCCACCCAAGACCAAAGATTTCTTTTCAGCACTCGAATACGCCCATCATTTTGTACAAGTATGTAAAATAAAACGTGTTTCATGCTTGTACATATGTCATTTATGTAGAGCTAGCATCATAATTGGAATGAGGACCCAAATATAATGATATTAATTTCCCTAAGTGACCTACCAAGCCTTGCCCATGCAGGGCATGACATAAGAGATTGGGTTGCCTTGTAAGTGTAAGCGATGGTGAGCCAAGTAAACTAATGATATTTCTCACCACATGTAAAAGAACTGCTGGTTCCCAAGGGGACACGTTTGAGAGGATATTTAAGTAGCATACTTTCATCCCATCAAAATGTAAACCGTGTAAGTTTTGGTAATATTATATGGAAGAGCATTATCTTGCCGTCTATTTCACATGGTGCTGCAGTTTGGGTGTGTAACACGAAAGAATCTGAGGCGTTTGTAAAATCATTACAATATGCAATGGCTAAAGCCATTTTGAAGGTTAACTCTTCACCTTCAATGGCCGCGACCATAGGTGAGCTAGGGTGGTTGCCTTTCAATGTTTATTTGGAACACATCAGAGTTAAGTACTTCCACATTTGATTTGGCGGACACAAGGCTGTGTAAACAAATCTTTGATTCTTTGTTTAAGCCTAATAGTGGAAACGTTCCTGATGCATGGCCGCATGTGGATGAAATGAGAAAAACGTTTGATAATGCATGTATGGACCATGTTTTCCGATCGACAAATCCAAATGGGTTACGTCGTTTTGTAAAATTATCCATCGAAGAGTATATATTACATTTTTTTCAGGAAATTGATGCGAAAAGGTCGCTTAATTGGTACCAAATGTTTAAACGGTCTACTTTCGGTGAGAAATATTTATTTAGTGTAGACAATTTTGCTGGTGTAAGATTGAAATTTCTGGCCAGAACAGGATGTTTGGGTTTAGGTGAAGATTTGAAAAGATGGAATATTTCTGATGGTAAATGTGTTTTGTGCAACAGTGCTGAGGAAGATTTACCCCACTTTTTATTTTTATGTCCAGCACTCAATCAAATACGATCAGAAATGTATGTATGTTCAGAAAGAGAGTGCAGAAAGCAATATTTTGACCACGTTTGGCAACGTTTTTCGGCCTCTTCCTTGAATAATAAAATTTGTTGGCTTCTTGGTGAGCATCTCTACGAATTTGGCCCTGAGATTGGCGACGCGTTTGATCGTATCTCTAAAGATTTTTTAGTTAAAGCTTGGCACTTTAGGAGGCAGTCAATCAGTGACCCCCAGTCTGACCAAGCTGTATAGTTCATGGCAGGAATCATATGTGAAGTTATTTATTTTTGTACGTTGTAAATAGTTGCTGTAAATAGACATGTATGTAGACATGTTTTTATGTATATTGAATGCGGGCGCAAGCAATGACGCTCCACGTGACACTTGTTTGTGAATGGGTGTCTTTTTAACTTCTCAATATGCGTTTTATGCAAACTGTGAAAATTCTGTGTTTCAGACGCACCACGAGTTCTGCCCTGCTCGTTGGTGCCCCCGGTGTAAAGGGGTAGATTCTTAAATAAATAATAATCACCCCCCCCCCCAAGTTACCTGCCACGCCGGGCTTATGCGGGCATGACATGTGGAATTGAGTCAGCTTGTTGATCTGAACCACATATAATCGAATATTATCACATTAATCCCTTTAGTGACTTGCCATGCACATCCCATGCTGCAACAAACGGGAAATGTGATAAATACTGCACAAAAGTTTAATAACCCTAAAGTTACTATTTGCCGGCATATAAATGCGTTGTTCTGAAAAAGATACTGACTCCTGGTTCGATTACTAAAGCACAGAGAAATTATACGGACATATTTCACCGTCTTAAAACAATAACTAACCGTACCACTCGTTTAGTTTGTGTTCATTGTATTCAAGCACCCTTACGAGTATGTCGAACAAAATGTCATACTTGTACATTTTAAAATTCATTTAATATATGACTCTCTCTTCAACCAAGGAGGGTAGAGCTCTCTCTACCCTCGTTGCTTCAACTGTGCCATGTTTATTCAAAACAAGCATCGGATTTGACCATGAAAGGCCACGTCAACAAATCACAGATACATGCATGGCCGATTTCGAACAAATTCATAGCTGCCATTATCAGATAAAAACACGAACTTTCGACCAAGTTACTTACGTTTCACTTTAACATTTATTTCATCGTCATCATAATGTTCCATTTTCGCTTCTGCTTCCACAGAATAGTTTACTTTCACGGCATCTTGGCTTGTATTATCCACACAGGTCGGTCCGTTTTCTTCAACCTGAGATAATCTTGGGGCATCTAATTCTTTCATGCGCAAACGGATTTCACTGCTTTCTCTAACCCGCGAAGACTTCTCATATTTGAATCTTGTCCAGTAGGTCAAGCCTTCCAGCTGTGAAAATGAAAGCCCGTGAACTTCATGACAAAAATGGGAGCATGCCAAGGGTTCCCTTGCATGGGAGGCAAAATCTTTTATTGCTGTTCTTTGCCGGGTGCACAGTTTCGCTTCGCAGGCAAAGATACTATTATACACATATCGGCTGGAGTTCAAATCAGCGCACTTCCTTTCCAAATATATGACATCCAGTCTACCTCAATTTTGAAAAAAAACAACAAACAAACAAACGCGAGCAACAGTTGATGTGTAAGTTTTTAAGTGCTACTAGAATTAAGTATCAATGTTTAGTTGGTGACTATGTTTTGAAGTAATCTAGATGCACAAGAATGGAAGGTTCTTACCCTTCTTTCAGAGGGCATTGCAACCATAGGGATAGGGTTATGTATTCCCATTGGTGTCCATCATAACTTAATCTAATGTTAAGAACACTGACCATTCAGGAATAATTTTGCCATAAAAGTACGCTACAATCTATATCAGTGGTGGACATTTGTATTTGACACGATGGTAGGGGAGAGAAGCGACCAAAACTTTGAATTTAAGAGGGGTAGGGGCCTGTACGTGCGTCTTCACGAGAGAAGTTTCCAATTTAGCTGAAGAACGGTAGGTATTTAGAAATTTTAAGATACTTTCTACCTCCCTCCCCTTTCAAAGATTTTATCAAAATTTAACAAGCCCCTTTCCCGGTTAAAATTTTTGGTATCATCTAATCCCCCTTAGTTCACCTGGACCTTCGGAATTAAATTTTAAAGCATTGTCAGAAAAAATGTCAATTAAAAAAGTTAAACGCCCTTGATTAAAGCCGACAAAAACAGACAGATGCACACACACACACACACACACACACACACACACACACACACACATACATACATACATACATACATACATACATACATACATACATACATACATATATATATATATATATATATATATATGGGAGGTAAATAGTCGTGCCTCTGTATTCATAATACCCCATAATAGATTATAAGTTTTAGTGCACGTTTTTTGTGATAAATGAAACCTCTCGGCTACCTCAAAGGCTCTATGTACCTTGCGGGTGAAACGTATACCCAGTTGGTGCTTCTTTGTAAATAACAATTCTGATGTTTTCCCTGTAATAAAATCTTTCTTAAATAATGATTTCTTGAAAATGCTGCAAACGGTGCGGTCATAACTGATATACCTGCTGATCTGGTTCTGGCTCCGTTAGCAGACTAACGATGACGATGATTACGATTCCCACGACAACTTGCATTACTGAATAATAATAGCCGTTGACGGAAGATACAATGGTCGGTCTGTTGTCATTCTCCCCACAAGCTGGTTCTGGATAGATGAGACTCAGTATAAAGCGTATGACACCCATGCCTTGGGCAATCACCAAACCAAAGAAGGCGCCCTGAGACAACCAGAGATATTAAAAACACTGTCCTGTATGAACGACATTTTCAAGCCTGCTTAATATGAGAAGCATTAACTGTGAAAGGACTTATGGGCTTATTAGTTGACTGATTGTGTTTTTGTCCATAGATACAAAAACATATTACATGCGTATAAGTAGACAAGTAAAATGACCCAAGAACGGCACCGTGAAGCCCATATTTCCATGACGGTCCTCCTAAAATTTATAGACATAAGTAATATGTAAAAGTACATGACTCAAAATAAATAAAAATTGTCATGTAACAAATATACTTTGAAAAATTTGAAACAAATATAGAGCATATCTCACAGACCATACCTCACAGATTCCTGAGATTTATTTCCATGGCGGCCCTGATAAATATTATAGAGGTAAGCAATATGGAAAATGTTATTCACAATAAACTAAAATATACCTTACTACTACTTTGAACAATTAAAACAATAATTGATCAAAGCTTACTCTGTCTAGTTTCCTTACACTATGCTCAACTAACAACTGTGTGGAAGAGGAAAAGGCGCGGAATATTTCTCCCACCGGTAG
Source organism: Hermodice carunculata (assembly GCA_964020975.1). Classification (NCBI taxonomy): domain Eukaryota; kingdom Metazoa; phylum Annelida; class Polychaeta; order Eunicida; family Amphinomidae; genus Hermodice; species Hermodice carunculata. The sequence goes on along the minus strand of OZ026620.1, from coordinate 43,801,512 downwards.
CTGCTTAAGACACACATTATGGGTAGTCGACCATGTGGATTATGGCATTCACATTATACTTGCGCCATTGAACTATTCTATTTTCAAGAACGGGTATGTGGCCAAGTGGATACGTGTGACAAAGCTCAATACCACTTGAATCTGTACGATGTAGGTATACGTTCTCTTATGGATGTGTCACCTGTTTGACTGCCTTGTCAGCGTGAATTGCTTTTGTTGCATTGTACCTTGATAATGATATACAATCAAATATATAATGTACCTTCTCGTTAGCTTTGGTCCAGAACACAGCAGCCAAAAAAACTGCAGATATGGGTCCAGACAAGTAGCCACTTATCGTTGTCGCATAGCGGAAAAGTTGGCCCCCCTCTGCTGAGGTCATTATGGGTATCCAAAGGATGCTTAAGCCACACATCAGCCCTATGTATAGCCTGAAATAGAAAAGCACTTTGGCGAAAGTGTCCATAAAAGATGTGGACTTTTCTTTCTTCAAAAAGGCAGTAGCGTTTCAAAGTAAAAAAGATTGTCATTAAACGCGACTCCACTGCCTGCTGAGAGGTTTAAAGGATACACTTATCTGAAATTAAGGAATCGTTGGCAAATCGCAGTCAATACTTGAATATCTACAGATACACTTTCAAAAAACGGCGATCGATTTTTTCTCACAACAGTACGGTTCTCTCTTTGTACTTCAAAAAACAAATCACTGTAACACTAGACATGCATGCTTCTTTCCCATGGACAAAATCCCTGTTTAGCGGACTTTTACTTTTGCAATGGTCCATCGTATAGCATCGAGAACGGTGTACTGTTTCAATCTACCATAGTAATTGCCCTGCGATGAAAACTTCTATATACCGTTATTGTACACTACAGGAAGAAAAGTGAACCACAAAAATCTGTACTGTCCACAATCCATTGTAGTTTTTTAACAATTACTTAAGCCTGTATTTTATTGTTTTCTTTGAAGTTTCTATGGAAGCAGTTAAGCAAACGGCAAATATCCATGATCTCACCTATTGAACTGACAAGGGAAAAGGTATCAAACTTACACAGTTCACCCCTTTCCTTCTTCACATTTAGGTTTTCTGTGATTATTTTTGTCATTATGACGAGTGCGTTTAAATATAAGCTATGTCCAAAAATGAATAAAATGGCATATCAGAGGTAGTAATCGGCAAAGCGACAGCAGTACTTCCTGTGCTAATTGTTGGTTTTGATTACGAATGGAGCTAGATTTGTTTATCCCCTACATGTCTCCACTTGCTGCAGGTGGATAACAAAGGGAAGTTATCTGGAGTGCCACCTACAGGCAATTACATGCCGCATTCACAAAATTTGAACTTCTGGTACCCTTCACTTGGCGACAAAGTTTGCTAATAAGATTTATAAATAAGTTCACTTTTGCCCGTGTCCAACAACATGTCGTGAATTTTGGCGACCCAAAGTTGTGCGGATGGGTGTTCGATTAATACGGCACAACACAAAGAAAAGCGCATAAAACCATGTATTAACTCCTTCCGTGCCACATTTTGAACTGAGTCAACAGCTTTCCTTGGTGTGCTTTGGGTGTGATGCTCCTAAAGTGCGCCGAGGAAAGCTGCAGACCTGGAACTATTATATTCTGTGTAACAACAGGCATAACGGCACTTGAATGGAAGGTCTTTTTACAAGGGACAAGAAGGTAGCACTCTTATTCTAATTCAGATCAGTTCGTTTTAAGTAGTATGACTTCAGTAGCGCTTGACTGCTGGAGGAGTTAAAATGCATACTTTGAAACAATAAGGCATGGAGAAAGGGCAAATATAACCGACCTTCCTACTAGGAGAAGCTCCCTTTCGCTTGCGTTTTTACGTAGACGGTGCCAAACGTCGAGAGTAAAGTTGGTGCTGAGGCTGTTTAACTCCGATGTGAGAGTGCTGATTACTGCAGACAACATCACTGATAACATAATTCCACGTAGACCTACATTGAAATGACAAAATAATCTCTGGGGTTTTTTTTCTTTTCTTTTTTCTTCTTTTTTGGTTTTTGTTAATGGTTTTTTTTTTTTGCTGGTTTTTTGTTTTTGTTTTTGTTTTTTACCAATGTAAATAATTATAATTCAAATGTTAATATAAGTACACAGAGCACAGAAAAGACTCAAGTCATGCATGATATCAAAGTTATAGCTTAAATTATCCTCTAGATGTCATCAAAAATTGTACCTACGCAAAGAGACCAAAAATTCCTTTCAAAACGTAATTCATGTGCAGCATGTGGCGAATGGGTTCCCTTTGATTACATTATAGCCATGATGGGAAACTGCATTTCGTGATACTTGCTAGTTTGCTTCTATGGGATCACATAGGTACCGTTACTGTTTTGAGAATACATAGATAAGCTTTGCTGATAGTCTGCTTTTGACGTGTTTGGTTGCCCAAAGTTATGCACGTACCGGACACTTATTTTCGAAAGCTTTCCCATGCATTGTAAGGTCATAGAAAGTCAAGAAATACAATTTTGTAACTTTACAAACTTCAGAATTTTTAAACGATTGAATGCAAATTCAAATAGGAATCTTCTCCAAACAATAAAAAAAATATTAGGAAGTTTTAACATAAAGTAATAATTTATGAAAGGACATCTTCACTCTAGATTGCACAGTGATGATAATATCCGAATGTTGACTTGTTTGTTAATTTTTACAAATACATGTTTTCTATTTACAAGTCAAGCGTAGGCAATTATCAAAGAAAACTCATAGACTGCTTGAGAATACATTATCAAATTGGCAAAGAAACAATGCAATTTGTGACATCAAAACTTACCCATACCCAATTCAAACAGATTTGGTCAAAATAATGATTTATACTGGTATACTGGAATTATAAGGTAGCTGCTGGTGTCATGATTTAACATGCTATATAAAGAACAGAAAATTCTTTTGTAATAGACTCAAATTGAAGTTCTACTTAGATGGTATGGGCTTGTAAATTTTGATGTTAGGGAACGGTTACATTTTTTTAAAAATAAGAATACTTTCATAAAGTGTAGGTCTTCTATTCGAAGGAATTATACGTAAGGCCATGTTACACACGATAAATATACCTGTATGAGTGGTTTGGTCATTTATATTCTCATAATTGTGCAGAATGCTAGAAACGCCACCGCACAAACATTGGTCAATAAAACACTCCTTCTTAATGAACAAGCTCTATGTGTGTGGGCTTGTTGGCAGAACTCCGTGAATGGAAGGGATTAAATCAAAACTTGCGGGAAAAAAATCACTCGATCTGCATCGCGTTGTGTTGTGTACTGGTGATTGCGCTTCTTATATGTTGGTCATTCTAATACTTTGGGAGCATAACTAAGCCAATTTTTGGGAAATGACACCAGTCCAATATGACAGGAAAGTTAAATGACACCATCCGATATGAGAGGAAAGTAAGCAAAAGTTTCGTGTAAGTCTTTTTCGGAATTGTAATTGTCAAAATAAATTAATTTTTTAATGATGGAGACCATCTTAGATAGTCACTGTTTAGCTATTAACTGACTTTTATCAATTGCAACGTAATATAAGCCCAGTGGGGCCATATGAGACTGCTCTTCACACTCTTTATCTTATATCTATTCCAGAGCAGAGATCATTGACATATTATCTGATTCACGGTACCAGTCGACAGTCAAAGGATTTTACAATTTTTATTACGTCCTTGAATTTTAGTTGGTACATTTAGTGTCTTACTTTTTAGAAACTTTTCGATAGAGATGTTATATACCAGGCATACAATCTCACGCGACAAGATAGACGAAATAGCCCCACCTGGTGGCAAAAGCGTCAATGCAATCTTAGGGAATGCAATGTTACTGCATCCAACAGGGTTTCCACACACGGTGAGGCATGTTTCTTTATCGGCACAAGCAACTTCATCTTGGAAATAATAAAGTTATTCATCATTAATATATCTCCCCATAGATTAGACGAAATGGAATTAAAATCACGGCAATCAACTAAAAGGGTTTCGTTTCTCCTTACTTTTACCAGATTAACGTTGCAGTTGATAAGCTGTAATTTTAATTATTGAATACTTTTTCTTCTGCCTCCAAAAATAGGACTGCTTAGTTATATAGTAGAGGAGTGCAAGATTTAACATACCGGAAAAATGTGTCCTTCTCATCTGTATCCAAATATTCCCGACGAATTGACCAGTTGAACATAGGCAACAATGCGACGTTAAATTCGCACAGCATATTTGGTATCGATAAAGGTGTGGTTTAAAATACCTTGGCAAAAATCTGTTAAAAATTAATTTAGATTTTATGCGCACAGTGTATTTAATAGAAAAATGCTCTTATATTAGTCCATCTACAGCTAACAAATTAGAACCCCTTTGAAATAGTTTTATCTAAACTTATACCTCATGCATGTGCTTCGTCTCTGTTGTTTTATCACTTACTTGGATACAATATCCTGCTCAACAGCCCAGGAAATATCATGAAGAACATGGGGGTTAGTTTGAGATAACTGGCTGCTATACAGCCTGCCTTAGCATGTACAATGTTCTTCGCGGTCAATACGCGTTGCACCATCACCTAGTGAGACAACAGTATTTCTTCAGTTGAGACTCTATTTACCAACATGTACGGTAAAGATTCATCAATTAAATAACAAATGCAAAACTGTTCATACTTTAGTAACTAAACAGGTGCAAACCATTTCCACTCCAGACGTGTCTTTGAGGTCAATGGTTTTCCCTGCCAAGTTTTGATAGACATCATGAAAAAATAAAATTTAGCGATCAAGTTCTCAATCATGCCTTGCAACACTGCAAGATTATCATTGCTCAAACAAAAGATTGTGCTTCTGTCGAACTACAATTTTGAGTGCATCATGATTATGCTTGTGCAACAGACAGCAGGTGTGAACAACAATGAAAATGTTCATCATTCCCACTTAACTTCGTTGACATCACCTGTTTATTATCGATCATGGTATATACTTTTACCCGCTAACTATAGACCAAAACACATTAGTAAATGATACAATACCACTGGTCAGCCATTTGCTTGGCTCTCAGAAAATGATATTCATGTTTATTGACCAAATTATTTAAACTGACCATTGCTTATCGTGTCTACAAACTGTATGAAAACCTGCCAGTTGACGTAAGGAAACAAGATTACAATATATACCTGACTCCCGCACCAAAACCAAACATCACCGATAGCCATGCGCATGATCATAGCTGGCCAAGGGTAATCTGAGTGAAGAGGCTCTCGGAAAATATGGAAGGCATCCTCACGTGGTCTGCCACAAGTGGTGTTTGTGTTGTTCTTTAGGAAGTCCGGAATTGCTGTCATATACTTCGTCTTCATGTTCTCATAGCCTCCTACGTGGACTAGTCCTGAAAGGGACATTATATATCGATAATCGCTTATTGTGTATGTATCTACCTTTCTGTGTGTATCTAGGAGGCATTATCATACTGACTGCTCTGGTGAACATATTATTACTGTTTCTACTCTCTTCCAGTGTTTGATCATGTTATATTTAATCAGCTAATTTCTGCAACTTTGTGCAGATGTCACTTTTATGTATTTACTTGCCATAGCTACCCAGCGTTGAGTCGCATGGCCATTGTTTATACTTATTATGCATATGTATCTTACAGTCTCATGCGAAAACTTGGTGACGCGACATGTTCAATGTTTAGCTGCATGGAATTCTTCCAGCTAAGTTCTGGGTTTTCACTTATAAATGGTACAAACGTCTCACAGTAGTTGTTAAATGGGATAATGGATACAATAATTCTTTTAATATCACGAGTGGCACACGTCAAGGCAGCTGCCTCTCACCTGTGTTCTTTAATATATTTTGAATGATTGATTGATACAATTTAAAAACTCTCAGTATGGCTTGTATGCAGATCAACAACATGTTAATTCATTCACCTATGCAGATGGCGTCACTCTCATGTGTTCAACTATAACAGATTTACAGGCATTGATAGATATTTGTATGGCGTATGCAACCAAGTGGATATTTAAGTTTGGCATAGCGAAAACAAAACGTTTAGTGGCTGGAAAACAGGTATTCGTAGATCAGCCTCAGTGGACACTAGGTTGATGTAATATTGAAAATGTCACAAGTTTAGAGGTTCTGGGAACTGTTTTCACTGACAGGCAAAGGTAAAGCACATGTTGAAAAACGAGCCCAAAATTGTAGACGTGTTTATTATGGTGATACTAGTGTTGGCCTCGGCTACCCTGGACTTTCGACTGATGCTAAGTTATATCTTTGGTCAACTTTTTGCGTACCCATATTAACATATGGGGCTAATTGTTTACATTTATCAGCCAGTGATATCAACAAACCTGAGAGTACACAGAGCACCTTGGTTAAACATTTTATGGGAGTAAGTAATAGACGTCATCATAGTAATCTGCTTAAAGCATTTAATTTACCGTGTGTGCTGGACATCATTGAGCGACAAACTGCTTCCCTATATTGTAAGATTTTTCAGGTTGATTCTCCTCTGAGGAATATCATACATCCACTTTTATCGAGGTATATAGGTGGCAGAACATTGTACCATGGATAATTGATTTCACGACTAACTGAATTTAGTCTCTCCCCATTGTTCTCCGTGCACCCGGCCAGCTTAGTACCACCCGCCACACATGGCACTGAAAGTAACTTTGGAATAGTTTTTCTATGCATTGATATATTTGTATATTTTATCTCTGTCAAAGGTTACATTTGATTTGTTTTTTATCTATTTTATAAATGCTGGTTTAATTTTACCTTTGTCATTCGAATTCTGTGATATGATTTCGATACATGTCCTTATCTCGATGTATGATGTATGTATATTATGTTCTCCAGTAATGGAGGTTTTGGTAAAATAATAATAATAATATTTCATTACACCTTTTCGCTCTCACCGAAAACAATGTGTGTACATGTACCTATTGTGTTTGTTTAAGTCTGCTTACCTCTGAGAGTTCTAGTGGGTATTCTAAATACGTTGACACCAGTCTAGTGCATGGACTATGTAACTACTTCTTACCCAGCGCTGGAACTCATGGTCGCTGACTAATTAAGCACATGTATCTTGCAATCTTATGTCACATGTGAAATCTTTGTAATGTGACGTGATCTTTATGTTATTACATCACATATGTTCCAATCGAAAACTATGCATATGCGTACCTGCTGTCTGCATCTAGTTCTCCTCATTAGGTTGATGGTTCTAATGAACATATTATTATTGTTATTATTATTTTCCACTGTTTGATCAGATTATTACTGCAATTTTGTGTCGATGTCAATACAATGCATCGACTTGTTACCCAGCGTTGAGATGCATGAACTCTGCCTAATAACTTAGTATACATACGTATCGTACATTCTTGTGTTTTACACCATTTGCTCTCATCGAAAACTATGTGTATGTGCACCTGCTGTGTGTGTCCATTTTGACAGTTCTGGTGGATACTCTAATTAGTAGCGTGGTTATAGTCCATTGCTCGGACTTTAATGTCAATTACCACATTTTGGAGTTGATAGCACCAATATGCAGTTATTTGTTTTTTTCAGGGCTATGACGCATGGTCACAGACTAATAGTCTATTCTGCATAATGTATCTTATGATGACGTGATGTCATTTATATTTCAATACCCGATATGGCATTTTACCTGGCTTGAATTTAAGTGTATGGATATATTGATGAAAAGGGACTTTCAAATGACAACAAAATTATCAAACAATGCAAGATATATTGATGACATTGCTTGTGTAAATGTACAAAATTTCAGTGAAATTGCTAAAGAAATTAACGCAACAAAAATCCCTTTGGAGGGTAACAATTCAGATGGTTTCAGAGATGTGTTTTTGGACTTGGATATTTAGGTCTGTAATGACAGGTTTTCTATTAAAGTCTATCACAAAATAGATGAGTTCAACTTTGAAGTATTAATTATCCTTTCCCGGACGGTAATATTTCGGAAACTATTGGATATAATACATTTTTGTCACAAATTTTGAGATTTAGTGGTATTTGTTCTGAATTTCAGGACTTTGCATCTAGAACCAATTTATTTACAATAAACTGGAGTCAAGAGGATTCAAAAATGTACTTTTGATCAAATATTTCTACCAATTTTGCTGTAAATATCCCGACATGGTTAGAAAGTCTGACTTCAATAATTTTGGAAATTTTAGACTTGCCTGTTTTGCTACTCAATCTTATCTTTTGGTAACATTCTCTTCTAATGTTTACCTTTCAGACATTTTAGGCTGGCTTATTTTCGGTTAGGTTAAACCCCCAGGGGCTATCGGCAGCAAGTAGCGGCCTACGACAGTTACAAGCTTGCCTAATTGTACTTGATATCTGGTCAAGAAATATTATATTTTCGTTGCATTCTCTTGACTTAAATACAAATGACTTTCGTTCTTTTCTGACTTGCCCTATAATGTTACTGTTAATATCCAAAGATGATTAGAAAGTTTGGCTGCAATAATTTGCAGTTTTTAGACTTGTCTGTTTTGCTACTTAACTTTATTTTTCGGCATCATTCTGTTTTAATATTGCTTTTTAGACATTTTAGGCTAACTTGTTTTCTGTCAGGTTAAACCCCCTGGGGCTATCGGTAGCAAGTAGCGGCCTACAACAGTTACATGTTTACCTAATTGTACTTAAAATCCTATAAAGAAAAATTGTTTTGATAACATGATTTTTGCATAAATGCTAATGACTTTCATTCTTTCCTGACATGCCTAAATGCACATTTATTCAACATTAAAAGATTACTCAAAATTGACAGTATTTTCTCAAATGTCACAAACCTGACACATAACGTTCAGAGATTGACTCGGGGTTGGCAGTGAAATAGAGCTTACTTGTTTGTAGACTTACAAAGTGAGATGTAGGTGTCATCATGGAGTTGGGTTTTTTTTACATTTCTGGTGCAGGATGTCCATTGCTGCCGTACTTGTTAGGATTTCCTTCGGTTTGTACAAGTGGTCTTGCTTCAACTGTTTATTTTAAAATCACTGGGACTGAATATAATGCTCCAGCTTGTTTCCACTCCAGTTAGACACTGGCAGGTGTTTTAACTAGGATAAGCTGTCCAGCTAGAAAGGGTACATATTGGTTCAGGTAAAGTCAAATTGTTCTTGTCTGAACCTGTACTATACAAATTTAGTAATTATGGTTTGTTTTACAGGTATTCTTCTTTCATAAGGAAGCTCTTCCTTGACACTACCGAGGAATTAATTCCTTGCAAGGACGCCCTCATTAGGCCAAAAGACAAACTCTGGGTTAACAAGCATACTAAACATTTAATTAGAAAACGGAATCGAGCATGGAAAAGATATAAAAAAAATGCTAAGAAAGATAAAGGTAATCCCTGCAGCCGAAAGGCTATTTCAGTATCATAAGCGCTTCCGTAATATCTCTGTTTCTGCTAATAATAAATTTACACGAGGCTACTCCTCTAAACTGAGAAGCGATCTTGCCAACAACGAAATAAATATAAAAATGTGGTGGAATCTATCAAAGTCTATTCTTGGTTGTAAACTTCATCAAAACATTCCTTCTCTCATTGAAATGGTAGTATGATATCAAAAAATGCTGAAAATGGCAGATATTTTAACAAGTTCTCTGACAGTCAGTGTAAAATGTCTGCAGATGATGATCCATCCTCTTTACCTGCCTTTGAGTATCGTACAAATGCCATATTAGATCCTGTCCAATTGAATGAAAATGACCTTTGGAAAGTTATTACCACCTTCAAAACTGGCTCCGCGACTGGTCCGGATGGTGTCAGTAGCTTTTTATTCATACATACTGGTTCAAGCATCTGTAAGCCTCTGACCAAACAATTTAACTTTACCCTATCTGCTGGGGCGTTTCCTGTCCAATGGAAGAAAATCGAACACATGCTCCATTCACAAACAAAAATCCAACATGCAGCTGATCTCAAATTACTGCCCCATCGCCTTACCATGCAATGTTTCCAAGATCTTTGAACGACTTGTCTACAGCATACTTTATGAGTATTTAATGAGCAACAATCTTTTAACCAGACGCAAGTCTGGCTTTGTTTCCAATCATTCTCCAATAAATCAACTAATCAGCATAGTCCACAAAATTTACAATGGTTTGGAACTTTCAAAGGAAGTCAGAATGGTCATCCTTGATATATCAAAAGCTTTTAATCGCGTGGCACCATGGTTTTCTTTTCAAATTGCGACAGCTTGGTATTATACCACCGATTATTAAATGGTTTGAAAGCTAGCTTAGCAATCGTCAGCAACGGGTGGTTATCCAAGACCAACACTCTTCTTGGGCTCCATCCTGGGTCCCCTCCTCTTTTTGGCTCATATAAATGATATTGTTGATAATATAACATGCGACATCTATCAATGTGGGACCGAGTCTGACGCATGACCTTTAGTGCCATTAAATCGCTCTCAGTACTTTTCTTGGGTCACTGGAATGAAGAGACTCATCGCTCATTGTATCTTGGTGGTTCTGCCATACCTGAAGCTACAGACCATACTCATTTAGGCATTACCCTTTTCACTATTTAATATGGTACCTACATATAAATCACATAGACACCAAAGCAAGCAAACGTCTCTCCCTCTTAAAACGACTAAAATTCAAACTCTGCAGGAAGACTCTTGAAAACTTTATACCTGACAATGGTCCGCCCAACCTAGAATGAGGTTGTGTGCTTTTTGACAACTGTACCCAACAGCTAGCCGACCTAATGGAAGGCTTACAGTATGAAGCTGCTAGAATTTCTACTGCTGTCACGTGCCAGATTAATAGCTGAGCTCGGTTGGGAGCCACAACATATTCGAAGACATTTCTTTATACTCGTTTACTTTTACTTACAAAATTAAAAATAAACTCTCACCACCGCACCTCTGTGATTTACTACCAAATCATGTTATCGCCCAAGCAGGCCGCCCTCAGTGAAATCCCCGTCAGTTACGTCAGATTAATTGTAGAACGCCTCGCTACTTTAACTCGTTTCTACTCTCTTCCATACGCATGTAGACCGACCTCCCTGATGACATAAAAGAGTCGCCTTCACTTTCACTTTTCAAACTAAAATTAGCCAAATTACTCTTTTTTGGCCATAAATTCCTGATTATTTTGCCTATGGCGACCGTTTTGCAAGTATCATTCATACACAACTACGCTTTGGTGAGTCAGGTCTGAATACGCATTTATTCGAAACTAGCATCGTCGTACTCTGCAGCTTGTTCGTGCAATTTTCCAAACGAAAACATATGTCATTTCTTTCTGATTGCCTCCATTACGAGCTACATAAATGTAAACTACTGAGATCTGTTGCAAATGTGCTAGTACCTGGTACACACCTTAATTTATTGGTTGATATTGCTATGGACAGACTCGTGGAAATCTTACTAAGGGGTAGTGCGGAGCTTCACGATGAACTGAACAGAGACATTTTTGCTACAGTCCAACTGTACATTACAGAGACCAGATGCTTTGTCAATGTGTAACATTAATTTTATTGTGTATCTTTGCAAATAGCATTTCTTTGTAGTATCCAGTGTGTCTTGTAAATAGCACTTGTGCGTTTGTATGTCTGGAGATCCCCCGATTAGTTGCTTCTGTAGCTACTGGGTTATCCAGGTTTTTTCATAAATAAAATTAATACGTTTACAATACAATATCGATCGTATTCTGCCTAATTATGTTGATACATGGGATACAAGCACAAATAAATTAAACACTCAGTCCCTAGCCATTTCCTGTTAAAGTAATTTTGAGAATTATGCCAGCACATAAAGGGATTTGAAATTAAACACTTATACATATAGAGCACATAAAGGATGGCACATTTGAGAAATTAAACACCAACCATGTTGAAAAATGGCAAAATCAATTACCTTTGCAGAAATTACTCACATGTGTGATTAAGCCCATCGAGGTATGGTTGGAATTCCTGGCGTAGACCTTTGAGGGAAGCTCAATTCCTTGAATTAACAGACTTTGGGTCTGTGTAAAGTGATGCTAGTGCTGGGCTCCAAGCAAATATCAAGTGTGTTTTAAACTGTACATGTGACACAGAAAGAGAAAGAGAGACAGAGAGAGAGAGAGAGAGAGAGAGAGAGAGAGAGAGAGTGTGTGTGTGTGTGTGTGTGTGTGTGTGTGGTGTGTGTGTGTATGTGTGTCTTTGTCAAGGATCAAAGCAGCTGGTCATACTATGGGAAGTGACCTAACTGTACGAAGATATGAAGACTTGCAGGCGACTGACACATCTAAAAGCTGGTTTTGACCCGAAAGGGTGAGGCAAGACCTGGAATACTTTCCCTCTTGTCCCGCATTTCCAACTTTTTATTGCTATACATGGTAAAAGGAACAGACTTGTAAGACTCACTGAGGTTGCAAAGCCTTTGGTTGCACTTTTCTTGTAATCAAAATAATGAAGAATGAGGTTTTCATGCAAGACTAGATTGTCTCGGGAAAGTGTTCAGGTTTCAGTCACATAACTGTCCGTATGCCTGGCGCCTTAATAGCGAATAAGTATATTAAAACGTTCGCAGAGCTGTTCTCATGAACCAATACATTGAAAGACTCAAGGTCGGGCAGCATATTTTTATGGCAAATGCTCCTGGGAGGTTCACCGATATATGCTCCGATAGATTGAGATTATAAAACATTTAAAAATTATGCAGATGATTGAAAGTCTTGATTTCAGTTACCAAAAGAATTAAATGCAAATATGCCTACATTGGTTGGCTGACATGTTTATCACGGTCACTGACTGTTGTCAGTTCCGGTATGGTATACACTGCGTGTTCATGATAAGGGTACTATAATAGACATTGTCATTATGTTTCTTATCACCAAGGTAGAATAGCCCACCACTATAGTGTTTTCATTTCCAGCTTACCATACTAGACATTGTTATTATGGCCCATATCAAGAAGTCACATACAGAAGAGCCAGCTGCTGCATACAAGAAGTATTAATGACCAGTTTACGATACTTCTCTTATCACGAAGTTAGGGAAGACGGGTCGGCAATAAGTTGAACACTAGTGGCTTACTTTTTCCGAGGGATTACACGTACGGAAAATGATCCACGTACCATATATAGCAAGGATACAGGACCCAATTATCATAATGAACACTGACATTGTATCTGTTATCATGACTGTAGACAGGCCACCTGAAACAAAAAGAGTACCACCTTGTCACTGCTGGTCATTATCATGACTTGTGTGTCTGGTTGAAAATGCGTCGTGCATTTGTTCACGCAATATGCCCTCATATAACTACAGCGCAAAAATAGTGTTCACTTTACTACAGATCATCAATTACGTGATATTCTATGGCAAACGATGTAGCCAAAATGAAACATCATGCAAAACAAATAACGTATACTGTAATTGGGGGGGGGGGGGGGAGGGAGGAGAGAGTAAAAAGACCAAAAAAAAAAGTAGAAAGGGAAACATGCTACTGTATCGTCTCATTAACACAACTCAAAGGTTCTCTAAAAATCCTGTTCCTGGTTGCATGTTTCAAATAATTCCTACAAATAGCCAGCGAGGGAAGGTATTTTGGTTACTAATATCGTCCGCCAGTCTGCAATTATCCAAGACGCATTTTCAGTCTTTGGCACCTTCCATTTCCTCGGTCATTGAATGCAAACCTCACATTTTCATAGTAACTGGCGATTTTAGCGACAGGTGCTGTGATTGGGACTCCCAAGTGACCACCCGCCCTAAGGACAAATCTTGGATTAATGCAGGCATTAAAAAATATATTCGACGCCGTAATTGTGCATGGAAACGCCACAAGAGAGCATCCAACTAAACAAAACCAGCCTCTCCCCCCCCACCCCGCCACTCCCGTATTTACAACCTTTACATTACGATTGACAGGTTGTACCAATTCTCCAAAAATATTGTAATAAGGTTGTAATCAAAATAAGGAAATCTGTCTCCTCTTTCTAATCTGCAGCTTCCTACTTGATGAAAAAGACATTAATCCTAAACAATGGTGGAGCTTGTCTAAGTCTGTTTCGGGATGCAAAATTCACGAAATATGTGAAATTTTTAACTCATACTTTGCCAACGAGTGTAAAACACATCTTGTGCACATGTCGATGCCCCACCTCTGTCCGATATCAGGTTCCGAACTGAGGCACGTTTATACAATATTACCGTTAATGGAGACAGTGTTCAGAAAGTTCTGAGTTCCCTAAGTCCATCCTCTGCATGTGGTCCAGATAATATGGGGAATATCCTACTTAAGAACACAGCAGACTCGATCTGTAAATCACTTTCAAAAATCTTTTTCTTAGTCTTTCCTACTTTTCTGATGCTTGGAAGAGATCCAACATATGTCCTGTCTTTAAAAAGGCCAAGAGAAAGAATAAAACAATTATAGTCCTATTTCATTGCTCTGTAAAGTTTCAAAGTGTTTGAACGTCTGGTCTTTAATGCACTCTATGAATACTTGACACAAAATAACCTAGTCACTTCTAAAAATTCTGGCTTCAATGCCAATGACTGTATTGTCAGCCAGCTTGTGTACATCTTTCACAATATTTACAATGACCTACAAGTCCAAAGAAGCCAGAATGGCGTTACTAGACGTGTCCAAGGCGTCTAATAAGGTTTGGCATCCTGTTCTTCTTTTCTAAACTTCGACAACTCGGCATGGTTGGTGATCTTGTAGCATGGATTTATAGTTATCTCTCAAATCGTTCCCAAAGAGTGATCATTCATGGCCAATCTTCATTATGGCTACCAATTGAAGCTGATGTGCCCCAGGGTTCTATTTTGGGCCCACTTTTCTTTCTGGTGTATGTTAATGACCTAGTTGACAATATTATATGTGATGTCAGACTTTTTGCTGATGACACCAGTCTACTTGAAATTGTTAATAACGCCATTGAATCTTCTAATCATCTGAACATAAACCTTTCCATTGTACACAACTGGGGAAAGTTATAGCGTGTTATGTTTAACGCTTCAAAGTCTCTTTCTGTCATATTTTCAAGCAAACTTGTTAAACCACACCATCCACCCGTTCGTCTCGGAGACCCTGAAATACCTACGGCAGATTTACACACTTATCGTGCTATTGCTCTCACTAAAAATTTATCCTGGCGTACTTACATTACTCGCATTACCACCAAAGCTAGCCAGCAAATTGCCCTTCTGCGTAGATTCAAATTTAAACTGCCCCGCAAAGCTCTGATAAAACTCAATTTAATTATGATTAGAGCAATTCTTTAACAACATGCAAATTTGTGATGTCTTCCACAAATACATCATAGACACAAGGGGCTTCATTATTTAGCTCTGTTGTGCATAAGCAGTTAGGTGCAATTAGTTAGTTGCTGATTTACATAAACTTATTGTTAAGTGTCCTTTATGAATTTTCCTACCGCTAGACCGTATTATTGTGAACAGGGACGTATATGTATGTATCTACTTGTAGTGAACCTTCTTGCTTTGTTTTGTATTTTTGGTGACTTTAACTACTTTTATTTTTGTATATGGAGTGCACATCTGAATCATGTGCACAGCTTCTTTGGTAATTTGGTAACCTTGTATTTGTTTTGTCCTGTGTGTTTTTCTAATATAAATTTTGTGTGTGATAAGTGACATTTCGATGTACTACAGGACGAAACAGTTGAAAAATATGTTTCA
The DNA here is from genome assembly GCA_964020975.1 of Hermodice carunculata. Classification (NCBI taxonomy): domain Eukaryota; kingdom Metazoa; phylum Annelida; class Polychaeta; order Eunicida; family Amphinomidae; genus Hermodice; species Hermodice carunculata. Next base: position 43,785,814 of record OZ026620.1, on the reverse strand, counting down.
ATTAAAATATAACGAAAGTCTTTAATTACAGTTCTTTTCCTGTGTTAGTTTGGGCTTTTACTGTGTTTTTTCCTCTTTGATCATGCAAATATTACCAATGTGTACATACCTAGAACTGCGTAAAGGGCAGTAAGGCCAAGAAAAAGAAAAACACCGGCATACAGATTCCATCCCATTGCTTGTTGTACAAACTGCCCACCACTATATAGCGAAAGCTGTTAGGAAAAAAATCTTCAATATCGATAGACGAACAGGCGTGGAAATAAAAAGAACTTTCTTTGACCAGAAATTGCACAATATTAGTCTCCTTGTTTGCTATTATGTTTATTTTTACGCAGCTCGCATCATTTTTAAGAATTTTGATTATATCAACCCAAGAGGCATTATTTAGTTAAGCAACTTAATTGGCAAGTGTCAAAAGACTGGCGTAAGTGTCATATTGCTTGCTTAATGTGCAATGTGTCAATGGACTTGCGCCAAAATATTTATCCGATCAAATAACCCTAGTATCGGAGGGCAGCACTTATAATACCAGACGTCCACACTCTCTAGATGTAGGTATTCCTACGGTAAACAAAATTAGTTTTAAACGTTAATTCACTCACTGTTATGCATTGATTTGATTCAATATTCCTGATAGTATTCGTCGTGCTGATGACCTTCAGTCCTTTAAATTGAAGTATAAACGTTTTTTATTTTCACAATTGTGGTCAATGGGTTTAGTTTTGTCACATCCATGGAGTCAATCTTAAATTTCTGACGGTAACTCATTATTTATTTTCTTCTATCGTGCATAAATCATACATTCATAAGCTTGTGAAGCAAACGAGAACTGGATTATATCAGCGGCTTTAATCCGCAGCCGACAGACGGCACAACGTGCAACGAATTTTACAACTTTTTCAAGTTTTTCTTCTATCGTCGGATTGGCCGCCATCACTTGCCATCACGTCCATGATGCGATCTTTACGTTGACATGCAGGTCATATGGTCATATACATGTAGGTCGCCCTTCTGTTTCAACCGAGCAATTTGACATTATAGATTATCTTGGGAAAGGAAAAGATGTATAAGTTTACCAACTGGTGCTGGAAAGTCATTGACATATATTACTGCTCCATTTACACTGGACTGGGAGAAGACGAATTTGATAACTGACGACTGGGTCAAACTGAGGCCTCGGCTCCTCATTGGCTACCACTGACAGAGGCTGACCAGATGATTTTTTTAACCGGTACGTAGTGCCGTCTATCGGCTGCGGATTGAAGCCGCTGATATTATCCAGTCCTCGTTTGCTTCACAAACTCGCGCGGTGTGTCAGCATTTCGCGGTCCAATCAATAATTCTATAATATATGTATATATTTTTTCTAACTAGTGGGAAACAACAACATGCAAAAAAGGACTTGCCAGTCTACCATGGATTTTGCGTTTTCCTACATACAGTTTACATGTGTATTAGTTTATACTGATTTTGCAATATGTCGTGTACTTTTAACGTGTATTATAATACTTCTCGTTCTTGCCTTTTACTGTGTACTTTAAGACGTTCATTTTAGAGTGTGGGTCTCGCGTTTCACTGTGTACTTTCTGCGTGTATTTCATTGTATTGATTTTGAGTTTTACCATGTACGTTTCACGTGTGGTTTATGTATCATTGGCTATTTGTATGCGACATGTACACAATTTCACTGCGCCCGAATGGAAAACAGCTCAACTGATTGGGATTCCCAGAGCAAAGAAATTCTATCATCATCATCATCATCATCATCATCATCATCATCATCATCATCATCATCATCATCATCATCATCATCATCATCATCATCATCATCATCATCATCATCATCATCATCATCATCATCATCATCGCTTCTGCATTGATAAGCGACAGTAACACAGTACGTTTCTGTCAATGCGCTGGTTAGGATATAAGGAATCAAGACTTGAAAAATTCTTAAGTGTTCAGAAGTTATATACCTCCACAGATCTGGTTCAGAAGAGGATAAAATATTTAATGGATGATTTCAACATTATTAACGAGATTGTGCAAAATAGCCAAGAGAGACAAACACTTGTGAGTTTTATGTAGTAAAGCACAGATTATCAAGCTAAATCAAAGTGCAAACTTACGGCTAAACCAAGTACAGGCCCCGTCAGTAGAAACCAGAGAGCAAGGAATGTGCGCAGACGCCTTCCACCGTATCGTTTCTCTAAGTATTCGGGCAAGGTTGTTATCTTAATTCAAACAAGCAAAGTATCACTTTCTTTTAAAATCACAAGACACAGCATATTTTCGCTCAGTTGAGGAAAGCATACCCAAATTGTTCGGATTCTTGTGCTTGATTTTGTGTGTGCAAACACTTATTATTTTGAACATTGCAATAGATTTTCATGTACAAGGAGATTTCTGTTTACTTTGCATAATGATCAAAGTTGCATTGCACAACTCCTAGTGTTATATATATATATACATATATATATATATATATATATATATATATATATATATATATATATATATATATATATATATATATATATATATATATATATATATATATATATATATGCCTATTAGTGAACGTCCATTACCACTGTTCATATTTTACGTACGACGAATATGTGTCCCTCATTTCCAAATATATCTATAACAAAATAGTGATACATCTTACCCCGCATGATATATAAACGGGCATGAACACCTACGCCAACAGTAAGATTAGAAATATGGCCTGAAATGGGAAAGGAGATGCCTATGTATATCATCAGTCAAAGGTCAGCCACAGGTAAAATTGTGTAGATGGAATTAAGTTCATAGTGATACTATAGCAACAGCAATGCACGAGATTATTACTATATTGCCCTACTGCACATGTGAAACATGTTTAGCTCTTTCAATGCCAACTGCGAAAGATGAACAACTTAACAGGAACTGATTTGAATTATAATACGGGTGCGAGATTCATGTTCCTTGTAAGAAGACCTTTCATTAAAATACCGGTATACCTGAAACCACAGTTCGTAGTAATTCTATAGAAACATGTTCTTGGTAATAGAAGCAATATATTTCTCATTTTGCCAGTGGAAACAACCTCCTGTATAGTTTGTACCCTATCACAAATTTTACAAGACTAACAAGTTATCAATACCCTCCATGTTTTGTAACCCATAATAACGAGGTATGAGAGCAACAAAATATCCCTGTAATAAACTTTAAGGCATTTAAAGAGAAGGGTACATGTCCTTTGGTAATTCCTTGACCCTAGTTCCACACCCCCTCGCACACGCCCATGACTAGGGTGACAAGGGACACAAAGGGTTACGAAAGGTACAACAGACAATTTATATCCCTTTATATCTGACCAGGGTGGTAAGGGTAATAAGAGATACAGAGAGATACAACAAACAAAATGCATGTGTAAAGTTAACATTTGAGTCGTGTAAAACGCGTGACAAAGGGTACAAAGGATACAGAGATATGTGGGATTTGTTTTCACTGCCAAAATGAGCCATACCTAGAAAATAATCCTGCGCCAAATAATACCTACGTTCCATTCAAACAAAACCACTGCAATCCCGGAGGCCGCAGCCGAACCCGCCAGGCCAATAAAGCTAGAACCAGCCATGTCCGTGGCAAAAAGTGAAAAAGCAATCTGTAAAAAGATAAAGCAATATATGTAAAACTACACACGCATGCAAGGATACGAATGTACATGTATTTCATGTTCGGAACGAGCGGGACTCGAACCTGCAACCTTTGGCACCAGTCGTATATATATTATAAGGCAGTGTCAAGTAACTATTGTAAATGTTTGTGTTTTATAATTAATCATTGATACAAAGAGTAGTATTAATGACAAAGGAAATGGATTCTTATCAATGAGAAAACTGATGTGCATGTTGTCATAAAGATTTTTATACTGCATACAGCTTGTGAAAAGTAGGTCATACTTAAGTTTGTTTGTTTGATTGTTTTTTAATTATATTATATTGTGACATTGTCTCTGTCTGTTTGACATTATGGATGACAAGTTTTCCCGGTAAGCAGTAAGTTACGCCCAGTGTTGCGCGAATCGCAACAACGTTGGACCAACTTTGAATATTTCCTGGTTAGTTCAACCAGAGGATATTTCAATCATAAAGTTAATGAAAGAAAGAGGTGTAACGTTATTACCTGCAGTTAGTCAGCATTGAAAATTGTATTAAGAGAAAATAATCCTGACACCACAAACCAATGCTAATTGGAACAGCAGCGTCTAGAGATGACCATGAATGTACATGTACTTCAAATCGTCGGTCAGCATGAAGCGGCTAAGATCATTTCCTCCACGTCTGTTGACTCACAAGTGTATATAGCTTACCGCAATTGCTACATATTTTATACATTTCAAGACTATCAAACTGATTTCTTTTAACCCACAGCCTTTCGTGTTTCGCAAATAGCTTTGCAGAGAAAATGACGCAAAACTGAATTCGTTCCGCTTGTATTCAGAATTGTCGATTTTCCTGGAGACGATCGCCAGGGAATTTGTTAACATTTATATTTTAGAACAAATTACAGGTGTTATGCTTTGCCACATATACCAGGACGAAAAAAAAAACATAATCAAAGAATTTCATCAGCTTATTGTTTAGAGTAAGTGTCAATAATTTTTCACATGTAAACATGTGGCCGATAGAAAGTAGACGAGTATCCAAAGTCCATTTTTGCCATGACTTGGGGGTAGATTCAAACTGAAATGTACCGCGCAAAACAAAGAAATCACACATTTTCTTCCAGTATTTTACAAATTCATTCTATTAAAGAGTCTTACCTAGAAGTTCAATCTGCCTCATCCTACTCTGCATAAAACTGCTTGAATTACAGCCCATGTGGCTTAACGTATCGGAACTAGAAGGATCTTGTGTATTTTAAATTGTGGTCGTTAATGAGTTAAGTGCTAAACCGGGCTTGGTTCTTTCGTATTTCAAAGAAAACATGCTGTCTGCAAATTAATATTAGTTGAGCTAGGTGTGTGTTAACCGATTGCATAAGTTAAACGGATGAAAATGATACGCAAAAATAAAGTGATTTTCTTTGCTCTAGAACGAATATGTATAAATAAAAAAGTAGCGAACGTACAGGCAACCACGGCATATTGCGTCCTGCCAGGAAGAAGCCCTTTACATTGCCTACTCTTGATCTGCATATGGACTGAAAATCAATTCAAAATCTTATTCAACACAAAATGCATATAGCCAGACAAAAGCAAATCTTTAACCGTCTGATGTCCACTCGTTTTCATGTTTCACAGTATTAATAGTATTGAGGCCGAAGTGCAATAACAGTTATTTATTAAATCATGCAATGAGTTTATCGGCATTCAAATAAAGTTTACTTGCATGAAAATGTCATGTCCTTTTAAGTGACATTTGTCCTGTAAATCTTTAATGTATCAAACTTATTTACCTTTTATCCTTAGTAAACATCAATCTTCTTTTGAGAAAGGTTTGGTATTGACTCTGAAATAATGTTTTCCCGCATGATGTCTGCGGCTGGATAATCTCAAATGTTTTGCCTTATTGTAATATATCTTATAAGTTTTCTCCATTGAAAAGTTCCGCTTTTTAGATTTTTAAGACTCAGAAATTAAAGATCGTTCACGATTTCAACTGTAGGACTATATCAGTCATGTGCTCAGCTGACGGTAGGGGCTGAAGTTGGATGATACTCTTGAAAATTTGGTCAAATCCCCTGGCAAACACGTTAAGTCCCCACTCATAGGTTTATATATCAAACATTTCTATGACTAGCGCTTATAAAGCCTGATGTGCAATATGAAAGTCTTGGCTGAAGTAATTTGTGACTTTTCCGGAACGAAACATTTACCAACGTTACTGTGTGCTATGGCCTTGACGATTATGTAATGGTTCCAACCTAGCCCATGTAGGCTAGAGAACCATTACCACACCCAAACTCGGTCCGTGCTATAACAGTGATTGCACTTTTAATCAAAATATATATTCACTGAAATTATCATGTGACCTTGCGAATCAGGTCGAGGTTATCCACATGTACTGATTGCAAACTGGGAACTCCAACTCTGTGTTTGTATCTTCCTAACGTATTTGGCATAAAAGTTTCACACAAATGCCGTTTGAAGAGATTTCCAAAACACTAACACATTATTCTCAAAGCTAAATCACGAGGGCTGTGTGAACAGCCCATACTTAGTTAAGATAGATTCACTTCAAAACAATTCCCGACATGACTTGCGATGAGGTGAGCTTCGACTGTAACCTGAACTAAGCTAAGATGAAAAGAGCTTAGCCAAGCTTCACTTTAGCTGATGCTGATATAATATGAATATGAATGAATATGAGTGACTAAGAAACTTCACCTAGCTATTTTATTTAATAAGCCCCAACCAAGATACATCTCTAATAAGTCTGCAGTAGATTTGTGTATTATTTTTCAGAAAATTACGTAAACATTCCTTATTGGTATTCTTATATTGACCATGCGTATATGCACACTTTTCACTCAATACAAGATTTCAAAACATAAATAAAATAAATAAATAAATAAATAAATAAATAAATAAATAAATAAATAAATAAATGAATGAATGAATGAATGAATGAATAAATAAATAAATAAATAAACATGATACAATAGTAGTTTCACAAAATGAACATGTTTGAAGCGGACTAAGTTTAGGTATATTTCCACCTAAATTTGGAGAACCAAGAATGGCCTAGGAGAAAAAGTCGAAAATTACGAAAACACACAAAAATCTATAAAACAATGAAAATTTTGCAGCACGAACTGTTGGACAAATTAAAGTATTTGGTACCTAGAAGTGTTCTGATGAAATTTCAAAGCAATTGGTAAAGTTGCTTTAGAGCAGATTTTTGAGTTAGAAAAACCGAAATCATGTACGATAGAAACATCCATAAACTTCATTAAAAACTCACCCTCCATACATCACCACCAGTTCGGTTGTAGATTTGATCAACGGTTTTGGAGAATACTATATAAACATGCATGTACACTAGTGCCCTAATAGTAGCCATGCTTAGGTACTCTTGCCGATTATAACGTAATTCCAAAATTTCATTTAAGATCAGCAAATGACACTACTCCTACTTAGCAAACACCTTTCATGGAGTTTCAGTCGAGATGCATTTCTACAAAGCTTGAAGAGAATCTTACTTGTGCTTTGATCTACCTGAATATGTGACGGAGTGTTTTTGAGAAGTATAGCACTTTTTTCAACAAAACACAAAAAACACGAATAAAATAGGACAAATTGAAGGTCTACCTGTGAAACCTGTGTATAGGGGTACTCACAGATCTTTCCATGCTATTCCAAAGCAATCAGAGCAGCTTTTATACAGAATAAATCTTGTTAACGTTCTAAGCAAATGTACAAATATCGTCATGAAAAATAATGAGGACAAATTTATAAATCGACGAAAATGGTCAACCGAAAAAGTCACCCTACAAGGGATCCAATAAACAATGCTACCTTTTTTGAGATATCAAACATGTAAAATAGTTAACGGATGACCAAGAATCATAAGGTAAGCACAGCTAATCGATAAGTAACTGGACTGCAGTTACTGCTGTCGCTACTACCACTACTACTACTACATTTACGTTCCGATTGACAAGTTATACCGATTCTGCAAAAATATCGCAATAAGGTTGTTAACTTACTAAGGGAATCTGTCTCCTCTAACTTTTGTAATTTGCAGCGTCGACTTCATGAAAAAGACATTAATCCTAAACAATGGTGGAGCTTGTCAAAGTATGTTCTGAAATGCAAAATCCACCGAAATGTCACTTCTAAAATTTCTGGCTTCAAAGCCAATGGTTTTACTGATATTCAGCTTGTGTACATCATTTTCAATATCTTTAATGGCCTAGAACAGTCCAAAATAGCCAGAATGAAGTTTCTAGATGTACCCAAAGTGCTTGATGAGATTTGGCATCCTGTCCTCCTTTTTAAACATCGGCATCTCTTATAGACTTGTAGCATGGATTGATAGTTATCTCTCAAATCATTTCCAACTAGTAATTATCCATGGCTAATCTTCACCATGGCTACCACTTGAAGCTGCTGTGCCCCAGGGTTCCATTTTGGGACCACTTCTCTTTCTGGTCTATGTTAATGACCTCGTTGACAATATTACATGTGATCTTTTCGCCAATGACATCAGTCCACTTGAAATTGTAAATAACCCCATTGAATCTTCTAATCATCTGAACATTAATCTCTTCATTAAACATAATTTGGGAAAGTTATGGCATGTTATGTTTGACGTTTTAAAGTCTCTTTTTGCCATATTTTCAACCCAACTTGTTAAACCACACCATCCACCCGTTCGTCTCGGAGATATCTTAAATACATGTTGCATATATACACACTCATCTTGGTATTTCTATTGGTAATGTTTTATCCTGGCGTGGTTACATTACTCGATTTACCACCAAACTAGCCAGCAAATTGCCCTTCTGCATTGATTCAAATATAAACTTCCTGCAAAACTTTGATTAAACTATTTAACTGTGATTAGACTAATTCCAGAATATGAGTGTGCGCTCTTTGACCGCTGTGGTCATGGCCTTTTTGACCGAAATGAATCCTTACTGTTTGAAGCTGCAAAAATATGCACAGGTGAATTAAGGCACACATCACATGTCATTCTCTTACGAGAATTTGATTGGTCAACACTTGCCAGCAGAAGGAAGTACTTTAAGTTACTTCTTCTTGGCAAAATATGTCACAAGTTGACACCTTCCTTTCTCTCTCAGTTAACCTGTCCAACTGTCAAAGCTCGAAACCTTCACCGCACTAGCGCCATGTCTCATTAATTGCAAATTTAATTGCTTTGGCAAATCCTTCCTTCTTGTAACGATATCCACCTTCAGAATATTAGCAGAACTCAACAAAAAATGACAACGATCACATAAATTTAACAATAACAATATATTAATAATAAAAAATCAATACAAAGTAGGTAGATGGAATTATATAATTAGCTAGCCTGGTATTCCAGTTAGTAAAATAGTCTGTAGGTAAATCCTAACCCCTGGTGAAAGATTATCCACAGGTACTGTCTCACAGCTCCAAGTCCTATGGCAGGTGCCAAATAATCTGTTACAAATCCCACAGATGTAGGGTTTGGTTCAAATGTGGTACTCAGAGGCGTGGTGCTGATCCAAACCCTACAGAGGTTCAGTTTGGCTCTAATGTGACACAACTAACACCAAATATTCCAGTCCACTCAAAGACACTGTCCACACTCCACAGGTACAATGTATAAATGAGTATCTCCTTGGCAATAGCACTTCCTCACAGTCCCACTGGCTAGAAGTCACACCGCTTCTTTCAGATCTTAGAATTCTCCTCTATCTATCTCTCTGTCTCTGTCTGTCTGTCTGTCTGTCTGTCTGTCTGTCTGTCTCTCTCTCTCTCTCTCTCTCTCTCTCTCTCTCTCTCTCTCTCTGAGGTATGGAGGTGCTGCTTTATATATCTAGGTTTAGAAATCTCACCAGTATTCCAGAATTTTCCAATTAGTTACACATCCCAATTCACAGAGACCTGTGCAGACTTTCCCATATGAATGTAGGTCACCATTCTAGTTTATTCTAATTGTTTACAAAATCATGAGAGTCAGCACAACAAAGCAAGCCAACTCAGTGACTCTGCACACACTCAATGAGTACAGTGACCTCTCCAGATCAAAACAAACACCACATCCATAACACATCCACCTCCGTGGGGAAAGAAAAATTGGACATATAAGGAAAATTTTTGTTCCCAATTGTCAATGTCAACTTTTTAGGTATTCTAACCTACAAAACATAGTCATTTCTAACAAGAAATGTCTACTCTTCCTACAAAGTGCCATAAACATTCACAATAATTAACTATACCATATCTTCAACTGTTTCATTGTAATAAACACACATTTATTTACATTAATGGTATTACTGTCAATAATCTGATGACCTGAACACATTCATGTGACTGATATTTATACAATGTTCACCCTATTTCTATTTTATCAATACAATCATCCACTCTAGGGATCAGATAGTCTCAGTCCAATTTAGTCACAGAATTCACCTTTCAATAATAAATGCAAAATCGAATTGAACCATCAGGTTTTGGAACCACTACAATAGGACTACTCCAGCTACTCTGGCTTGGTTGCAAAGTTTCATTTTCCAGCATGTAATTTATTTCTTCCAGAACTGCCGTCAATCTCAGAGGACTCATCTAATAAGGTTGCTGCTTTACTGGACCAGCATAACATACATCTACATCATGACATAATATTGAGGTGCGACCAGGCTAGTTTGAGAAAAAATGTTCAAACTCATGAATAAGTTTTGCTAAATCAGCTTCCTGTACAAGCTCCAAATGATTGATCTTGCTATCAAGATTTTGTAATATGTCAGAGTTCTGCATTTTTACACAGGAAATAGAACTCAAGTTTTCATTTAAGAATGGATCATTCTCATCATCCCCATTATCATTTTTGTCATTCTTCAAAGTAGTGGCAATGACAATTCCTACTGGTGTTCCTCTTTTAGGGTATTCTGTTAAGATGTTGATGTAACAAAGCTGTTTAGCTTTCATCTTATCTGGTGTAGATGTTATATAATCCACATCATTCAACTTTCTTTCAACCAGGTAAGGACCACTGAATTTTGCCTGAATTGAATGCCCTTATATTGGCAAATACCTTGTCTCCTTGTTTAAAACTTCTTTTCCTTGCTTTCTTATCATACCATTCTATCACCTTACCCTGTGCGTTAATCCGATTTCATTGTGCCACATCACAAGCTTTTTTCAACTTTTGTTTGAATTTGGACACATACTCCAAGATAGGTTCATCTTGTGTTTCCACTAACCATTTCTCTTTCATAAGCTTAAGTGAACCGCTCACAGTATGTCCATTTACCAGTTCAAATGGACTGAAGCCCAGTGACTCATTTGGTATCTCTTTGGTGGCAAATAAAAACATATGTATGTCTTTATCCCATTCATTCCCATTTTCAAAACAATAGGATCTCATCATGTTCTTCAGTGTTTGGTGATACCTTTCTAGAGCCACCTGTGTTTCTGGGTGGTAAGCTGAAGATTTAATTTGCTTAATGCCTGACTGGTGGGCAACCTCCTGAAACACTGTTGACATGAAATCTGAAACTAGGTCACTTTGTATCTGCATCGGCAGTCCTACTTTAGTGAAAAATTTCATAAAAGCACCAGTGATAGTAGTAGCTTTAATGTTTTTTAATGGGATGGCTTAGTGGCTGAATCTGCTTTTGTTTTCGGAAGTGGCCCCACACAATCTATAATAACTCTTCTAAATGCTTCTTTAAGAACAGGGATACTAATCAAAGGAATAGGTTTGATTTTCTGATTGGGTTTTCCGACTGCTTAACATGTGTGACATGTCTTACAAAATTCTGCCACATCCCGATGTAATCTGGGCCAGAAGAAATGTTAAAATATTCTATCTTGAGTCTTCCTAAAACCCAAGTGGCCTGCCATAGGCAAACCATGAGCTGTTTTACACTTCTGCTCTATATGATGGAGGAACTACTGTTTGATGAACGATTCTCAATTCTTCATCAGTGGAAGCATTGGGAGGGCTCCATTTTTCTCATCAACACCCCTGACTTAATCTTATAACAAACAGGGTCTTTTTGTGCATCTTCTTCAGTTCAAGTTGTACTTGCTAATTTTCTTAACTGAGGCTCAGCAATTAGCTCACTAATCAGCCTATCTCGATTCAAATGAGGCATTTGACTCAGGTGATCATTTTGGCTTACCTGGTCAGACAGTTTACCATCATGACTTACGTCTGGACGCAAGTTACCTTCATGGCTTATTTGGTTCTCCAGGTTACTAGCAAAGAATGTCTCTGCCAGCCCTAGACCTTCATCCTATTCACTGGCTTCTTCCTGTTTAAAAACTCCTAGAGCCATTCGCCTTGTCATAACACAGGCGGGATAAATGCCCAGAAATTCCTGCTCAAGATGCTCTGTATCCTCGCTCATGACTGGCTCATCAGTTAAATATGGTACCAGTTTACCTTTCACATTTTCCCCTGCAATAAAGAAGGCAGGTCACACTTTCTATCGGGAGACTAGGAACAATATATACAATCACTGGCCCAATTTTGAAATCAGACTTCAGGTAAACTTTGTCTAGTGGGATTGTTATGTAATTTCCCTAGATACCCTGAAGTAAAACACTGGCTTTTTGATAAGTCTCATCCGACAAAGGAAGTACATCTTCCAACAGTAAATACTGGGCAACGCCAGTGTCCTTTACGATCATTACTGCCTTCTGGTCAGCAGCATGTTCTTTCTGTGACACCAGCCCTTTTGAATTTGAAAGTTTTATAACCACCCAATATGGACTCAACAAACCCAACATGTGGGTTTTCAAAGTTAGCATGGAGATTATTAGAATGTCCATCAGACATATTTAGAGTTTGACGCCCCTTAATGCTGGCTAAACCAACTGATTTCCCAGTATTATTGGTTCTTCTCTTGAGTAAAACTCAGATTTCACATAACCCCTTTTATGGTAGTAACTACAGGCGGGTCTATTAAAGAACTTCTGCCCTATTTTCAGATTAGCAGGTTTATCAGATGACATGGGGAGAGGTTCTGCATTCCTTTTGGTTTCTTTCTCAATTTAGATCTGACCGGACCCCTTTTGGGTTTTCCAAAGAAGCTTATATGTGTCAACTCATAGTCCTCAGCCAAAACTGCAGCTTCATGTAATTTATCTGCCTTACATTCATCCAGGTAGGTCTTAATTTCTTTTACAATGCAACCTTTCAAATCTTCTACCAAATTGATTTCCCCTAATTTGTCAAAATTATTTTCTACTCTCCTGGAGGCACACCATCTGTCAAACAGATTCTCTTTTTTTTCTAGCAAATTCCACATACATTTCACCTGGTTCCTTTTGGCTGTCCCTGAATTCAGGTGCTAACTCATATTACAGAGTGTCATTACCACATCCAAAACGTAGTCCTTATGAAACAAATCCAAGTCCACTCCAACCTAAGGCAATGTTCCTTGGTAAGTTCAGCTCTATCACATAAATTTACAGTTCGTCTGTATCCAAAAGAGTCCAAAACGTACATCCAAACGTACATAAGGCCCGAAAAATGTCTAGTTTTAATATGACAAGAATCCCAATTTTTTTTAAAATATAGACCTATTTCAACAAATTGGCTTGAACAGGTGCATCATTTATGTGCATTTAGGACCATACAATTCATGAAAAGGGACCAAAATCTGCAGCTCAGTAGACAATTTGCAAGCACAAATTCCAAATTTGTTGAAAATATCAATAAAATTCAGCATTTAAAAAAAATACTAGTTGCAACCACCGTATCAACAATGATCATCATCCATACAAGTACACAAAGTGACATTAACACCAACATAAATCCATCAAAAAAGCCCCTAGGCCTAAAATGACTATCAACAAGAATCCAAACAACATGATCATACAATTCGATGTGTTTTAGAAATGTAGCTAAAGGCATGGTGTTGTTTTAAAGGAAATAAACTAAGAGTGTTTCCAAAAGAAATTTTTTCGAATGTGCAGGTATAATTGTCAAAAATCAATACAGTGTTACAAGTACACTGGTTCTAATGCCAAACAACAGCCAGAAACAAATGAGCTCTCAAAACGCAAAACAGCAGTCAAAAATTGCAAGCACAGTTGTCAAATTGCATTATAATAGCCAAAAATTGTAAGCATAGCAGTCATATTTCAACTGTGGTTTCCAGAAGTATTTATGCTTGCAGAACAGCATATTTCTGCTATACCTTAAGCACATCAACAAACGCATTTAGGAATTACTTTGACCACAAACGTTACTTGGCATCCCCACATTACCCACATCATTAACAAGGCCAATCAACGACTTGCTTTGCCTCATCGACTCAAATACAAGCTTTCTCGCAAAACCCTGTTAAAGCTAGATTCAACCTTGGTGCCGCCAATACTCGAATACAGAATTATTCTATTTGATAACTGTACCATCGGCTCTTCAAATTCTCTAGAAGCTCTGCAATACGAAGCTGCAAGAATTTGCACTAGTGCCTTACGTCATACACCCTGTTTCCTTCTTCTCAGTGATCTGGGTTGGCAAACTCTCTCCGGTCGGTGGAAATACCAAAAACTAATTCTTTTTTATGAAATGTTACACAATATTACACCTTAGTACCTGTGTGACCTCATACCTGAGGATCTCACGCGCATAGCTAATCTCAACTTGAGAAATTGTTTTAATATTAGACAGATTCAATTCAAAACTAAACGTTTCGGCTATTCTTCTCTCTCATTACGCATCAAACCATAAAATAATCTACCCTTGGACATCAGACAGTCAGCATCCCTGGAAATATTTAAAACTAAATTAAAAAATACCCTTTTGTGTGTTGAAATTCAACCTGACTATGTTTCATATGGAAAACGCTTTTCGAATATATGTCATACATACTCAGCTGCGCCTTGGATTTTCCAGTCTCAACTCACATCTTCACAAATTCAATATTGTCCCGTCTCCCTCTTGCACCTGTACTGCCCCCGCGAAGACACTTATCATTATTTTCTAGTTTGTCCCCATTACTCAGTTTCCAGACTCAAATTATTGAACACTGTGTCATCTCTTGGCCCCTGGAGTAAATCTTAACCTTATTTTCACCAAGGGTATCAAAGATTTACCCAAGGACACAATTGAAGGTGTATTTAATGCAGTACAACTCTTCATTACAGAGACCAGAACGTTGGAATTTTAAATCTAAATGCCTGCTCGTGGTGAAATTGTTATGTTTAATAACTTACCTTATCTAGAACACTTTCTATTATGATTAATATTTGTATTGTCATTGTATACACTTAAGATCTTATTCCTTGATGTGTTTTCCCTCCCAATGGTAGTATATTGTTAATTTTTCCATTGTACTGTACAGTGTGTCTTGTATATACTTTGTGTATCTCTCCTTGTACTGGGGAACCACTCGCTCAGACTTTCTTGTACTATTTGGGTGATCCAGATGAATTAGATATGTTTAAATCAATCTCCCCATGATGTTCTCGTATGTGCACCCAATACACGTAAATTCTTTTTGTAATGCAATAAAAACTTTAAATCTTCCTCCGATAGTGTGTGATGATTGCCCATCATCAAATTCAAAATGATTTCAGCAAGAGCGAGTATCTGACTACGATTGGCAGTCTGTAATACAGCCCTCCTCTGTTTGTTTGTCACAGCGACGACAATGAAATTAAGGAATACTTCATGCTTTATCGTTCTATTCTACATTTAGGTGCTTCATCGGGGCCAATATAAAACACAATGTTCCTCATTGGTTATAATCGCCGCTCTTAAACGCAAATTATTATCACTCTGGCGAGGGAAAAGGTCAATCATGAGATTACCATTGTTGTGTTTAGTAGCATCGTGGTTGGCATAGAGCAGCCTATGTTGTCCAGCAAATATTTGACGACCAAAATATCCCACTTGAGCATTGTAACGTAAATTTTTAAATAAGGAGAACAAACTGCATATTTAATGCGATAGTTCTGGCATGTTTGCCCCTATATAAATTTTGAGTGACTATTACAGCACTCAACCTCCGGTGGAGCATGTGTTGTATCACTAGAGCATGCATTCTAGCATCTTGCATTATTAGCAAAGCCATACCACCCAACATTATAAACCTGTTTTATTCACCATCTGCAAAATGCATAACCTCTATCTGCGTTGGAAGCCCCTCATGCAATGTAAGGTTTGGTAAAGCCATCTCCTTAGTACGGTACAAAGGTTGAAAAACTGAATAACAATAAAGAATGTCTGTTGTTACATTACCGCCATCGAATAACCGATCTAGATTTTTTGATATTTTAAATATTAAAGTGATTTTACCCGCCATTGTCGCCCCAACCACTATTAAATTGCAAAGGTCTTGAAACTGTGTAAAGTTATACACAACAGCATAAGGTTGGTGGCTGGATGATGTTGTGTAGTACATATCTGCGTTCGGTGTAGTAGCCGGAAAAAGAATGAGTACAACGGCAAAAGATGTTCCTTGTTGCACGATGCCTATTACAGACCTTGGAACTGACAAAACTTATTCACAACAGTATAAAATTTATGACTGGGCGATGGTGCTCGCGCCATATCTGCGCTCAGAACAAAATCTTAAGAATTGTCATGAATATGTATTACATGTCTGTCCTGTGTGTATAGTATATATACTAATGTCTCTGTTATGTGTCTGGAGAGCCTCCAGATTAGTTTATGTATACTACAAGGCAATCCAGGATAAATAAATACGTTTATAAAAAATTACTAACTTACCACTATTGATGATGATGATGATGATGATGATGATGATGATGATGATGATGATGATAGAAATAAATGATTCCGAATTATTGAAATGACCCAACTCGTTCAGTTTATTCCATTCAAAAAATACATGCACTGTGGGCTTCATCTTAGGTTTAAAACAACAACAACAGAGTACTCACCCAAATACCAACAACTGTGGCAACCATGAAATAGAGTACGATGACTAGTATGTCCGCCCAGTGGTTCAGTCTGTCAGCCATGATACGTTTGCAACTTTAGTACTTCCAACACAAATAGTCAACCACTTCTACCACTTCGCGATATGCATATTAAATTGCCGCCACAACTTGTCGAAGCTATATGTATAAAATGAACATACAGCATACGCTTTTTGTATTAAGTTAGCTAGGCTGGCTTCTGGCCCAGATTGCCGTTGGGGCCGTATCACTCCTATCCTGAACATGTTATCGAGGAGGATTGGGGACTGTCAAAGGATATTAAATGTAATGTAATGTAATGTAATGAACTGGAATGTTATGTAAACGTATTTATTTCCCAAAATGGAACTGGATTACCCAGTAGATATTACAAATAACTTGTCCATTTATCCATACGGGGCCGAGTCTGGGGCATGACCTTTAATGCCATTAAATGGCTCTCAGTACTCTTCTCATGTAAACGGAATAACGAGACTCATAGCTCATTGTATTTTGGTGGTACTGCCGTACCTGAAGCCACAGACAATACTCATTCAGGCGCTACCCTTTAGCACAATTTAAGATAATACCTACATATAAATGGCATAGTCACCAAAGAAAGCAAACGCCTCTCCCTCTTAAAACGACTAAGATTTAAACTCTGCAGGAAGACTCTTGAAAACTTTTTACCTGACAATGGTCAGCCCAATCCTGGAATACGGCTGTGTGCTTTTTGACAACTGTACCGAAGAGCTAGCCGACCTAATGGAAGGTTTACAGTATAAAGCTGCCAGAATTTCTACTGCTGCAGGGAAATATACGTCACGTGTCAGATAAATAGCTGAGATTGGTTGGGAGCCACTACATATTCGAAGACATTTCTTTAAATTCGTATGCTTTTTCAAAAGTAATAACAAACTCTTACCACCGCACCTCTATGATTTACTACCAAATCATGTTATTGCCCAAGCAGATCGCCCTCTGCGAAATCCCCGTCAGTTGCGTCAGATCAACTGTAGAACGACTCGCTACTTTCACTCGTTTCTACCCTCTTCCTTACGCATGTCGAACGACCTCCCTGATGACATAAAAGAGTAGCCTTCACTTTCACTTTTCAAACTAAAATTAACCAAATTACTCTTTTTTTTTACCATACAATTAATTCTTAATTATTTTTCCAATGGCGACCGTTTTGCAAGTATCATTCATACTCAGCTCCGCCTAGGTCAGTCAGGTCTGAATTCGCATTTATTCGAAATTAACATCGTTGTACTCTGCGGCTTGTTCGTGCAATTTTTCAAACGAAAACATTCGTCACTTCAATTCTGTATTGCCCCCATTTTGAGTTACACAGGCGTAAACCTCTGAGATCTGTTGCAAGTGTGCCAGCACCTGGTGCACACCCTTATTTATTGGTTGACATTACTGTGGACAGACTCGTGGAAATCTTACTAACGGGCAGTTCGGACCTTCCCAATGAACTGAACAGAGACATTTTTGCTGCAGTCCAACTATACATTACAGAGACCAGACGTTTTGCCAATGAGTAACATTATTTTATTGTGCATCTTCTTTGCAAACAGCACTTCTTTGTAGTATCCAAGTGTGTTTTGTGAGGAGCACTTGTGCGTTTGTATGTCTGGAGATCCCCTCGATTAGTTGCTTCTGTAGCTACTGGGTTATCCATGTTTTTTTTTTTTTTTTTTTTTTTTTTTTGTTTTTTACATAAATACGTTTACAATACAATACAATAGTCGAGGGGTTCTCCAGACATATAGAACACACAATAAATATACAAGACACACAAGACGATACAAATCAGTTTGCAAGTTGAAATACAGTCAGGTATAACAAAAGGTACGAATTACGAGATAATGAATCGTCTGGTCTGGGTATGTACAATTGAACAAATGAAAAAAAAAATCCATATTTAACATCCTTTAACATCCAAAAGGCTGGTACTACCAGAGAGCATAATTTCTAGAAGTCTATTGCTGACACGATTTACTAATAAATTAGGATGTACACCAGGAGCAGGCACATTTGCCCAGAATCAGGCCCAGAAGGCATCGCTTTAATCTGATCAGTGTTGCCGCCGTCAAGTGATGGTGGTAGATCATATCCCGTCAAAGCTTTGTTACCGTCACAGAGGGTGGGGGCAATAAAACTGGCAGGTGTATTCGAGGCCGCTGGTCTGCCAAGCGTTAAACAGTGGGCCGAAGGTACAGTTCGGTAGTATTTTACCTATATAAATGAATCATTTATTGCGTCTTTCATGTTTCAATTTTTTTATTTTTATTTATATATAGTTTTCATTTCAAACGTTAAGTCTACCCCTCCATGGTCTATGACAGTAGTAGAATATCCATGTCTCTATGCCATGGGGATATTATGCATCTTACCTGGCATGTACAGGCGCCAAATTGGATACTGGGCCCGGAAATCAACAATTTTGGTTCATTTGCATATTTTAAAGTAACTGAAATCAATTGAGAACAATTAACACTAACACACACGCATCCATATAATTTGCATATCATTAACACAAATTATAGCTACAATTCAAGTTGCATAATGTACATTGTGCAGCTACAGACCCGGTTACATTTCATAACAATGTGCGCATTAATTAGCCCGGATATACAGTTTCTTTAATGGGCACAAGTAAGTCACAGGGCAGTTTATTGTTTTATGGAAAGGAATTGCTATGGACAGATATGCATATATTATTGTCATAAACATTAAACACACAATCTTTGGAGCTTTTAGGAACTGAAGGAGAGGGCAAGAGGTCGTTCAATCTTACCTGCACAGTTTAATGCATGGGTACACTAATGCATATATTTTTATGCATTATTCAAACACACCGTAAATACCAGATAAACGCTTCTGTAGCACAGAGCAGTTTGCCCAACTGAAACTGTGTATAATAAGAAATGGAGTACTTTCAACAATAGGCACAATAGAGGTTACAAGATACATGTAGACCAACTTTATCCAGCACATGTAAATTCTTCGGGACTTTTTTAGTCATTCAGCTGCAAAATGCCCCTGTGGTGACGTTTGGAGGAATAAAACAAAATATGTAAATTGGGCTTTAAATGTTTATTTGCGCAAAATTCATTTTGCCACAGCTCTGTGTTCCTGTATGTGTGCCATGACAAACTATGCTGTCTTCTAGATCAGTACCACTTGGCATATCCTTCTAGGGTGATGCAGTCAATACCAGTAACCCAACACCTCCGTATACCAAACACCTGTCTATACTGAACGCCATTTCGCGGTCCCAAACATAAATTTCCAATGTAAGCAAACCTCCCTATACCGAACACTTTTCTGGTCTCAAGGATGTTCGGTATAGGGAGGTTTTACTATATATATATACATATATATATGCTTTTTCATAAATTATGAGTACACTCGACATGTTTCATCCTATCAGGAATCATCAGTGCAAATAGCCATTTCTGTTGTCCTAACTTCCATGACCTCTTTTCTGGGATTCTTATCGTCCAGACGTGCAGGAGATTGTAATGAGAGAAAATATTCAATTTTGGGCGGAGGGGAGGTCCTATTGTTTTAAAAGTGGTGGAAGATAGTTATGGTCCAAAATGTTTAATATTTACTGGCATCTGCAGACATGCTGGAGTCCACTGCACTGGTACAATAAAACACCATTTACTGTGAGGAAACAATAGTGAAGCTCATGTATTATTAATATCATATGCCTCTCTTTACAGGTAATATAACGGAAGAATGCTTTATACAGACAAGTAGGGAAATGGCTGACCCACTGACTGTCCTTGAACAGCTACTCCCGCGCTTGGTACACCATGTAACCGGATGTTAGTGCACCAGCAGAAAGAAGCCAGGCTCAATCGCAACTTTGTGACCATGAACAACTGCAGGCTATATGCCGCATGGAACTATGGGTCAACTGGATGAATGCCATACTTGATAGCAGCATGAAATGTATTTTGTACCCACGTGCACCGAGTGCACTTTTACTGACGCTTTCACGTTGGTAGACACACACACACACACACACACACACGTTTATATATATATATATATATATATATATATATATATATATATATATATATATATATATATATATATATATATATGGTGTATGCAGGCTATATACATAGGATATCAGTGGCACAAATGCAAATGCTAAATAAAGTACCACATTGACATATGTAGAGATAAATATGATTTTATTGCATCAGAATTCCAGTATTATGTAATCCCAGGCCATTTGTCACATATGGATCATATACCAGCGTCAGTTCTGTACCACGGTAAGGGCAATTTTGCAAAGGACATAGCCTATTAAGCTATAACCATGATAACCCTCTATGCCCTGAAAGGAACCAAAATATAGAATTTATTTCTTATTGTTTATTTGAATAAGTTTACCAGTGCTGTTCAATGAATTTTGTGAACAAAAAGACTTCAGCACTTCCGAAACACAGAGCCCTTAGTACATGAAATTGCATTTTTTTATCACCAGAAAAATATTATGGTCTCATGCCTTATGCCATTATGATGGCTTGTACAATTCTACAAAGTTCTCACTTGTCTGACTGCACACACTGGCCACAGACAACCTCTTAATGTCAGCGACTGCTTTTGCATGGTACAGCACTATGCCAGGATGTGTGTATGCACAGTCAGTGGGGGTTGATCTTGGCATAAGAAAAGGAGCATCTGTGTGAAGAGCAACTTATAGAGAGGAATGTGTTGTACCAGCGCCCTCACAGGTGGTGTCAACTTGCCCGCCACCACAAATTTACAGGTTTTTGAAACGCTCAAGAAATTGTTGTGCACTGTCCCATCCACCTGTAAAACAGTGAAGGTGAACAGGATGGGTGCTGGGGAGATTATCCAACATGAAAGCCATGCAGATAATCCTCCTCAGTTTCCCGGCAGTGCACAAAAATTGGTAGCTGTCTTTGCAGGGCCATGTGACATCAAG
This sequence comes from Hermodice carunculata, assembly GCA_964020975.1. Classification (NCBI taxonomy): domain Eukaryota; kingdom Metazoa; phylum Annelida; class Polychaeta; order Eunicida; family Amphinomidae; genus Hermodice; species Hermodice carunculata. Next base: position 43,764,239 of record OZ026620.1, on the reverse strand, counting down.
CAGCAAACACATACTTCTGGCAAGTGCTTGAAGAATTTGTCTCACGGTAGTTGTCCAGGCCCGTCTCCCCAACAGCTACAACCTCGGGATTATCTAACAAACCTTCTGTCTCTCTAAGGAGGCTGCTGCAAATAGGACCTGCAAATTTAGGACGCAAACCAACACCTCACCCCACCCCATCCACCCTCGCGTGCGTGAATCTTGCAGGATACCATGCCAGGAGCCATGTGGTAGCTTGACAAAAGTTGGCCACGCAACCCCGGTACTGCCAGGACAGGACAGGTCTGACATCGCGGTACCTTACCTATCCTGCAAGATATCAAGATGGCAATGTGTATTACAGAAAGGCACATCATGAATCAAGTGCACAAGCCGACAACGATGCACCCGGCACCCCATAAAAACACACTTCCCTCACACAGGCCATCAGGCAGATACTTCCAGTCTGATCTACATGCCATTGTCTGAAGTACAAATAGTAAAATAATTTTTACAATGGTGCCTGCCTGTATAATTTCATCAGTGTTCATATAACAAATTGTATGTTCAAAACCACTCAACCCAAACATATATACATATTTACATACATACATGCATATGTATAATTATCACTAAATACAGCGAGATGTGTCATATAAGCATATCATGTATAATTTTGGATTAATTTGGGAATAACGGTGGCGGTGATAGAATAAGCCAATTTTTGTAATGCATTGTGCGTTAAAATCTTTGGTTTAATGGCAATTAAGTGTAGTTTTAAAATATTTTTAACATAAACTGAAGCGTTTTGTGCTGTTTGATTTTGAAATTACTCATGTCTGATATCCTCGGCGGCTGGGACCCGGCACCTCTCCCAACCCATCGGTAGTTTATACTCCACACCAAGGAATCCAGGCATGAGAAGTTCACAACAGTAGTGATGGTGTAGATTACAACACTATTTGTTAGGTCTGTGTTTAGATTGACAGTGTTTCTGGTAACAGGCTGAAAAGTGGAGAAGGCTTAATTTGGGTGTTCTTTTCATTATGAAGTGCAAAAGGACATGTACTGTTCTATGATAGGTCTGTAAACATACTGATGCACAGAAGGATGATTGATAAAAATAGGCCATTGGTCTAGGCGTACATGTGTTTGTATTAAAACACACCAATGCAATAGATGCAATCTGACTGTCAGAACACTTTTTTTCCACACATAGAATATAGGTACAATAAATCAACTTTCAAAATGTTTCTTTGTAGGATAAAAGTAGTTATGATATCTGACAATCTGATTTTGGTGACAACAGTGGGTAGGATGGGCTGCTTACCAGAAACAGGTCTTTTTTTTTTCGCCTTATTGTCATGGCACCATTCTTAGAAAGCTGTTTCAACAAAGGCCTCAATTATGAAAATTTATTTAGCACTATTTTCCTTGATTATTAAGTCTCCTTACTTTAAGTCCAATATAGGAGTTCAGAATCTGACATTTCTTCTTTATTATAATCAATCAAGAATTTTTTTTCTCGCAGAGGATTGTCATGCTTTTTTGCAATACCCGTTACTACACCATCATACCATCTTAAACACCCACCCATGTCATCAAAAATCTGTGCTTAATTTCAGAACCAATTTGAAGCTGGGGATTTCTCATCAAAATACTTAATTTTGTCAGACTATTATTTACAGCTCTTTTATTTCTTGCTTCCTGAAGTTGAACAAATCTTCTGCGCTTTTCAGTATCAATATTTGCGCGTCTTTGTTCTGCTTTAGTAACTTCCGGATCTTGGTTTTCACTGTCAGCGGCATCAGATGAGTTCGGATTGAGACGAATAATTTTCTAAAGATGTTCTTTTCGAACTTCATCTGAAAATGTAAGTCGCTTTTTGTCTACTGTTTTTGCCTGAAAAAAAATCTTTTGGGTCCTTTAGATTTCAAAACTTGTGAACGAAAGTTAATATGTGCCAATAGGGTTTCGTGAACTCGATCTGTGTTCTGTTTTGCAATTTCTGAATCAATTTCTTCGAATGAAGTCCACACGTGACCGACCGATGCGATTTTGAACTTTCCCGCAAAGCTGGCACATTTTTTCTTGCCTATTGAATAATTTTTCCTTTTGTAAGTGAGATATACTATCGAGTCACGGACCATTTTTTTTCCCGACAATGTCAATGTTTTGTACAACAGAACAGACCCTGCATTTTACCCAAACTAGATAGTCTAAAAAGCCAAAATCTCTCCCCGAAACCACGTTTGTTGTAGGCACATATTCTGTCTGTTGTTTCAAAGATCCATCTGGATCCGCATACTTGCCTAACGGTAATTGATCTTGTGTCTGTCCCTCCTAGGTCAACAACAGGCCATGAATTAGTAATTCAAGGGCCTGTATTGTAAGCTCGTCCAGCTCTTTATCTTTAGAATCCGAAAAAAAAAAAATCATAAAGTCCATCGCAATGAATTGGGATTTCACTTTCATTAAATAGAGATTCTCCTGACATTAGGGAAAATGCATTCTTACACCATCGTTCAAATGTATGTTTCATTTGATACAAATATGAATTTACATCTAGGATAGACCCCGCCTTTTCACAACGGGCCTGTCACAATTTTGTCTATGATCCCCAATGCACGAATTCCTGAAATATTCACTTCATTTTTCACATCTTACTTCACGACTTGGAGAAGTCTGCTTGGTGTAGGCCACTTTTCAAGAAAATCTGCGATATATGTTTCCGATGATAATACACGGCCGCTGCATCATAAAATAAAATGTTAAATCGATTAGTCCTACCTGTAAACGATTAGAGATAGCACTTTGAATCTTTTCCATTTTGGTATGTCTCGAAGTGTGATGCAACGCCAGATTCCTCACTTCCATGTGAAATGAAAGCTTTGCGTGCTGTGTGTAATAAACGTGCTGAACCGGACTTACTCGCTTGTGACAAAATTACTTTTTAAATTTTTATGCATATCAGCAATGCTTTCAAAAACTCACAATGTTTTGTCACATTCTGTTGCAAAGTCTACCAAAATGTGCATTTTACAATAAAAGCTGCCCATTTATGACAAACCTTCTTTTTTTTCTGGCCTGACAGATTTTCCCATCCACTAATCCGTTTAGGGAGCATATAAACTCTTAGTTTCTCCAATTGTTTGTTAAAACATGGGCTTACAGAACACTGATCTGACATGGTGCTTTTGATAAAAGCTACCAATCTTGCTACCTTAATATCGGATTCTTTAGAGTTGTTTTCTATTGTGTGTGCTAGGCTATCTATGCACTCATTAAAAGCTTCTGTAATTTTAAAGCATCACCACCTGCAATTTCAGTTAACCCTGCCGATAATGTGCTGCCTTCTTTTGTCGTAAACTGGAAATTTTGAGGTGCCATCCCCATGCATTGTGGCACCCTTTTCTGAAAGAGGATCACAATTTTTATCAATTCCTCTGACACCCGACCATTTGCTACATGATGGAACTGAAGCATAAAATCAGGTTGTGAGCTTTTTATGGTAACTAGCTAACGTTCATGTGTGCTAGCTTTTCAACAACAATTCTGATCACCTCACTCATTGAGTTCCTGCTTACTTCCTTTGCCAAAAGTGGCATACAAATTTCTCCAATTTTATCTGTCTACTTTCCACATACAAATGTGTATAATTCATGTTTGTAAGCAATGTAGGCCTATTGACGTCCTGTAGCCTTGCTATTTCGTTTCTTTCTTTTTTTTTTTTCATTCAGTGATGCGCATTTTCAGGCCTTGTACTTCCTCACTATTGAAAACAGTATCAAATGAATCTTGACATTGGCGGAGTCTTGTTTTTTTATCCCAAACTTTTTGTCTGAAATTTCCATTTTATCGAGTTATAACATTTCCAGCGTTGGTTTTGGTGCACTTGAATTTTCTTCATTTTCCCCACAGTTGCTGCTGTACAAGCCTGCTGTACACATAGGCCTAAATGTTTCTCTTTTCTCTTAAACCTCTTTTCTTGAGGGGAGGGGGGAGGGGGTTCTGGTTGATCTGGAGTTTAGCTATTTGGTTTTGAAGTTGTTCAACCAGTTCCTCTTTCTTTTTAAGTTCTGCTTGTTGACTTTCTAAATCTGACAATTTTTGTATCAAATTTTAGATTTTGTAACCTAGTACTCACAGACTCAACTTGTGCAAGTGCTGTGTTCTTTACTGCACCCAATTTCTCTATTTTAATCTGATTTAATTTGTTTTCTTCTGGGAGATTTTGAATTTTTCTTTTCGGATTTATGTTTGTTTGTTTTGTTTGCTCTGATGTAAACCCCAGGTACTTTGTCTCTGAGGCCTACTGCTAGTCCTGGAACCACTGATGCTAGCTTCACTATCACTTGTTAGGCATGCTAGACTGTGTGAGTGTACTTAGGCCTGTATTTCCCTGTGGTTCTGTGCTACTTGTACCATGAAAACGTGTGACAACAGTGCTGCTAGTGCTTCTGCTAGACATGGAATGCTACTGGCTTCATGGTTATGGTACCTCAAGCAACTCAAGCAGGTCATCACAGAATTGATTCTTGCTTTCCTTTTTGAACTAGTTCTTCCACTTTTTTCTGTACTCTTTTCATTTTATTGTACAGCATTAAGTACGTCTGTCTGTTATTCGCGGAATCTTCGCTTGGAATTACCCTCTGATATCCCTGGTGCTTTGCCACAAAGGTGAGCACCGCTTCTTCCTGTGATTCACCTTGCATGCTTTGCATATTAAAAAAATTCACTATTTGTTGCCATTATTCCAGTTAACTTGGATTACTTGCGTGCAATTCAACTATACAAAGTGCAATAATTTATTTATACAGTGATGTTTTTGGTAACTTACCACTTGTGCAGTGCAGAGTAGGTGTAGTAGCACTAGACGATCATAAGGAGGTAGGGTTACTTTCTGTGATAGTAAAGCGTTTGATCGCGTCTGGCACCCAGGTTTGATTTTTAAACTTCGCTCTTCTGGTATCGACGGTGATTTGCTTGACTGGTTTCAAAGTTATCTCAGTGGTCGTTCGCAAAGAGTGGTCATTGAGGGTCAGTTTTCTAGATGGGGTGTTTTAAAAGCGGGTGTACCGCAAGGTTATGTCCTTGGTCCTCTTTTATTTTTAATATATGTACATGACATTATCGACGTTGTTAACTCAAATATCAGGTTATTCGCTGATGATACAACTTTGTAAAGTGATGTAAGAAATCCTGAAACTGTTGCTGATAGCCTGAATGATGTCCATGAACGAATGGTGTAAAAGGTGGTTGGTCACATTCAATCCCACTAAAACTGAATCTAAGATTATATCTAGGAAGCAGAACAGGACTCACCCCCACTCAATTTTGAAAATGTGCAATTAGTAAATTCTCATAAGCATTTTGGAATTACCTTCAAAAAACGACCTTTCTTAAGATATGCATATTCAAAATTTAATCCAAAAAGGTACAAAAATGATGAATATTCTCAAAGGTTTACAATATTCACTTCAGCGATCAACTCTTGTAATAATTAATTTCTCTTACATAAGACCGTTGTTTGAGCATGGCAGTGTAGTGTGGCAGAGACCAACGAGCAAGCATTAGAGAAGGTTCAGTTGAGGCAGCCCGTGTGGTTACTGGGGCATTGAAGAGTACACCAATTGAGAAATTAATTGAAGAATCTGGATAGTCTGACCACTTGTAATAGGACATGAACACCAAAAGTTGGTATCAATGTATAAGATATATAATAGATTAACGCCAGACTATTTGTACAATGTATTACCTGCAGCTGCAGGACAAACGGTGTACAACGTGCAACCACGTGATCGATTTAATATTCTCCCCATTCCAAGTAGAACCATGTCCTTTTCCCGATTTTTTTTTTCATCTACAACAAATCTTTGGAACGCATTACCAGCGCGGATACGGAATTCTGAAAATGTGTCCGACTTTAGGAACATTTACAAAAGAGGTGTAGGTTTAAGTTTTAAGCAAAATGTCCTTTCATTATTTTGGTGATAGATATATCGGTAGAATTCATGCACAGATGTGAATGGGCTGCACCCCACTGAACCTTGTTTTATTCAAAATGAAGGTGGTACATTCTCCTATTAGTTCTTGTGGAAGAGGTAATGAAGGTATAGTACATTTTTTCTTTCATTGTCCTAATTACATATTGCATAGAGAGGGATTACGCTGTAATGTTTTGAAATATGCTCCCTTTACATTTGTCACCATTCTGTATGGATCCAAAAGAGGTTCAATTGATTCCAACTTGCACATAGTTAAATTAGTTCATAACACGAAGAGATCCCTAAGTAAGCAACTTGGGAACCTCCTTGTGCCTCTGACTTATATAAGCCCACTATCTGTGGTGTTGGTGAATTGTAAATCCTTATATGTTAATCTTGGTTTTATTTGAATGAAACTTGTTCATTACTATCTATGGAATCTCTCTTTTTTATTCATCTATTTTTCAAGCGAAATTCATATAGGGCATGGCCTTGTTCCTCAATTAACCAACAAAATATGGTTAAATCAAATCAGTAGGCCTTCAGTTTGATTATATAATGTTACCCGTGGCAACGCAACACGCTCGCTTCTGAAGTTCTGTAACACTTGCTTGTAAACAGCAAATAGTACCCGGATGTTAATAGCCGTTGCTTATTCGCATCAAACAATCCAACTAGCAAAATCACATTTATAAACATCTTTCAAACATTCAGCTGAATATTATAAAATATTCTTGGATAATGTCAGAATCATATGAAAGTGTATGGCGTTGGAAATATGGCGATAACATTAATAGGAAATGTAATGAAATCGTTACAATGACATTCTAAAAATGCTTTGAATTATACAGGGTTATAACATTAGGTTAACGTTGTTAAAACAGAAGTAGAAAACATTCTTTAAATATGTTGATAAAACATCGCGCGAATGTTAAAGACCAATATAAAGGAAATGTTACCATAACGGAGTTACAGTGTTTTCTGGCTATGTTGCTACGACATTCTTTTAAAACTGTGAAATTATGACACAAATATATTTTTGAAACGTTATGATAATCTCGTACAAATATTGCAAAATATTTTGCAGATAATGTTAATATAACATTTTCAATGCCATACACTCTATGTTTTTAAAATGTTAATAAAATACAACTCAAACAAATTGAGTATAGAATTGAATTTTATTCAAAAATGACAACTTTCGGGTAATGTGGGGCAGTCAATTTATAACAGAATAGGTGCTATGGAACTCGTTGAAAATTAGATCTGCTATGGAATGTGTTATAACTTTGATGCGGAAGAAACTTGCCACAGAAACAAATACCTCTCCACGTGTTACAAGTTTAGGATTATAGAGCATGGTGCGATAAGTTGGTAGGCCTTGTGAACACACTACTTCCTTGATTTATGCACACCAAAACATCCTGCATCTCCACACATAACAAGCTTATAATGGTATATGTAGTGCATGTGGAGAAGCAGTGCAGCTTGCCACAAGAGTTTTAGCTGCTGCCCATCTGTATCTCTGGTGGTTGTTCCTGGGGCCTGTTTTTCTTCTTTTGCCGAAATCAAATAAGCACAAGAAACAAGAATGAAAAATCTTTTGACATATTAAAAGACAAGAAAATGGGAGTTGTGTGAGCAATCCTTTTTCAGCTGGTCAATGCTACCCATGCAAGTTTTCACTCTTCTTGCAATAGGGAGCCAATAAATGGCTATTAACAGTTTAACTCTGGAATCATTAATTTTGCTTTTTTCCATTCATATTTTCGAAGCAGTCATTTTAACTGTCATTTTTGTATTATAATCGCATTCTTGTTTATTGGAAAAATTGCATTCAATGTGCATGTATATGTGCCTTATAGCGAAAAGAGTGTCATTCAGAAACAGATATACCGCAGTAAACGAAGTAGAAAACTTCTTCAAGATGTCAGTGTCCTCACGTATACAGGTCACTAGGTTTGTCCCAATAAGAAACCCCAAAAAGATATTAAAATCCAAAAAACTGGACCATGACCACATGAATAAGGTTGGTTGAGACCCACGCGACCCAAGACATTTCTTGCCAAGCTCCAAGTGGATCTAGCCCACAACTTTTGAGAAGCCGAAAATGTAAATTACGGATGACGGACACACGACGACCGACCCTTACATCACAAAAGCTCAGCTAACTGACACGTCAGCTGAGCTAATAAAAATATATATTTTTGCACATTTAAGAACTTTACAATCGTAATATTAAAATTGTAGCCTGCAGGTCAGTGAAGTTAATTTGATATGAAAGATATCAGGGTCGGAATCGTAATAAATGCAGTTCAAAATGTGTCATTATGATACCTTTTTTTTTTCAAGCAGGGTTATAATACATAATTTCGCAGGTGTTCTGCTCTGCAAAAAGCAACTGGGTTGTCAATACGACCAGCAGGACTCGAAATTAGGATTTTTACTCACTAGCCAAAATGACGAAAATGCATAAATTAACAAGGGTATTTCAAATTTTAAGCATGAATTCTGTGTTTGAACCAAGTGTAAACAATCTCGAGCCAGGAATACATTTGACCAGCATTTGGCTGGTGATAGGGGCTTATTAAATTTCAAGCCCTGGGCCACTATGTCTATTCAGCGGAAAGCAGATGTGAATTCCCAATAAGAGCATATCTAAGTAAAACAAACTCAACCTATCAGTGAACAGTAAAATTCACATAGGTGGCCCTGTGACCTTAGGAATGAGGTCTAGGTCACCCATGTATTGCGTAACTCTGGCCTTTCCTTAGGACAACCACCATGTACAACATCAAGGGTTAAGTTCAAATAGTTCTCAAGTTATCAAGTGAACTATAAAATTTGTGTAAGTGGTCCCATGACCTTCGGAATGGTATCAAGGTCACTCGAAAGCTGTTTCAGGTTGGTCGTTTTATATATATATATATATATATATATATATATATATATATATATATATATATATATATATATATATATATATATATATATATATATATATATATAATTGGCCCAGTATTTTCAGAGATTTAAATTTCTTATATATCCCCCCCAAAAAAAACACAACAAAAATCTCATTAAAAAATCCACAAATCACTGAACCATGATCATTTGAACAAACTTGATAGAGACCAGCCCAAAGCATTTGCCCACCAATTTTTATGTGAATATGGCTGACGGTTGTGTAGAAGAAGTAAAAAATGTGACTTAGCATGGCAATTCCCAATGACTTGGCAATCCTCATTGACTTACAAGGTAATAAATAGGCATATATGAATTACTGACATGTATCCAAATTGAAAACCTCGTAAAAATCAGGAATAATAAGCAACATTCCCTCTTGCAAACCTTTGTTTTACCCTTCCATAAGCAACATTTACACCAAGTTTCAGCAAAATCTTAGCGATAGTTTTGGAGTAAAAGGGGGAAATAATACAAACATATAAAGAAAATCACAAAAAAAATCCAAAAAGTCACAGCGCCATCTGTTGAACAAATTAAGGTCTAGGGGTCTCCAGAAATGTCCATATGCATTTTCAAACAATTGGCCAAGCGGTGTCAGAGGAAAGTTTTTAAATTTTCCCCCAGAATGAACAGAAAAGTTCATAAAAAAATCTAAAAATCACTGGTCCGTGACCATTTGTACAAACTTGGTAGAGACCCACCCAAGGCACATCCCCACAAAGTTTGAATTGAATCTGGCAAACAGTTTTGGAGATGAGGTAAAAAATGTGAATTGCCATTGCAATCCCCATTGACTTACATAGCAATCAATACGAATGGATGCATAGACCTATAAGTACCTAAATTGAAAAATTCGTTAAAATCAGGGCTTCACAGCCACGCCACCTGGTGAACATTCTTGTGTGACTCTTCCACAAGGAACATTTCCAGCAAGTTTCAGCACAATCTGAGATACGTTTTTCGAGAAGAAGTCGAAAGTAGCAAAAACGCACAAAAATTCATTAAAAAATTGAAAAAAAAATGCAGCACCACCTGTTGAACAAATTCAGGTCTGAGGGTCTCAAAAACGCCCAAATGCAATTTCAAAGCAATTGGCCAAATGGTTTCGGAGAAGATTTTTTATGAGTCCCCAAAATGAACAAAAAATTTCATTAAACATCCAAAAATTACTGGACTATAACCATTTGAACAAACTTGGTAGAAACTCACCTAAGGCAAATCCCCACCAAGTTTGAAGAGGATCTAGACAGCCGTTTTTGAGAAGTCGAAAATGTGAATAGTTGACGCTGGACGGACAACGGATGACAGACGACCGATGGAGGACCACAAAGTTAGCTCAGCTGAGCTAAAAATAGTAAAAATACGCAAAAATGCATTTAACAATGAAATTGATTGCGCACATGACGTTTGGGGGCAAAACCAATGGCAAACAGGCTATTCTTGTGAGATTCCAACGCAGGGGCTATGTCGATGAACTGGTCGAAGTCCGTAAAAAAAATGAAGGGAACGGCATTTGCTATTTACGAAGACGCCTCATACCGCAACCAACAGATAATAAACCGACTGAAAAAGCTAAAGCAGCGACACCGCATCCGTCCAAACAGCTGATAAGTCACAAATATTTTCTTGCCTTGTTAATGTTTCTGTTCTTGTGACAGGGGTCAACATTGATCATATTAATGATATAAGACCCAAAAAGTAATATTTGTGGTAGTTTGCCAAATGGTTATCTTTCTCTTCTCCTCCGCAAAAGACTAATTTGACAAATCAATCTGTTTATCAAATTTCTTTAAAAATTTATGTCTTACAGTATAGGCAAGGAAAACTGTATGAATCTGTAGCATTTACATCTAGAAGTACTTCTGTAAAATTTGTATTATCTTATAATTGGTCATCTGAAACATTATTTCATGCAACTGTTCTCATCTTTCCAGGATCATCGCTCAGTGTTGAGACACTAAAACCTCCTAAATCGGTATTATGTTACCGATGCTTTGTATATATACTTATCTATCATGTTGATTATCATGTTGCCAACGTCTCGCAAGTTGTTTTTTTTTTTTTTTTTTTTTTTTTTTTTTTTTTTTTTTTTGCTGTTGTACTTGGGTTCATATTTCAACCTCACTTGTTGATTCCTAACATGTGATTATTATAAGGATGTATCTTCTGACCTGAACTGTTGATGAGCCAAGTTTAATAATTCTGTGCTCTGGTATCATCAATGTGTGGATTAATTCATGTAAAGCCAAACAAAAACTATTTGTTGTTAAATGAGTTTATGTCAACGCATCCCTTCGGGTATAGACGGCCCAGTATATCCTTGAGGAATGTTGAACTGCCTTGATCTTTTGTCAAATGTGTTTGGAAATTCATACGCTGCTAAGGTATGTTCTAATATAAGATCTATTTTTGTGTCATCTGTCTCACCTTTATGTGCTAGGTGTCCTCTTTACAAGTCTGGGTTTTACTGATTTTGCACTTTTGGGGGCTCTGCTTGGTTTTTGACCAAACAATGGAGTACAAATGGTTTGCTGTTTATCTGCTAATCATAAAGACTTTTGCCCAATCCGCCCGGATGCAAATACTTGTGCTCGAGTTGGGAGCCTTCTTAAATTTCAAGATCATAATCATTTTAGAGGATTACACACTGCCTACAACTGAATATCATGTTTGCGTTTCAATGTACACGTATATTTACTGCCCATATGCTATAAGTACATCTAAAACTTGTGTATGGGAAAACATAAATATGTCAAACTTTTTCTTCTCTCATTTTGACATGGTACTCTGGCCAATTTGTCTATCTAGCCGGAAAATGTTGTTCACCGCTGCATTGACTGCACAACAATTCAGGTCAAGAAGTTAGGTATACTTTTCATGTTCAAGCAATGGAGCGGAGTTTGTGTACATTCCTATAATTACGTATACGTTTTGTTTTATTTATTGGTTCTACGCTGAAAAGTGTGTCATTGTTTATAATGTTTCTTCTGCTATATTCAAAGTGTTTATATATTTCAGATTAATGCTCATAGTAAATATTGTGCGTTTATGTCTCTTAATCTTATGTATTGAGCTGACATGTGTTATTAAATTAAATGTTATGTTGGAAATAGTTTGTTGCACGTCCAAGGTGATGTGCAAATATCTATATTATACTATGTGGGACCTTTTTTTTCACATTGTTGAAACTTGTGATATTGAACTTATGCTATAAGGTCGATTTGTTCCAATTGTGAACCTCAGCTGTTACATGGCATTGTTTACTTACCTCTTTCTTGCAGCAATTATCGTGAATTTGGGATTTTTCAGGTTGAAAGAAGAAAATGTTTCTGTTTTATATTCTATACATTATTTTTTACCGGCGCCAACTTAGAATTATTAATATTATAGCCCTGAGTCCCGTATTAGTACTTTTAGCTGGGTACAAAGTTGCATCTATGGATGACGTTACAGAACGTAATCCGCACGCATGAAACTGGTTGTCACTGTGCCGGTATAAAATTACGTCATTTACACATGCATATGCACGTACATAGTGAGCATCATGCAGGAACGAATTTCAAACGAAACTTTTATATACTGTGAACCACTAGCACGGTAAGTATTCTGTTTGTGTTTTATAAACAAAATACGATTCCGCTTTTTCAGGGTGCAGGTTTTAAATGTTTTTTCCCCCTCTACCTATCTCAAGGAATGATATTGACACCAATGTAGATTCGGCTATTTTAGTATTTGAATGGAAGACAGATCAGAAGGTGTCTGTCTGTCTGTCTGTTTTGCGTCCGTTCCTTCCTTCATTTATTCAGCTTTGTTCTATATTCACTTTTTCAATTTTTTATTTGGAGTGACTATTTTCACCGTACGGTGAGAACAGTGTTTTGTCTATTTTCGCCGTACGGTGATGATAGAGTTTGGTCTATATTCATCGTATGGTGAGAATAGGGGCTGCTCTATTTCTGCCGTACGGCGATGGTAGAGAAGTCAACCAGGGAAGAATATTTTGGAAAAGCATTGTGTCATGATATTGCATACAAAGAGAATAGGAACCAACATTTGCTGAAATAATAAATAGGCCTAACATCCCAGTTTGATCATGGTTTATGATAAGATCTGTTGAGGTGTTATTTCAGCTTTTACTATCTAATAGCTTTTATAGTGCCAACACTGTATTTTTTATGTAAAAAGGCGAAAATTTAGGTGACAAGTCAAAGTAGGAACTTTTTAATATTGTCACAGATGGAAGTAACGGAACTTAAGGGTAATATAGATCTATCTCGTTATGACTTTAGTTAAGGATTGCATTAAAAAACAAAAACAAAAAACAAAACAAAAAAAAAAACAAAAACAAAAACGAAAAAAACAAACAAAACAAACACAAAAAACAAAAACAAACAAAAACAAACAAAAACAAAAACAAAAAAAACAAAAACAAAAAACAAAAAAAACCCACGAAGCAACGAAAATGAAAAGAATGCTGATGGGTGGGTAGAATGAATTTATATACATTAATTTGAGATGTTACAAAGCCAAACATTTAATGCTGTCACGGTGCCAAGGAAATTATACGTATCTGCACGACCTTTACAAAACAACCAAATGTTTACCCCCAGTCAATGAGGATATCATATTGAGAGGACCAAACCTAAGACTTACAAAATTAAGATCAAAAACAAACATTAAGATGTACTTTTTTAGCAACAGAGTAGTAGACTGGTGGAACTCGCTGCCTAGTGAGGTAGTGAATGCACCATTAGTAAATTCATCCAAATCAAGGCTAGATATTCCTTTCAGGGACCACCCTGTGGTCTACGATTACATGGCACTGGACAATCCCCAGAGAACTCAGATGTCTGTGTACTAACTTGAGCAGCTTGTTAGGGAAAAAGTATTTTCCTCCATAGCTGAATAAATCTGTTATATGTTATATGTTATTATTAAATTTCCTACAGTAAACCCTCCGTAAGAAGGCACTTTGCTTTGGTCCCGTTTCCTATTGACTATACTACACAGCTAACTGTCTCCCTAAAGTAAGCATTTTTTCTCCAATCTTAATTTGCTTCAGTTCTATGCGACAAACCATAACCATATATTTGCGAAAAGGCTCTTAATTTCAATTTCCAGGTGGTGAAAATAGAGCCGCCTCTATCCTCACCATGAAAATACATCAAACTGTACCATCGTCACCATACGGTGGAGGTAGACCAAACCCTATCCTCACCGCACGGTGAAAATAGACAAAACTCCTTCCAAACGATATTGTCACCACACGGTGAAAATAGACCAAACGCTATTCTCACCGTACGGTGAAAATAGCATCCTCCTTTTTTATTTTTCCTGATGTCTTGTATATTTACACGTGACATTCCATGTGTTGTTTGTTATAATTTAGGAATTAGGGTACCCAGCTCCATCTAATAGAGACCATAGGTCTACACGTTCAAGGTACCAGCAAATCACATTTGTAATAACGATGTTGAATAGGCTATCTTCATTATATTTTGACGTGCGCTTGCTGTCTTTCGCCTACTTTGATATGTAGTTTTCTTTCTTTCTTTCTTTCTTTCTTTCTTTCTTTCTTTCTTTCTTTCTTTCTTTCTTTCTTTTATTATAGCTCTATTTTTAATTTGTTCAAAGAACTTGAACTCATTATTTTATTTAGGCCTGAGCCTATATATGGCCTTATTGAACTTTAGGCGACCCGAGGGCGGACTAATAATGGTTCAATGTTCATGAAAGTTCAGGGGAGCAATTATCTTCACTTTAGGTAGGAATATGGACATCGTAATACTAGGATTTAACCTATAGGGGGTCGGGTCCCCTAAAGTTCAACAAGGCCTTATTATGAAATTTGATATACTTTTGATGCAACGTGGGGGAGGAGCGGCAAGGGCTACAGTAAAGCAGGGATCGATATTCGTCGAATATCCCCAAGTAAAGTGATCTCGCCCTGAAAAACCAAACGGTCAGATGATATATTACTGATATACGGATAGTCGTTAGACTTGCACAAGTTCCTGGTGCATGTCCCTATTTTCCCATCCCGCGGTCCCATCCAGAAGTGCGATACAAAATATTTGCAGCGGTCCATGAATATATAGCCAGCAGTGGACGCTTTAAGCGTGCAGGTATTGGTTGACTCATACATTGTTTATATCTATGCAAGGTAGGGTTGTACCCTCCTCACAACAGGGCATGGTTATCATATCATTTATCTGGGTCATTGGTATGGAACACGACAATCCTGTTACAGTATATGGAGAACTGTAATGTTCTGTCTGTCTCGTCATAGTTTCGTCTTCTTGTTTACGTTACTGTGTGTTTGGTTCCGTCCTGTTCTTGCGTCTTCCTTCTGCGAGAGAGATTCATATAGGGCCGAGCCCTCTTTCTCAATCGCGACATTGCTATCAAATGTACTTCAATGAGTTTGTTGCGAAATAAAAATATGTTTAAACCAAGTGCGATACATTTTCCCCTCCACAAAGTTAACTGTATAATATTATGCCAACTACATGGTGTTATTAAGTAGGTCCTACTGTTATTTTTTATTTTATTTTATTTTATTTATTTATTTATTTATTTTTGAACTGGTCGACACTGTCGCCCTGCCGGTTTCAACAGTAGCAGCTATTGAGTCCCAGTCAGTTCTAATCCCATTATCAAATCATCGCGATAAGGCTGAAGGCAAAGTGGTCTTCGATGAATGCATGGCTAGTCACTGGCCACTCAAGCGAGACAAAGCTGACCGTCTCCCTCCGGCTGCCGACACCAGGACGCCCTCCGCCTGACGCGGTGCACTGCAATTAATCCTTCATTACACAGTAGCTCAATTAACAGCTTCTTATGAGGGGTGCCTTATGACCACTGCTTGTCTGTGTGATAAGAAACACAGTGCAGACCGCCCGGCGCTTATCATCTGGAGTCAATGTTATCTGGTTATAGACACGTTCCACGCCAATTAGCTGGGTTTAAGGGCCTACCTGTATTGTAACAGAATAAGGCTACCACGTGTGTTTACTTAAAATTTCATTTTGCAATGAATTTGATTTTAAATAAAATACGGAAGACAGTCCAGTGAGACTGGAGCAAGTCTAGATAGTCGTTTGATTTGTTTATTGCTCGACCATGGATCCCGCTAATAATAATAATAATAATAATAATAATAATAATAATAATAATAATAATAATAATAATAATAATATTATTATTATTGTCGAACAGGAATCAGTCTTGACTCATCAGTCAAATACATCGAAGTCAAATACATTCAGAATTCAAAGACAAAAAACATACAAGTTACAACACAGATTCAGTGTCCACAAGATATTGTCAAGTTGATATCAAAACACAAATAATGCACTTCCATTAAAATACAAATAAATGGAACGAAGACTCTAGCAAGTAAATAACGTCACGATCAAAAGAAACTGCAATTTTAGTCAGCGACACCAGTGTCTGGACGGACT